>CM077787.1:2014831-2233828 GCA_039737535.1 Lagodon rhomboides
AGAGCGTCGGCTCCGGAGGAGGCCCTTTGTACTGCGGAGGCCAATATGTCTGCTTAATGAGACTGTGGTTCAGAGCCGGACAGCACGGCCTCGCAGGAAGGATGCTGCCGCTGCTGCTGCTCTGGTCTTATTAAGATGAGACGAGAGATAAGTGGACGGGAGAGAGTCAGTCTGGCTTTGTTGACTGTCCAACCCTCCTCCGTCTGACATTCTGCTGCGCTCGGCTGTAAATGGGCTTCGGGAGGAGTTCTGTCTGCGGAGGTTTAGTGCTCGGCTTCTGATTGGAGCGATAACTGCACCTTTTCATCCTCAGCTAATGAAAAGGACGTGTCAGTGTTGACTTGTTGTAGCATTTAGCAGCACCGTGCTCACTGCTTTAATATGTTCTGCTGCTGAAACAGGACATCAACCTCCTGCGACGAACGGGAGAGCGAAAGGAGAGCAGCTTCTTAAAAATGTCTGAGGGTAAAAAATGTAGGAAGACCCGAAGTCACCAATCTGGACAGTCTGTGCCAAAGTCTCCAGCTACTTCGGCTATTTAGCAGAATGCTGCAACTCTGTTTTACTGTGAAGCTCCAGGAATGCTTTGTGGACTCGCAAAAACAAAGTTGTTCGCAAAAACTAGGCAGTTACAAGCCTGTGAATATTCTCATTCATGCAGGTCATAGTTATCTCAAGGAAATTGAATCGAACGCAACTGGATTTGGTTTTTGTCTTGAAGACGTTTCACCTCTCATCCAAGAGGCTTCATCAAACGTCTTCAAGACAAAAACCAAATCCAGTTGCGTTTGATTCAATTTCCTTGAGATAACTATGACCTGGATGAATGAGAATATTCACAGACCTAAACAGAGGAGGGGGTCTGCGACAACACCCATCTCCAATTTACAATGCTGCCCTTTCATG
The DNA here is from genome assembly GCA_039737535.1 of Lagodon rhomboides. Classification (NCBI taxonomy): domain Eukaryota; kingdom Metazoa; phylum Chordata; class Actinopteri; order Spariformes; family Sparidae; genus Lagodon; species Lagodon rhomboides. The sequence goes on from CM077787.1 coordinate 2,015,738, forward strand.
TCTTCCCAGGAGATTCAACAACTTAGCCTCTCAGAACAACAGCTGTGCACAAAGGGCCTCATGTGACTCCAACGACTGTCGTTACAACACAATAGAGCACAAAGTCGAAACCAACTTTCCACCATCCCCAACGACCATACTAACGACTGTCGTTGGCAATAATGGAGCACATACGACCCGTAGACATCAGTGGCCTTGTGACCGCCTCCTAAGAGGTTAAATAGCTGGACCTCCACACCGGCTAGTTGGACTAGTCCCAGCCTAGTCAAGCGAGCAGGAACTGATGAAGCCTCTCGGATGAGAGGTGAAACGTCTTCAAGACAAAAACCAAATCCAGTTGCATTCGATTCAATTTCCTTGAGATAACTATGACCTGGATGAATGAGAATATTCACAGGCCTTCTTTAAAAAGAAACTGCAAATGTCTGAGGGTCAAAAATGTGGCAAGACCCGAAGTCACCAATCTGGACAGTCTGTGCAAAAGTCCGATCAAGTCTCCAGCTGCTTCGGCTGTTTAGCAGAATGCTGCAACTCTGTTTTACTGTGAAGCTCCAGGAATGTTTTGTGGACTCGCAAACTTCACTACAAACGCAACGTGCTACAGAAGATCCGCCGGTCGTGCCGATGCTTTGGCGTCCTGTAGACTTGTAGTCAAGACCCCCTAAACCGAGACCAAGACACTACCAAGACCAGAGAGTATCAAGACCAAGACCAAGACCAAGACCAAGACCAAGGCCAAGACAGACCAAAGACTTGTTCAGCTCGAGACCGAGACCGATACCGAGACCAAAAAAGACTAGTTTTTTGCCATTTTGCATGAGTTGTAGAACCCGCACGCAGGTGCACCAAAAAATGCATTAAATTAAATGCAAAATACAAATAGTTTATAGTACAAATAGTACAACATTGTACTTCAAATTGTACATTAACAAGAGGAAGAACTGGTCACCTTGATGTGTGCAATGGCATCTCAATTATAACACACTTTATCAAGTTGTAGTTGTAGCTGTAGTTCAGTGGGACAAGAACAATATAACACAGACATCACAAAGAACAGATACATAAACATATACATTCAAACTGTAGAACAAAAGGCAGACTACATCATGAATGCATTTATGTCTTGAGTAGACTTGTAGTCAAGACCGCCTAAACCGAGACCAAGACACTACCAAGACCAGAGAGTATCAAGACCAAGACCAAAGACTGTCGAGGCCGTGACAAGACCAAGACCACGGAAAAGTGGTCTTGAGACCGAGACCGGTCTCGAGAACTACAAGTCTAGCGTCCTGTAAGGACCAGAACCAGCGTGCACGACGTGGGAAAACTCTGCAGACGGCAGATCGACAACATACAAACACAACCTCATATTCAAAGAAATATGAGGAAGAAAAAGTCTTCAATTGTCTCTTTTGTAGCTGCAAAGCATTGTGGTCTAGTTGTGGTTCAGTTGGGGCTCATATGTCTCGGCCCGTCCCTCCTGAAGACGTGTCACCTCCTCCTCCTCCTCCTCCTCCTCCTCCTCCTCCTCCTCCTCCTCCTCCTCCTCCTCCTCCTCCTCCTCCGGGTGTCATGTCAGAGCCTGGCTCGGGGTTTTGATCAGCGAGCTTTCCCCTCTCTGTCATATTAAGACCTACTTCCCGTCCTTTCCACTCCGTTTCTCTCCTTCCCTTCGTGATCTGTCCATCCATGCCCTTCAGCCATCAGCAGTAATCCTCCAGAGGACAGAGGAGGAGGAGGAGGAGGAGGAGGAGGAGGAGGAGGAGGAGGAAGGAGCGCTGCAGAGGGACTGAGTGAGAGGTTGACACTGATTCTCTGATTGCTTTCAGGTCTGATGTGGGTTAAATTTACTCACGCGTACGAGAGATTAAGGCTCATTTGAATGTGAGTGTAGCTGCAGAGGTACAGTTAGATGTACGAACAAACACATTATCAGGATTTATGTTTCTGAATTTTCTGATTTTCCTGTCGGACTCTGACCAGCAGGCGACCCGTGGCGTCCCGCCCTGGTGTTAAGTGAGCGCTTTAACAAACTGCAGTCAGGTCTGAGATTGTCAACAAGACATCACCTTCAGTTCAGTTCGAACGAGAAGATTTCTTTTGTTGAAAATCTTCCTCCACAAGGTCAGACATCACATCGGAGAGTCGGGGAGATTCTTTCTTATCGTGTCTGGATTTTTTTGTGTGTTTGCTGCAGGAGGATGCACAAACAGCGGCGAGATCCCCAAAGTGATGAATAAAACATGCACACGAGGCGAGTGCACACACGAAAACAAAAGGTCTGTCACCTGTCAGATGCAGAGATGGAGGAGAGGGGAGACGGGTGGAGGTGAAGGGGAAGAGAAGAAGGAGGTCAGCTGATGGAAGGGAGGAGAGGAAGAAGAAGATGATGTGACAGATCGAAGCAGCGTCTCTGTGTGTGTGATTAAACAAACACCTGATGTGAACACAGACGGAACGACGAGCCAAAAAAAGAAACTTCTGAATAAAGATCTCTCCTCGGTGAGACGACATCTCCCTCTGATTCTATTAATAATCATCCTCTATCAGCCTGATTAAGTCACTAATCTGCTCTGTTCTCGTCTGATTAACGCAGGAACACACACACGGCAGAAACACGTCGGCGTGGCACATTCACATGTGAAGACACGCCGTAAGAAATCTTTAAATTAGCCCATATGTGCCGGGATTAATTATCGATAGAAGGAGCTCCGATGTTTGAAGAAGCTCAGAGAGGAACATTTTCTAAGAAACACAACATTAATTTACAGTTTTCATTTCCTTTCTGTTTTAACAAGCTGCTGAACTAAACCTGAGTAAGGTGACTGCCAGTACCAACATGTCACAGCCGGGCGTATCGGACCTTCTCTGTTACGGTGTGGTTTGAATAAGAAGGATATTTATGTTCTGTGCATGTGACGTGATGTACGTAGCGTCAGTTACATCATAACGGCCTGCAGCCTGTTTTAAAGGTCCACTGTGTAGTGTTTTAAGTAATTTATGACCTCAAACATAACATTTAACCACTAGTGCATCGATGACACGGCCTCGTCAAGCAGGCCGGATCATGGCCACATGTCAGCCGAGAGCGAACGGAGTGAACCGGACCAAGTCTGCTCAGATCTGGACCGGCCACGAGGTATGTGGGCCGGATGAGAGTGTCTGGGCCACAACCATCTTTCTATCTGGAGTAGTGGTGTCTGTTCATGCATCTTTCAGCTACAGGACATCTGTGAATGAAGTGTTGGAGGGAAAGATGGATGAAACGATGGTGTAGATGTAGAGAGGAGGAGGAGGAGGAAGGATGGAGAAGTGAAAGAGTGGAGGGTCGTTTTTATCCTGAGAGAGAGGCAGGAATTCGTCAGGGGAGCTGACAGAAGGGCCGGAGCCAGCTTCTATCCTGTCAACACACACACACACACACACACACACACACACGATAAACAATTCTGAAAACACGTCTGATGAGCATATGACCGCGATGCATCATCTCGTGTTGTTTTGTGAGTTTGTATACGTGCAGAAAGGATGCACGCAGGTTTGTCTGTGCACGTGCATGTGTGTGTGCACGTGTGTGTGTGTGTGTGTGCACGTGTGTGTGTGCTGGCAGAGGCTGCAGGCTGGCAGATGGTCAGAGCTGAGTCTCTCTCAGCTCCACCTCCCTGCAGCTCCACCTCCGGGGGCTACCCGCCCGTGTTAAGCCCCACCAGAACATCCCCCGGCTGGGCACAGACCTCCGCCACCTCCCCCCCCCCTGCAGCCTGGAGCTAAACTTGCTGAACGTTCTTGGATGAAAGTCTCGCCCATATTTTTCCATTTGATTTGTACACGGATTGAAGTGTAAAGCTGTCTGTTAAACAGAGAGGATGTTTCACGGCTCGGGGATATCGAGCTTCTGTTTTCTCTGATTCCTGTTAGATTACATTTTCATTTTCACGGCTGAGCTCGGAGCCGACGGAGGCTCAGCGGCCTTTATGTAGCTTTATATTGAAAGATCGCTTTTTCATGATTTGTATTTTGTTCTTATTAAAAACAATAAGTTCATTCACCTTCGTCTCCACAGAACCGGAACTGAAGCGCCGACTTTTTTTGCTGAGCAATGCAGAACTTCATGTCGCCCGAATTAGACGGCCTCAGTCATCCCGAGGGCTTCTGCTCAGCCTTTAACGATAAATAAATAAATACGAGGAAATGCTGTGTCAGAGGAAATGCACTGTCACGCCTCGGTTATTTCATGTTGTACCTTAAAATTGAAGGATTATGTCAGCAGGTTCCGTTTGTGTTTTTGTGAAGTCACAGTTAAAAAATAAATAAAAAAAGTTTTGTTTCTAACTGAATCAGCGCGAAACATTTAGTCCCACCTCTAATGTTTCAGTTCTGGGGTTCATTTCCATCACTGATCGGACATTTGAGACAGTTTTTTTAATAATCGTTCACATATTGCAAATGCACGAATCAAAAAAGGAAGAATAAAAGGTATTTATATGACATATAAACACGTTTTGTCTGCAGGGTGCGAACAGCAGAGGTGGTCAAGAGACGGGAAATCACTAATCAAGTCGTACTAATTCTGATGATCTCAAAGGAGGATCTACCTCGTCTGCTGTGATTGGTCAGCTGACGCACGCCTGACCCAATTCTGCCAACAACAACAACAACAACAGAGCAGCTGTTATTAATTCTTACGTGCCAAACTTGTTGCTAGGCAGACAAATGTTCTTCTGTCTCCTTTAAACAGACCGTGGTCCTGAAAAGTTTTATTTTATTTTCGGCATTAACGAGAATCTTATTGATATTTGACATTTTGTAGCAATCATTAATTATCTAGCTACTGTTAGCTAATAAGTTAGCCAGCGAGTTAGCTAAAAAGACACATTCACGTAGCTTTTCTTTGTGGGTTTTGTGGTCGTGTCACTGATTTGGAGCTGCAGACTGAACATAATCCTTGAATCCTTGAATGCAAATGTATTATTTTTGGACCAGCCCCTTTTGTGCATTGACTTCTGCTCAGGTTGACAGTTTTTGCAACTTCTTACTATATAAAAGTCCTTCTGAGTCATCGGTGCCGGAGTCTTTAAATCTGTGACTGCAGTCGAGTTATTTCTTCCAATCCTTGGAGCTCGAACACAACTGGGGTTAAAGGTTTTATGCTGCTCCAGTTTGCCGTGAAACAAACTCTATAAGACTTTCTATAGGAGGGACAGGCAGCGGTTTCTGCTTTAATGAGGCTCATAAAGGACAAACACACTGTACAGCTGCTGCAGACACACAAGGACACACAGATACCTGGCTGAAGTGATGATGTTAACATCACCTGATGGTCACTGACGATGCAGTTATTATTGTTATCTATTAATTAAACTGAAAAGCAATACATTACACACACACACACACACACACACACACTAAAGACGGATGCAAACACTTGGAGCTGTCGAAGGCCACGAGCATCACGAGGCTGCCTCGGTTCTGTTTGATGATCCTGTAATGATGTTTACCAGTAATCACACTGTAAAAATAGAATAATGAATATAAATCCATCCGCTTTGATGTCAGACGGAGAAAAGTTCAGATCTAAAGAAGTCTATTATTGTCTAAACGGCCGTGAGAACGGCGACGGCAGCCGATCAGGACGACGACGTGAAGACTTAACGATGCGACTGTCAGGCAGCACGAACACTGAAACAAGCCTGCAGAGCTCATGTGGGTCAACGAATGCTGCATCCGTTCTTCAGTTTAAAGGTTTAAACATGTCCAAAACTATAGGAGGCATCACAAACACTAACTGCTGCTCACTACACTCATACAGCTGAGGCCTCTGAGAGCGACGGAAGTCAGTTTGAAGACAGAGGATACGTTACAGAGGTGATTTACAGCAGGAGACAGATTATGGAGACAAACCAACACTTACCCCTTTCAGATAGAAAAGGTGGCACATGTGCAGCAAGGTAAAGGCTGCAATGTGCCTCCTTGTCTGTCTAAAAGGGAGGTGTAATATTCCTCCTTTTCCAAACAGCCTCCACTTTTCCTCCTCTGGTAGGCGTCAACATGTGACGTGACGTGAAGCAGGAAGTTGGGCGTGAAGAGAAGCAGGGCAGTTTCTGCTTTTCTCCCAAAATCCTCTTCCCGTTTAACATTGGGGCTTATGGGGCAGTTGCTGGAGTTTGTGTCGGTTAGACGCAGATAATTCAAAAACCGTACTTCCTCCCGATAAAGTGGACACGTTGCCAGACAGAAGACAAGTGTGGCTACGTTCTTGGAAAATATCACTATTGTAGTGTGAAAACTGTGGCTAGGATCGTCATCTAAAGAAACATTTTCGGAGAGTTTTTTTCAGGCTCCCCCACTCTGCCAGTTGGTGCTGCGCGAACATTCCGCAATACACACTCATTGAAAATCCTGAATTTTTTCGAAATCACTCACGATCAATTAAGGGTCACCGTTCAAAAACTAAACATCGTAGAAAGAAAGTTCAAATGCAACTCAAATAGATAAGACTTGTGCCTACATTTTAAAGTTTGAATGGTGTCTCTAGGTCAAAGTCTGCCAGAGCAGGAGATGTTTGAAAAACGTCCATGATTTTGCGACTTTTTTGACCCCGTCCCATTCATTCCTTATGGGACATTTTTCACAGTTTTTCTTCAAAATAAGAGCTTTACATTGCACCCCATCGGAGTTTAGAACTGGGTTCTTAGCGGGGGGCTTTTAATTTGAAAGTAGCGACCGCTATTAGCTCGCCGCTACAACAACAAGCGGACAACCAAGACAGCTACAGAGAGCGAGGAGACGCTAGCATCTCCCGGATCTCAGCGGCTTTCCAGCTGCTCATCTTCGTGGATGAAGTGACGAACTGACTGCTGTGATCAGCTGTTTCCTGGTTTTATTTCCTATGTTGAGTTTGAATGAAATGTGTTTTGCAATGAGTTAACGAGGTGATTGAGCTCGTCTCAGTTCAGTTACACTTGGAATTCAGAGGGTGTACGGTTGGATTTTTTGGGTAAAAAGGTGTAAAATATGTCCTTTCTTGACATTTTGTGAGTTAATTTTGTGTATTTATTGCAATAAGAGCTAAAAACTTGTGTTACAAAGTGGTTTCAGGAGACTGAGACGTCTTTGACATCACCTCAACACTGTAGTTTCTTCATATTCTGTTGAAAATGCTAAAATTCTGGCTGTATCTTACATTTCCCCCACCAGCCGAGCCTCCGAGGTTATTTATGTGTTTAATCTACACGCCGAATGGATCTTAAATATATTCTGCAGTTTAATAGCTGAGAGGCGCTCCCGCTATAGCTTCTCCAAATATTTGTCTTTTTATAAATATTACGTCTTCCTCATCATCCCGAGCCTGAACAGAACCGACGCTGACTGGACCTCCAGCCCGTCCTGAGACCGAAGTGACGTTAGCAAATTCACTCCAAATGTGAGCACTTTGTCTGATTGCACTTTTTACCCCAAACTCAACATTTCACCCGCAGTGACTCAGAGTCATTTGGCCGACGGGCTGCTGCTATCGACCAATCAGAGGAGAGCCAGCGAGATGTGTCAGCCCGTCAGATGAGTGTTTTTGGGGAGCTGTGGGTGAGCGTGTCGGGCTGATGGGCGATTTCTTGGCTGACTGATGGTGTTTTGAATGACTGATGAGCCGGATGATTTGGTCGAGTGCGTCGGCGTCCCTGAGCTGATGGACTGAGCTGAGCCCCTCCTCGGTTTACAGCCGGAGAATCAAAGTGCCTCAGTTCAGCCTCCTCCGTCCTCTCTGTTGTTCCTCTTTCTGCTTTTTTATCGTCACATTTCTTTCCTCCGCCATGTTTTTCCTCCCGCTCTCTCTGTTTTTGTCTCCGTGTCACCTGTAGCTCTCCCTTCGCTCGACTCTTTCTTTGTCTTGTTTGTTTTGACATGTTTCTCATATTCCCTCTTTCTTACTTCCTCTTCCTCTTTCTTTAAGACGATATGGATGTAATAAAGAACAAAAAAATGCCAGAGGCGGTTGATTTACATAATCCATAGGCTGCATTATTAACCTTCAGTCAGCCCTTTTCATCCATATGTCTCACGGTGGCATTTGCATGATTAGCTCATCGACATATCAGCAGATTGTTTTATGATGATTGAAATTAATTAACTTGGAGAGGTAACATGTCAGCAGTTCAATCCAGTAGTTTAGTAGTTTAGAGTCTGCACGCAGCTGATTCCGTTATCTCCTCACCCGACTTTTAAATTAAAAGTTAAAAGGTCCGACACTCAGTCAGAAGCCCCGGGCGTCGTTTCAACAGGTTCGTTAAATACTCGTTAATTTGGAGGGCACTGCGATCAGGTTAGCTCTGATAAATATGCAACATCCGGTCAGGTTTTAGACTGATTCTTCTGCAGAAAACAGAGAGAACAGACGTACGTTCAGTGTTAAGTCTAACATAACTTAAATGAACATAAGTCATCTTTGACTTTTGGTTTTAGCCTCCGGTCGTCTGTGCAGGACGGCAGGTGTTGGAGCCTCCATCCACCTCCATCCAGCTCCTGATGCAGACTATTTATACTCCTACGCCAGAGGGGAGCCTCCAGACGATTCAGATGAGCACACCTGACTTTGGTCCATTTACTACATGAATATGTTACCGAGGAACCTGCAGCACGAGATAACAGGAGAACAGCACAGTTCTGAGTCCAGACAACGAAGTATCATAGTGTATTAGTTACTGTAAATGCGATGATAACCTGAAAACTGCATAGTTTACTTTATGCAACGATAATACTGAAATAAGAGTGCAGATAATGACAGTGTAGAAGATGTGAAGCAGCCTGATGCAGCACGTCTATGCACCATCAAAGATTTAATGCTATGAATGTTACAATAAAAAGGTCACGCAGTGGTTTGAGAAAGCGTTTGGACCGTCAGATTCTCCTGCTTTGTTAAAATTCAGTACGTACGTCTGAGACAACACCTCGGATAAAAGATGCTGGGATGTGTGGACTAATCCACAGCCCGAAGCTACGGACACATACATGACAAGGACAACGAGTAAAAAAGAAAGATGTCCGCACGTAAATCTGCTTTCTATTATCTCCGTGTTTTACTACAGAGAGGAAAGAGAGCAAACTATAAATCTCAGGTCATCGCTGTCAGCGCGTGTTCATCTCTATAAAGGAAATCCATCACGGAGCTGCTGCATGGTGGGTCAACGGAGAGAGAGGTGGAGCGAGGTAGAGAGGCAGCGAGGAGAGAGAGAGAGATATCTGTGGCTCTAAATCAAAGTGTTAAACTCCGACCGACAGAAGAGAAACAGTCCTGAGACAGATGAGAGAGACAACGAGGGAGGAGGAGAGATCTGACTCTGCTGTTAGAGACACGTGAAGTGAAACTACAGCGTCGTTACAGTTTCATCTGTCAGGAATAAGACTTCATACGATCCCATTTAGCTCTCCGGACGTTCAGCCGACATCTTCAACCAGATCGAGCTGCAGTGTGTTCAGAGAGAACGTCGTTAAACCTCACAGCTGAAAGATAAAGACGGAAATCTGAATGTAAAAAAACTGACGTGACACAGAGGAGGAAGAAGAAGAGTTCACGATGAAGGTGATGAAAGTTCATCTTTCTACACTCTTAGAAATAAAAGTTCTAAGTAGAACCATATAAGGTTCTTCGGCTTGTCCTCATAGGAGAACCCTTTTTGGCTCCAGGTAGAACCTTTTATAAAGGTGGAGGGTTCTACCTAGAACCCAACATAAAGGGTTATACCTAGAACTGTGTGTGTAAGGTTCCACCCAGAACCCCCCATGAGAGGTTCTACAAAGAACCCACACAGGATCTTATACCCATGCTTTCAACAATCCCTGAAGAACTCTTTCTCCAAAAAAGGGTTCTCTGGATAAAAAATGGTTCTTACTGGAACCATTAGTGTTACCAAGAACCCTTTTAAAACCCTTTATTCAGGAAAGGGTTTTTAAAGGGTTCTCTGGATCAAAATGGTTCTTACTGGAACCATTAGTGTTACCAAGAACCCTTTTAAAACCCTTTATTCAGGAAAGGGTTTTTAAAGGGTTCTCTGGATCAAAATGGTTCTTACTGGAACCGTTAGTGTTACCAAGAACCCTTTTAAAACCCTTTATTCAGGAAAGGGTTTTTAAAGGGTTCTCTGGATCAAAATGGTTCTTACTGGAACCGTTAGTGTTGCCAAGAACCCTTTTAAAACCCTTTATTCAGGAAAGGGTTTTTAAAGGGTTCTCTGGATCAAAATGGTTCTTACTGGAACCGTTAGTGTTACCAAGAACCCTTTTAAAACCCTTTATTCAGGAAAGGGTTTTCAAAGGGTTCTCTGGATCAAAATGGTTCTTACTGGAACCGTTAGTGTTACCAAGAACCCTTTTAAAACCCTTTATTCAGGAAAGGGTTTTTAAAGGGTTCTCTGGATCAAAATGGTTCTTACTGGAACCGTTTGTGTTACCAAGAACCCTTTTAAAACCCTTTATTCAGGAAAGGGTTTTTAAAGGGTTCTCTGGATCAAAACGGTTCTTACTGGAACCGTTAGCGTTACAAAGAACCCTTTTAAAACCCTTTATTCAGGAAAGGGTTTTTAAAGGGTTCTCTGGATCAGAATGGTTCTTACTGGAACCGTTAGTGTCACCAAGAACCCTTTTAAAACCCTTTATTCAGGAAAGGGTTTTTAAAGGGTTCTCTGGATCAAAATGGTTCTAACTGGAAACTTTAGTGTTACCAAGAACCCTTTTAAAACCCTTTATTCAGGAAAGGGTTTTTAAAGGGTTCTCTGGATCAAAGTGGTTCTGACTGGAACCGTTAGTGTTACCAAGAACCCTTTTAAAACCCTTTATTCAGGAAAGTTCTTAGTTCTTCTTAGTTCTTTGTTCTGCTCTGATATGAAACAGTAGATTTGTGTTGTTACTGACAGAATTAACTGTTTTCAGTCGGAACAATAGTTTCTGCAACAATCCTGCAGCTTTGAACCTTCGCTATAATCTCTTTTGAAACTGACTCGTGATTCTGTGAGCACTTCACTATAAAAAGATCAAGATCAGAAAAAAAAAAGATTGAATTTTGTTTGAGTGATTAATTCGCTCCCTCTGATCATAACCTTGAGATTCTGATGATGAGATTAAAATCCTATTTACTGGAATGAAATGAAAAAGACTTCTGTCACGGAGAGAAGCTGCGAGTATCGTATGAATCCTGCAGATTTGTGTTTCCTCCACAGAAACAGCGGCGCCGTAATAAACCGAGAGGCCAGACGGTCGGACAGAAACAGCAGCGAGACAGAACAGACGTCATCTAAAATAATAACACTGTTAATAATAATAATCATGATAAACGCTGCTGTGTTCTCTTCAGCTGTCGAGCGTCCAGATGTAAACAACGGTCGCTCTAATTAAAACCACGGTCTGTAATATGGCGTCTGAACATCGTGTTTGATGCGGCCGCCGTCCGTCCGTCTGTCTCTTCGTTTCTCTCTCACTGCAGGACAACAAACTTAATTTCACATCGTCTCATTAATGAAACCACTGACCTTCCAAACTCAACATCCACTTTAACAATTCTACAAGCTAATTGACTTTTTAAAGAGAGCGAGAGAAAAAAAAGTGCTGATGATGGTTTTCTAAACGCAGCCACCGTGACTTTTCCCTCCGCTGTCCAATCAGAGCGAGCTGATACGAGCTGACTGCGGCTAAATGAGAGGCGAGTCGGGCTGTTCGAGCTCGGAGGACATTAGTGCAGCACTTAATGTTCTCTGAGTGAGTCTTTTTAAATTTGTTTGTGTGTTAGCGACGTGTTCTTTATTTCCTGTATGCAACAGCTGTTGATTTCCAAGAATGTGTCGCTCGCACACAACTGCAAAACACCTCCGTCTCAAGGCAGAGAGCATCATGGGACACCTGCGTCATTAGGCTTCAGGATGGCTCAGGTGTTAATTCAGGGTTGAGTAACGAACAGTAAAGCCGATAAAAGCAGGACGCACAAACTCAGAAAAGAACAACAGCAAATTGGGAAAACGACAAGGTTACCCTCTCAACCGTCATATAAGAGGAACAATAAGTTGTAGTTATTGTCATGTTATGCCATTTTTTAGAAAGTACTACTTTTTACACGAGACACTGACGCCGTTTTGACACATGCCACGCCCCTTTTTGCCAGGTGTCCAAAAATCACACACTGGGTGTAAAGAAGGGTCGCAGTGGTCGAGTGAGCGTAAATGGAAAGAGCGGCGATGGCGAGAACAAAGCAGTCAAAGAATCAATGAACACGGCCACAACTCTGCACAACTCACAGTGCAGCTTCATCCTGCTCTGTGTGTGTGTAGCTCTGCCCCGCCCTCGGTCAAACAGACACACACACCTGCAGCTCTCTGTAACGGAGGAGAGAGCCGTAAGTTTTAAGCGTTCTGGCATTGCTGTTATTGGCTTAAGAGCCACATATGAGCTACTCAACGGTCGATGTCTAGAAACATCCCGAACACAGCAAAGCAGTAAATACAATAGGAAAATACAGACTAGAAGGTGGCGTCTCCACTGATACAGACCACGCCACACACATCTACTGATCATAAGTGATGATTAAGAGAGATTATTTATTGTTCTTCTTCTTCTAATATTCATCAGATTAACAAACACGGTTCGGGGACACTGCTTCTAGCGTTCAATCATAACGTGCAATCAGCTGGGAATAGATTATCGTATCCTGTTCAGTGCTAGTGTTAAGTGGTGATCAGTGTCTGGTCATGCAAATCCTCCTGAGTCATCAGTCGATGAGGGTGATCAATTGATTTGGGAATATAGATTCATGGGATCTGCAGCCACATCAATCACTAAGTCATGTACATGAGCGATGACACAAACCTCTGAGGGGGAGACTGCAGTAGATTAGCAGTGAAGATGTATCAGCATCGATCCTGATCAATACTACAAGCGGTTGAATAATAAAATCAGTAAGAGTAATAGATCGGTAATTGACTCCTATGGGTGAAGGACTGCAGAGGATCATTGACGAGTCATCAGCCGACAAACATCCCGGGTTACACTGACCATCAGCATCGTCCGCGGGTTCAGCGGACAAAACACCAGATGTGTGTTTGAATTCAGGACACTAAATTCACTCATGCCGTTTTTCCACCGACAGTACCAGCTCGCCTCGCCTCGACTCAGCTCGCCTTCTTTGCGTTCCCATTACTGAAATCTGGTACCTGGTACCTGCTAAAGTGGAGCTTTTTTAGTATCACCTCCATATAAGTTCCAACCGAGCTGAGCTGATACTTCTGTGTGACGTAAGCTGGCAGCCGGCCTCTGATTGGACAGAGAGCGACGCCACTTGACGACTCATGACGAGCGCGACGTCCGAGCCTGACACCCGCTACCTTTAAAAACTAGCATCTGCGTTCAGTCAACATAGCGATTACATGGAAGGAACAACGCGCAGGAACACGGCGTGGACCGTGGCAGAGGTGGAGACGCTCCTGAGTGTTGTCGCTGAAGACGCATCCAGAACGAGCTTGATGGTGCGACAGGAAATGAAAAGGTGGACGTGTTTTGCGTAGCCCACAGCTAGCCCTGTTTATGTGTCGCGTGGATAAGTACGTCACTGATGACGACCCGCCCACGTTGATGACGACCTGCCCACGTTGATGACGACCCGCCCACGTTGATGACGACTCGCCCACGTCGTGACGACCGCCCACGTCGATGACGACCCGCCCACGTTGATGACGACCGCCCACGTCATGACGACTCGCCACGTCATGACGACCGCCCACGTTGATGACGACCCGTCCACGTTGAAGAGATACTAATTCTAGATGGAAACGCGTCTGAAACCAAACCAAGTAGAGCCACGCTGAGCCGAGGCGAGCTGGTACTGTCGGTGGAAAAACGGCATAACAACACTATTCTGATGTTACTTTGCACAACATTATATGATTGATGTGATACTGACACGTATTTAATTCTATAATGATGCTTTTAAATGCAGAAAAAGTGAACGTAAGGTGTCAAATTCAATCTGTAAATAAGTTTGAGGACGTTTGTCAAACTTCTCTCTGAGGTGTCGTTAGTTCTCACATGGGTCAGTACGAGGAGAGTTGGGCTTGACTTTAATAACATAACAACAGCTATATGTCTGTATGATTCCCATTAACCTGATTAAAACAGTGATTTATCAGACATCTCTGCGTGACTTTCACAGAGGGTCAGAACAGTTATCCACAACATGACGCTGACATTTTGTCTGACATTTAAATCAAAGTGAATTCCCAGTGAGGGCAACACACAGAAATGAAGTGAAATAAGATGAATTCGGTTCTTAAATCACAATACAGTTCTGTGTCCGAGGAGCCAAAGCTGCAGGAGAGTCCCTCTGAAATATTACAGTAATATCAGAAAACCTGTAAGAGCTGTAATCGAGCCGCCGGCGGGCGCAGAGGTGGAAGGGATTGTCTTTTAACAATTCAAGATAAGTGTATATTAAAGGTGGATGATACGGCAGGCGGGACGTGATGAGAGAATCCGGGTGTCAAATTTACACTGGGAGATAATGAGCGCGGGGTTAGGCCAACACATCAGCCTGACAATGAAGTTTAATTTAATATCGGCCTGTCAGAGTCGTCCAGGTGACGGAGGGTTTCTCTCCCCGAGCGCAGATTCAGAAGCTCATCTGAAAAGCTGATAGGATTGTCTTTACACTTCCCTTTCTGTTCCGCCGGTTAATTACATCAGGAGAGACGTCGTGCTTTTTGTGAATGTGAATAGAAAACTTTTCTTTTTTACTTTATCTTGTGATTCTGAAGTAAATACTGACTGGATGTAGAAGAATAACCCGATAAACCTCATTTTCACCGCGCTGGTCGGTCTGCGACGGATGAAGGTTGAATTACGGCACGAAGGAAGTTCGTCTACTGTCGCGCAACAAAAACAGGAAGAGGCATCGGCGTCCCACTGCTAAAATACTTTGTTTGATTGTAACTGAAGAGAAACATGTAAGCGATAATGTCCTTCGAGGTGTCCATAATCAGGAATTAATGGACGACGCGGAGGCAACCGTCCTCCGCTGCACGTCGGACAGTTGCCTCCGCGTCGTCCATTAATTCCTGATTATGGACACCTCGTCAGGCATTATCCCGCTGATACCATGGTCACTTGCCAAAGAAAATAAATTAAGACCATTAATTTATATTTTCATGCGTTTTACAATCAACATATAAAGTTTTTCACAGGCAATAACTTAGTTTCCCTGGTAACGCCTGAGGGTTTGACTAATACCTGGAACAACCATTACCCTCCCGTAAGGTTCTTATGCAACGGAAACGTTGTTCACCTCTCCAGTAAATAGGACGGACCTTAGATACGACTTGGCAACGGGAGATATTCTAGTCCGCTCAGCGCTGAGCCAGAAAGCTAACGCTATGCTATGCTAGCAAGATTCAAAGTCGATAACATTGCGTACGGTTGACGAACAGTAAATATAATCTGACAGTATGTTTAACAACAAGACTAGCTAGCTTACCAGTCATGTCACTGTCCCCAAATCAATATCAAGATGTTCACGAACAAATGATCGGCCGTGTGTAACGTTACTGTGGCCGCAGCCTGAAGCAGAGAGCTGAACAGCCAACGGGATGTGAGATTATTCGCTTATGTGACACAAAGTATGAGTAAGTTTAGAGGGGAAGTGAACTTTCTGCAGCTTGTGTGTTACAGTCTCCATCCTGTGGTGTTCAGAGGATAAGGCTCTGAAGGACTGACGGACTGCACTCAGTGCTGGAAATAAATTGTAAACAGAGGCTTTGACTGCGTTCCCGTCGCTATGGTTACGCAGCTAGCGCATTAATTTAGACGGTGAACAGACAATTTGACTGGAACTACTTACTGTAGTAGGTGTCCGTATACCAGGGATTAATGTACACCCTGCAGCCAATCAGAATCGAGTATTCCCCCAGACCGTGGTATAAGGGGTTTTAAATGAGCGGGATTTTTAAACCGTGTGTGTTTGTGTGCTGTCCACTTTTCTCCAGGAAGTGACATCACATCTCCTGGCCAAAGTCAAAATGTTTTGAGAAAGCCGTCCACGCTCTAATCAGTTCAAGATTAGACTACTGCCAGTGCACTTTATGTTGGCGTCTCCCAATCCTCCCTTAGTCGTCTTCAACTTGTACAAAATGCTGCTGCACGTTTTTTAACTTCGCTCCCTTCATTGGCTTCCCATCCATCACAAAATTGATTTTTAAACTTCTTATGGTTTGTTTTTAAAGCTCTTCGTGGCCTCACCCCATCTTATTTATCTGAGATTTTAACTGTTCGTGCTCCAGGTAGAGCCTTGAGGTCGTCCGACCAACTTCTGCTGGAAGGTACAAAGACTGGGGTGACCGAGCCTTTTCTGTTGCTGCTCTGGAACAAGCTATTTTATTTTACTTTAATGTTTTTATTTTACTATGAATTAAAGCACTTTAGTTCACCAAAAGGGTTGTTGCACATTAACATTAACATGAGACTCTCAGCTGGAGACGACAACAATAGAAGAAGAAATCAGTTATAAACTGTATCTGATATAATAAGTGCGGTGAATGAAACATACGGTGTCTGTTGGGGTTTGTTACACCACAAAAGTCTAAATCAAGACGTTTGGAAGTGAAACAGCGATGTGTGCACACACAACTGAGGCGATGAGAGCAGGTCAGAACTGAAAAACGAAGCGCTGCAGCTGCGATAATCTAAATTTACGAGCGCCAGTCTGGGGTATAATTTTAATAAGCACTTTGTCTCCTTTGCCAAATCATTTGGTTGAATGTGTGTGGTGGTGCTGCTGCTGCCGGTGGTGGTGGTGGTGGTGGTGCTTGTTTCCAGCCTGCCTGACTGCTCATGTTGCTGCCCTGCTGGATTCTGTTTTAATGAGTCCCAAGATCAGGGAAATATTTTTGCAATAAATGGCGAATGATGTCCAAAAGAGCTCAAATGAGAAGCCGGGGTTTCATGTTCTCAGCAGACTCTCGAGCCTCCTCCTCCTCCTCCTCCTCCTCCTCCTCCTCCTCCTCCTTCCTCCTCCTCCTCCTCACCGAGAGGACTGTTTGGGATTTTTCTTGGCACGATGAAGCAGGTGGAGGAATAAGTGGAGGGATGGAGGGAGGAGGTGGATAATCAGGATGAGACTCCTCTCTGTGCTGACGAGAGGTGGAAACATGGAGGCAGGAGGCTTGTTAGGAAATCACCCTGTGTGTGTGTGTGTGTGTGTGTGTGTGTGTGTGTGTGTGTGTGTGTGTGTGTGTGTGTGTGTGTGTGTCCTCCCACTCTCCACAGATCACTGGAGAAGTTTCCAATATCAGACTCTCTCAGTTTATCGATCGGTGTCTTCACCTTCGTCCTCTCCTCCACCTCTCTGACTTTCATGCAGATTTTTCTTTTCTTTTTAATCCACCTTCCTCCCTCTCCTCTCGTCTCTTCTTCTGTTGTTCCTCCTCTTTCATCTCTGTCTCTTCTCCTCTCTCTCATCATTATTTTCCACTCCTGAGAGGTTGAGTCATTCAGATATTTCACATTTTCTTCATTTGTTTCTGACAATTCAATGTTCGGTGTGCTGTGAGACATGAAGTCGGCAAAGTCGATCAATGTCAGACATTCAGCATCATTCCTCCGGTCAGATGAGGACAGCTGATTGAAACACTGCGTTTTTCAAGTGTTTGCAGGGTGAGAAGAGAATTAAAAGCTTTTATTTAGTTTTAAATGCAATAAAATCTGGACACACACATGATGAACATATTTCTAGAATCAGATTTATCCCTCAGATTTAAGTGAGCGGGTGCAGAAGTCTCAGTATCGTCTGTGCGAAGGCTCCCAGTCAGACTAGAATATAGGAAATATAGGATTTTTAGCTGCACACACAAAATTGAAGATCACAGCCTCATAGAGACCACTTGTGATCAGATCTCAGAAGTCGGCAAAGTCGATCAATGTCAGACATTCAGCATCTTTTCTCCGGTCAGATGAGGACAGCTGATTGAAACACTGCGCTTCAAGTGTTTGCATGTTTATTAAAAGCTTCTATTTAGTTGTAAATGCAATAAAATCTGCACACACACACATGATGAACATGTTTCTAGTCCAGGGCTCAAGCCGACACAACATGTTTACATCCCTTCTCGACCAAATCATGAGCGCTGTAGTTTCAAAACTTCAGTATAGTCTGCGCGAAGGCTCACAGTCAGACTAGAATATAGGAAATATAGGATTTCTAGCTGCAGACACATTGTTGTTGGTATGAAAACAGATCTGAGGTTGAGCCCTGCAGCTTCCTGCCTCACGTACGATTTGTTCAGGTGAATTAACCGAGTCAAGTTTAGCTCAGAGAGGTTCAGAGTGGAGACGACAGACCACAGTTTCACAGGAAATCTTTACATATCTCTAAAAGCCTCCGCCATAATCTCTGTCTTCTCCCATCATGGATGATGTATTTTTAGCTGTTGGTCTTGAAGCTGTTATCACCAAACTGAATCCACCTCGCCGGTCGCCTCCCCACCTGCATCTCTCACAAGCCGGAGTGAAGCCTGAACTTCCCAGCATGCCGACGGTACTGAAAAACAGCGTGGCGTTATTTCTTTGCAATTCTCTTTCCCGCCGGAGCCCAGATGGAGACAGATCCCAAATCAAATACCCACAATCCCCTGGGCAAGGAGAGGGAGTCTGGCAGTGTTAGATTAGATGTAGTCGTGTCAATAATGCAGCGGCGGCGGCGTTGGCAGTCGCCGGGAAAACAAATCTGCTCACCTGCTGGAGGTGATATAACAACGGTCAGTGAAACATTACAGAGCGACAGATATTCTTTAATAAAGCTTCTCCTGAAATTTTAATCGCGTATTAAAAGAAAAAAGCAGCAGAAACACCTGTGATATTCCTCGAAACCCAGCGACAATAAGAAGACTAACATATATTATACAACAAGTAGTTCCGACCGAGCGATCTGATTGGTCAACAGCACATTTTGACCGTGCTCAAATCAGCATGACAGCAGCCTGACTCATCACTCAGAGTATTACTCCGCCAAGTCTGTGACATCATCGTATCTCCATGGCAACATGGTAACTGTCAGAGCTGGAGCAGGAAACGGAGGAAAAATAAGCTACAGAATGGATCGATTTGTTTTAATTTTGATTTATTTGGCGTCTCAGTTTGGATGAATGGATGGAGGAAGATGAGAAGAACCAAATGACAAAAAAGGAAAGATTTGTGGTAAATAAAGTGATAAATCTGTAACTTCTCTGTTCTTTATTATTAGATAATAATAAGATAAAGATGAAACAAGTCCGAGCTGAGTATTTTATTATTATTATTATTTAGAAACGTTATTTATTAATCATGAAAATAAATCACAAACCACCTGTCAGCTGCCAAAGTCACATTTATAGAACAAAGTGTCCCGTTTGACCGAGCGGGCCGAGCCTGTTCCCTTCGCTGTGAGAGACACTATTGTTTTATAAAAAATATATATATATATAAAAAATCAACACCTTTGTTATAACTTGGGCGATAAAAATAAGCATTTTCTGTTTATCTGTGCAGTATTGATTTAGGTCGGGAAATTCCGAGACGGCGATAAAAGATTAACGTCAGCTCAGAGTTCACTCATCCTTTCCGTTGCTAGGTCGTTGCTATGGGTCGGACTACTTGCTGTAGTGGTAAACTACGTTCCATTACACATAAGAGTAACTGACGGGGCTGGTTTTGTTTCAGTTATTAGTCAGACCCCATGTGTTTCCATGGAAACGCGACGCACACTCGCAAAAAACTTTAAAATTTGAGAGCAAATTGTCCGTCAACGTGGATATATTTTGAGTATACATTTTATTTTTGTTGGTATTAGTTGTATAATCGCAATATTACCCTCGAGGGTGCTGCTGCAAACGTCATTTGAGCACTTATTGCTTAATTCACGCAAAGACCCGATCGGACCGAAGCACAGAACCGAACCGAACGAGAGAGACGTGATGGATGTGGGTGGTGGAGAGAGGACGAGCTAAACACAGGCGAAGGAAAACACTCTCATTCACTGCTGCATTCGTGTGTTAGATAGTGGTGAGAGGCAGAGGATGAAAACCGAGGGCATTCATTTCAGAAAATAGAAAACAACACGCTGACGAGGAGGAGAGGTGTGATGGGAGAGAATAATGGGAGGAGATAAAGATGGAGGACGGTGGAGGGGAGAGAGAGATAATGACGGTGAGATACAAGGACAGAGCAGGTTGTTGTTGTGTTGTTGTTTTTTTTAGTAGAAAAAGAAATCTTTGTCTTCATCCTGTCTAATCCACCACCTACTCTCTGCCGCTACATGTTGTGCTCTTCTTCTTCTGTTCCTCTTTGTTTTCCCTCCCGTCGCTCCGCGGAGGGAAGTGTGGACGATAATCGCCTCGGTTAAAGCTGGGAGGGTTCGTATTGTTTGCAGCTGCTGTTGTTTTGCCACCTGAAGACTACAGAGGCGACGAGTAATTATTCTAATGTCTCATAAAGTCTTCATAAACTGACTCCGGACTACAGCGTCTGCAGCCGGTCGAAGTTTCCTCTACAACTCCTTGATGGATAGACACTAGACTTGTAGTCAAGACCGCCTAAACCGAGACCAAGACACTACCAAGACCAGAGAGTATCAAGACCAAGACCAAGACCAAGTCAAGACCAAGACTTGTTCAGCTCGAGACCGAGACCAAAAAAAGACTAGTTTTTTGCCATTTTGCATGAGTTGTAGAACCCGCACGCAGGTGCACCAAAAAATGCATTAAATTAAATGCAAAATACAAATAGTTTATAGTACAAATAGTACAAAATTGTACTTCAAATTGTACATTAACAAGAGGAAGAACTGGTCACCTTGATGTGTGCAATGGCATCTCAATTATAACACACTTTATCAAGTTGTAGTTGTAGCTGTAGTTCAGTGGGACAAGAACAATATAACACAGACATCACAAAGAACAGATACATAAACAGATACATTCAAACTGTAGAACAAAAGGCAGACTACATCATGAATGCATTTATGTCTTGAGTAGACTTGTAGTCAAGACCGCCTAAACCGAGACCAAGACACTACCAAGACCAGAGAGTATCAAGACCAAGACCAAAGACTGTCGAGGCCGTGACAAGACCAAGACCACGGAAAAGTGGTCTTGAGACCGAGACCGGTCTCGAGAACTACAAGTCTAATAGACACTCCACAGTTTCTTTAAATTGCAGATCACAGCCTCATAGAGCTGTAATCTTCTCTAACGAGCTGCTATCGAGTGACCACTTGTGATCAGATCTCACATGCAGATAACCATCAGTAGGATCGACGGGTAAACAAAGAGAGAAAGAACTTAATTTGCCGAATTTACAAGAAGGCCGAAATAATTGAGCGTTTCACAACAACTCACAAACTGAGTGACTTTTAAAAGGGAGTCTTTCTCAAAGAGGGCGACTATATTGCTTACTGCTACCGCTGTAATGAAATTATATATAAAATCAAAGTGTTTACTGTCAGCAGTAATTGCATTTTAAAGCAGAATTCACAAAAAGGCTTTACTAGAATTTGTTTGAGCCATTTTGCAGAGTTTTTCTTCAATCAACAATCTGAAAATTGCCCAATATGTTCAGGAATTCAGGGGATATTATAGTTACTGGTTCAAGGGTTACTTCAGGTGAAACAGACAGTGTACAGGTGTCAGAAAGGTAACTCAGAATATTGATAACCAGTCTCACACAGTCTCTGGTTGACCCGCCGCTGCTGTGCCGCCGATCAATTCAGTCATTACATATTAACATTTACACTCTTGACTTATGTTGGCGAGAGAGAGAGCGCCAATTAAGAAACAACCCACCAGCAGTGATATTGATTAACACGAGACTAATCATCTGTTTACATAAAAAAAAAGCTCTGAAGCTGCTGTTAGAACACAAATCTGAGCCGATATGTCAACGTGTTGAAATCAGAATAAGAGGGATGATTTTAATCAGTCCCCTTAAATGTAGTTCAATGGGAAGCATTTCAATCCAATCATGTACCATTGGTTTATTTAAAACTGGGACCGTGTAAGGGTTAAAGTTGCATTAAAAAATAAAACATCACCCTTTAATTAGCCATCAAATTTCAGTCAAGTTACAACCCTCGACCTAAAAGTTCATTTTCTTAAATCACTCAACGTTCACAACTGAAATGGTAATACAATGCTTCACAGAGTATTTCTGGTACTATTCTCCTCGTTCCTCAGCGAGGTCAGCGGTCAGGATCGCCCAGAGAATAAAACCTCTGGTTTGGATTTAGAGTGCCGGATGAATCAGCGGGCCGGGCGGCACCAAATCATCCCGCTGAAGGAGGCTCTTCACTGCATCACCCGGCTGCCACCAGCTGTCAACACAACAATCTACGGTCGAGATTTGTAACGGCGCCAACAGAAAGTACAGAGACGTCCACACCACCCTCACACTGATGGATCACTGTGAATGGGATGTTTGTCATCTGAATGTCACCATTAGTCTTTATAAAGGAGTTGTGTTTTGTGAGGCTGTAACATCAGTTATAACGAATATGTGTACGTTTCGGAGACGTAGAGACGGTGTAGTCGCTATAGATGGTGCAAAGTCAATTCTAAACTTCAGCAACACTGACAGGCCAGCCAACAACAGACATGTGACACATCCACCACGTCAGTAATGTTCAGGAAAACAAGGCCAATAAACCAAGCATCAGAAAAAGGCCCAAATAATTTAGACTATGTGCCATAGACAGGATTTCACAAAGTTTATAAAGTTTCTCTGAACTCAACAACTCAAGAAATTTAGTGATTGTTAGGGGACTCGGCGTCAACGACAAGTCAGTAGTCATCAAAAATAAACAAATACTGAAGCTAACATGTTACCCATCATCTTCCCCAAAAGCTTTAACAGCACGTGTAACAACTATAAAGGCCCCCACACATCGCCCGAGGCCGACTTCCTTCTCCGACCACTCCGTCGCCTCCTGTCTGACCCGTTCGGTAGAAAAGTCACATTGAAACACACCGCCCCGGCTACACAGCAGCGTATACGTTCTGCGCCTGCGTGAAATGCAATAAGTCTCCTAAACATCGGGTGGCGCTAGTCTCCTGCCAGTCACCCAAAACATGAAAACAGGAAATGACAGAACGGCGTGCGGACCGTAGCTTATCAGAACAAAGCACACACAGTGTTAGCTCAGCATTACTTGCGTGATGTCGTATTACGGTGGTCTCTCTTCCACCAGGGCAGCCAGCTGCTCCTCAAAGTCCTCGGTCCACACAGCCATGGCTTCCAAACATACGCTGGTTTATCCCCAAAATAACGAACGGTGAAGTGTTGTTTGTAACTCTGTGCCGTCTCTGTTTATGTGGTTTGTTTACCATCGTCACTTCCGCCGCCCCTCCCACACGCCGCGCTGATTCGCTGGCACACCGCCAATCAGAATGGTCACTGAACAGCTAGCTAACAACCAATCAGAGTATCCGACGGCGTCCAACCTCAGACGGCCGACTGAACATGTTCAGTCGGATCAGACACAGCTGAACACACCGAACAGAGCAGCTCCCGAACTCGTCCGACTCTCCGAACGCTTCAGACGTCCTTAACACACCCTCAATCTCTGGTTCTGCAGCCAGAAGCGACCGACTCAAAATAGAAAGAGTCGTGAGATAACTATGTCTTCATCTTGCAACTTTACATTTCCTCAGGCTCAGTTGTCAGTTGTATGTTGTGGCAACACTGTGCTTATGGACTGGTTAGCTTCAGGCAAAAATGGGCTCCAACACATAACTAGTGCATAAAAAACAACTTCTAAAGGCGAAAATCTGAAGGACAAGTCGACAGCAGTGAGTCAAAACACTGAGACAGAAGATCAAACAATGCTGCATGAGTAACAGGAATAAATACATTTGCATCGAATTATCAACTTCGCTAATCCAAACAAGTCAAGTTGCGCTGGGCTGTTGCGTAACGTGTTGTGCAGAGATATGTAAATGGCGCGTTGCGTGCGATGATACGCCGATGACACTGTTGTTTACATCCACGTTCGGTTCACTGGAGGAGAAAACAGCCCCGAGCCAGAGAGAAGAGGCGAGATAGATAGATAGATAGATAGATAGATAGATAGATAGATAGATAGATAGATAGATAGATAGATAGATAGATAGATAGATAGATAGATAGATAGATAGATAGATAGATAGATAGATAGATAGATAGATAGATAGATGAAAGCGAGAGTAAAGGGTGGCAAACGGAGGGGACAGCAGGGGAGGGATTGGGGGAATAATGCTGGTCTGTTCCACTCAATATTTTAACAGATGGCACCCTGACACACACAAACACACACACTCACACACAACACACACACACACTCAAACAAACACACACACACACACACACACTTTCTGTCTCTCACATGCACGTGCACACACTCATGCTGTGTGTTCACCAAAATAAGCAAACACACATCGACTGGCTGGAAAACTGGGCTGCAGTTCAGGACATGACAACAGTGTGTGTGTGCACGTGTGTGTGTGTGTGTGTGTGTGTGTGTGTGTGTGTGTGTGTGTGTGTGTGTGTGTGTGTGTGTGTGTGTGTGTGCAGGAATCACTTTGGCTACCTTCGGGGACACATTTCAGACCCAAGACCAGTTAATTTGGTGACGGCTGGCTCTGACACATAAGCTGCTGATTTTTGGGTCAGTGGTTGAGGTTAGACTCAGAGTGTTGTTATCTTGCTTTTATCTGTTCATTTAATCTGCTAGAAACATGTGACAATAAAGAACTTTAGAGATGTTAGGTGTCAAACTCAGGCCTATAGAAGGGTGAACCACATTCCTGAAATAGTCAGTGGTAGTTGAGAGAGTGTGACTGTTGATGTCAGCTGACAAAAGTCACAACAGACTGTTGTTCCCGCTGGGAGCTGCATGTCTGTATCGTCATGTCCAGTGAGCCATGTTCTATATGTGGGTCAGCTGAAGTCCCATGTGACATCACACAAACACACACACAAACACATGTAGACACACTTTCAGGCCAATCTGTGACTCTTTTATTCATTTTTTATGGTGTTTTGCTTCTCTTGACAGTTCGTTCCTTCAGCCCTCGGTAGAATGAACATGACATCACTCACATAAATATAATGCAATCAAAAAAATATTTAAAGTTGGGGTCGGTAAGAGAAACCGGCAATCAGGATTAGTAGTCTAACACCAAGTTTCCACCGGCCGCGAACAGTGTGGTGCATCCGGCCAACTGGACTCAAACAAATAACACTAAAACAGACATCTCAAGGAAATTGAATCGAACGCAACTGGATTTGGTTTTTGTCTTGAAGACGTTTCACCTCTCATCCAAGAGGCTTCATCAGTTCCTGCTCCCTTGACTAGGCTGAGACTAGTCCAACTAGCCGGTGTGGAGGTCCAGCTATTTAACCTCTCAGGAGGCGGTCACAAGGCCACTGAGGCCTATGGGTCGTATGTGCTCCATTATTGCCAACGACAGTCGTTAGTATGGTCGTTGGGGATGGTGGAAAGTTGGTTTCGACTTCGTTAGTGCTCTATTGTGTTGTAACGACAGTCGTTGGAGTCACATGACAACTAATAAGACAGACAACTAATAATTTAACTACATAGCCTACTCATGCACAGCAGCAGTGCAAAAATCAAGGAGAAATTATGAAATAAACACAATCTGAGCAAATCCGACAGCATCCACGCTCCCAGCGGGACGTGGAGTAGCGTGGAGGATGAAACGAAACAGAGTCGCACGTGCGATCCGATGATTTCATCCGTGAGGAGGGAGGAGGAGGAGGAAGCACAGGAGGGGTGACATGTAGAGGAGGAGGGAGGGATGGAGAGGATGGAGGAAGGTGGAGGGAGAGGGAGGAAAGAGGGTTGGCAGGCAGAGCGAAACACTTTGACACCTCGTCATGCTCGGCCCCGAGACTCTGGCACATCACAGCTTGTGTGTGTGAGAGAGATGATGCTGCTCCCACCAGCAGGCTAATCTACTGTAGATCAACAGATGGCCCCAGTGTGTGTGTGTGTGTGTGTGTGTGTGTGTGTGTGTGTGTGTGTGTGTGAGCATGCATTTACGTTTTTAAAAATATTAGAAAGAGGAAAATCTGCACACTTACAGACACACAGTCCGGCCACAGAAACGTGTTGCATGTGTTGAGGACTGTGATTAACCCATTCAGGCCGGGAAAGCATTGCCGCATTTCTACCATTAAAACCGGGGGCGCTGTTGCGTAATTCTACCATTAAAGCCGGGAAAGCGGGTACGTCTTTCTTCGGAAGGCAGCGATTTCGAGGAGTTTCTCGGCTTCGAAGAAGACAGCCTCGCTGACATAATTACTGAGGAGGGCTTTGACCCGATCGATCGACCGGGAGTTATGGTTGAGGCAGATGTTTGAGGACAACGACGATGATAACGATGACGAGTTTGAAGGGTTTGAAAGTGAGTGGAAGACTGACAACTACCACAGTAATCAGCGTAGTGTTTTCAATCGCACAGCAGGGGTGAAAGTCGATTTGATCAGATTTTTACGGAGGAACTTTGGGCGCATCTTGTTACCGAGACTAATAATTACCGTGACCAGGTTCAACAAACTCCAACTCACATTGAGCAGCTTCAGGAAGCACTATCGCCGGTACATCTAAGGCAGACTGTTAGTCATTACATTCTGCTCTTGTTCTTTATTTCTAGTTGATTTTTATTTATTTTCTCACTGTTTTTTATTTGAAAATAGTGCTGTTCCTGCACTGACACTTTACTTTGACACTGACAATTTGTGTGTTCACTTTATCTAAATAAACTCAATGTGTGAGGAAAGCCACAGGTGGAAGCTCTCAAATACTTTTTGAATTTTGTTTCTATCTGCTACAGAGGCTGAGAAATCAATCGTTTAGTAGCTGTTGAATTTCCAGAAAATCTTTAGGTTTTAGGGGTTTTTCTGAATTCGCCCGCAGGTTTTACAGGCGTCTTAGGCCTGAATGGGTTAAGTGAAATCAGACACACAACATTCACACAGCGGTCGTGATTAAAAACAAATTCCGAGGATGAAATTTGCATCTCGACTCGTTGAAACGGTCTCTGTTTGCCAGAGGCGTCTCTGACGGGCCTGCAGACTTCCACAACAAGTTTATCCCTGAACACAATAAGAGCATCAGCGATCGCAGTTAAAGAAATCTTAATTAGAAGGTAACGATTGCTTATGCGATCGCTGATAATTAAACCGATAAATTATACACTTCAGAGACAGAAACATATCTTTCATCAGACGCTAACGATCCCCAGAGACAAAACAAAGGAAGCTATACTGTTCGATGCTCGCTGAGCGTCGTTAATATCCATTACTTTTTCATGACTCTACTTATACATAAAGAAAATCATTATTGCTGCTAATTGTCCCGATGATTCATCCTCAGCTGATGAGCGAGTCTCAGGAGGTGAAAGCTGTCTGTGTGATTGTTTCACTTCTTTCACTCGGCCTCATTTAAAGATAAAATAAACTCCTTCTTAATTCTAATTATTAAAAATAGACTTTGACTCCCACTCAATCACTCCCAACGAATCAAATATGGCAGCTCGGTCAGTAGCTCTGCGCTTCGACCTGACGCTGTGAACGGTACTGTACTTTTGTCGAAACAGTCGTGTTCTGCACTTTTTGACTGTTTAACACGATCAATTAAGGGTCACCGTTCAAAAACTAAACATCGTAGAAAGAAAGTTCAAATACAACTCAAATAGATAAGACTTGTGCCTACATTTTAAAGTTTGAATGGTGTCTCTAGGTCAAAGTCTGCCAGAGCAGGAGATGTTTGAAAAACGTCGATGATTTTGCGACTTTTTTGACCCCGTCCCATTCATTCCTTATGGGACATTTGTCGCAAAATGTTTCTTTAGATGACGATCCTAGCCACAGATTTCACACTACAATAGTGATATTTTCCAAGAACGTAGCCACACTTGTCTTCTGTCTGGCAATGTGTCCACTTTATCGGGAGGATGTACGGTTTTTGAATTATCTGCGTCTAACCGACACAAACTCCAGCAACTGCCCCATAAGCCCCAATGTTAAACGGGAAGAGGATTTTCGGAGAAAAGCAGAAACTGCCCCTTTTTTAACTCGCTCCTATTCCCACATTTTTCAAAGTAGGACCACAAAACTTGGTGACTGTGTTCTTTAAGGCCTTTCCCGCTTGATGGTGAAATTTTTTTGCCGATATCATCTTTGATTTTGAAGAAAAAGCAGTAGTTTGACGAGGTGATTCTCAGCTGAAATCGCTCTGAAATCAGCTGTCTCAGTCACTGTTGTCAGGTGCACTTGACAACCGTCACCGTGGCAACCGAGATCCTCTGGGCCAACAGAGAGATCAGATCCTCTGCAAAACTCATCGACATCTCTGGCATACTTTGACCTAGAGACACCATTCAAACTTTAAAATGTAGAGAAAAGTCCAGGCCATCAACGAACGTGGGCTTCGACTTTTTGGCAGCTTTCTTCGTTTTCATAGTCACGGCGGGGCCAAACTGCACAGCCCACTCTCGCGATTCCCCGCAGAATCATACAGGCAGTTATGCATTGAATTTTCACACATCTTCATCTTCCCATCCTCTCACATACTGGATGTGACTGCATCTCAGACGTCAGAACTCAACAAACAACAAGTCACGAGGCAGGTGGCTGCTCCGCCTCACACACAGCCAGTGAACTCTGTTTGTGTCTTATCAGATGAAATGTTGACGCGAGTGGGAAACCTCTGCTTTCAGCTGTTAGAGGCCAACAGATCTAATGAACCATCAGGGAAATGTGGAACAAACAAACACTGCCGGTTGGTTGGACAAAGACGAAAGCACACACAAACACTCCCGACCCACATATGGATGCATACATCATGTTTGCTGGTAAATTAATTATCAGACACACATTTACAGAGCTGCGTCTCAAGCACGGCGAGCTCAGACATTAGTCACCTTTAAGTGGTGGCTTCGATCGTCTTGTTGCGAAAACTGGAAGAAAACGCACCTTCAGCTTGTTGAGATGATGCATTTTATGTCCGTGCAGCTTTAATAACAGGATCAATGTGAGGATGAACTCCCGGTGCAGCCTCTTCACCCACAGCACAGAGGAAGTTCATTCAGACCTCACCAAGCGTCAAAGTTACAAACTGGAAAAAAGACGTATTAAAGAAAGTCCACAAGGCTCGAACCTCCTCATCAGGTTTAGGTTTAATGTCTTGCTCAAGGACAATCTGACACACGGACAGGAGGAGCCGGTGATTCAACTGCTTTCACCACTACACTCTTAGAAATAAGGGTTCCAAAAGGGTTCTTCTACAAGGGCTGAGCTTCTACCTGGAACCATTTGCTTCTGAAAAACCCTTTCCCGAAGTAACGGTTTTAAAAGGGTTCTTGGTAACACTAACGGTTCCAGTAAGAACCATTTTTATCCAGAGAACCCTTTAAAAACCCTTTCCTGAATAAAGGGTTTTAAAAGGGTTCTTGGTAAAACTAACGGTTCCAGTAAGAACCATTTTTATTCAGAGAACCCTTTAAAAACCCTTTCCTGAATAAAGGGTTTTAAAAGGGTTCTTGGTAACACTAACGGTTCCAGTAAGAACCATTTTGATCCAGAGAACCCTTTAAAAACCCTTTCCTGAATAAAGGGTTTTAAAAGGGTTCTTGGTAACACTAACGGTTCCAGTAAGAACCATTTTTGATCCAGAGAACCCTTTTTTGGAGAAAGAGTTCTTCAGGGATTGTTGATTACACACACAGTTCTAGGTAGAACCCTTTATGTTGGGTTCTAGGTAGAACCCTCCACCTTTATAAAAGGTTCTACCTGGAGCCAAAAAGGGTTCTCCTATGAGGACAAGCCGAAGAACCTTATATGGTTCTACTTAGAACTTTTATTTCTAAGAGTGTATAATCATTTCCAGCAGAGCCTGATGTTTTCCATGAGAGTTACTCATGAAAACAACTGTCTCTCATTCTCAGTAACAAACAAGAAACATCTGGCTACACTTTCAAAATAAAGGCACCAAAAGTACAACTGTAGGTTACTGTATGTTTAGGAAAAGATCATGTTTCTGCTTGAAATAACCACCTCAGGTGAGGTGTGCACTCGCCAAAGAGACTTCATTTTGTTACGGTCAGTGAGGTTTTTTTTTGGTAACTTTTGGCGTCGTGCACCTGGAAAACTTTTGACATTTCAACTGGGAAATTCCGACCTCTGATGTTGACTGGGACGCAGTCTGAGTCAGAGACTTGCTGGTGAAGAAACAGAACAACGAAGCAGATAATGAGCAAGGCATTCCTCTCAGGAGCATCTGCAGAGGGTTCAGCAAGACATGTTTTCCTGGTGACATGTTGTCGGATCATGTGTATGATTTATTGTTCGAATTGTAGTGAAGCAAAATAAACACAAACATGTCTGAAGTCTGCTTGGATGATTTTCAAAAATGTGTCTTTCATTTAAGCTAATTGAGCTAATAGAGAGCGAGAGAGAAAGAAAAGAGAGGAGTGGGCTCACGTATCATCAGCTGATAGTAAATCCAGCTGGACAGATGTGGTGGGAAGTTGCAATCAATATCGCAGGATTACATCAGCAGAAGATAATTCTCCGATCACATCCCCCTCTCGCTAAATAAACATGAGAGGGACACTGAGTGAGAAATGATAAACTATGACTGACAGCGACGGTGGGATGCTGCAATCGACATCAAACCCAACGTCAGCTCCGTCTCTTCCTCAAATCGCTTCTTCCTCTCCGTAAAAAAAAATACAGAGAGAGCGAGAGATGGATGGAGTGAGAGAGAGAAATGTTTAAAATGATGAATTGTGACTGACAAAAGTGGTGGGAGTCTGCAATCAGAGATCACACCGACAACCCTGCTGCTGCTGCTGCTTCATGTTGCAGCTTCACCCAAAGTAAATAAGACAGAGAGAACAGATGGGAGAGAGATAAGGTGGAGGGAGGGTGGTGGTGGAGGATATATCATCAAGCAGTGATAAATCTGGAGCGATGGAAGATGGTGGGACGCCGTAATCAACATCGCAGCACATCAAATCCCACACAGGAGCGCCGTTAGTCCTCCTCCTCTCCTGTCACATTTACATATTCAGCCCGGGAGGATCGGCCCGATTGTGCAAACAACATACATCAGGCGAGACGGCGACGTGTCGTGATGTCGTACGTAGCGTGATGTCATAACATTTTGATTGCCAGCTGTGTTGTTTCAGCCTAATCTCGTCAGCGGAGGTTGTAGCGGCTGTCATTAGTCGCTCCGCCACCGGGGGGCAGCGGAGGTATTATCACATGGAAAAGTTTGTTTGTGTTGATTGACTTAGTTAAATTAATCCTAATTAGTTTATAATATTCCACAGCTGTGTTTAACAGTTATTATATTGTTTACTTGAGATAATTAGCACTCGATATAATCTTGTAATCTTTCTTACCTTGAGTGTCGTTAGTCGTGTTGGGACGGTGTTTCGCTAATGAGCCGTTAAGCTAACCCTGAAACTTTTAGATATAAACATAGAAATTTCATTTAAAAGCTATTAATTTTTCCCACCTTTCTTTTTGTTGTCTCTCACAAACCGGGGGAATTGTCTCAAGATTTACGAGTGTGAAAGTTTGGCTGTGAAAGCTGGAAAACTCCGGTAAGACACGAACACCTGAGGCCCGTACGACGAGGCAGGAAGTTGTGGGTTGGCGAGGAAACTTTCACTGCCACGATAACTTATGCTGCTCACCTAACCTGCTCCTGTCTTCTTCACATCATTTAGTTTCCCTGACAGATGAAACACGAGATGTGAACGCACTGTTTGACGCCACAGAAGCTGCTGAGAGACTGAACCTAGCCGTTTTTATTCTGGGCAGTAAGCCACCAATCTGCCGTCCTTTTAGACAGAAGGCGGCAAATTGGTGGTCTGTTTTGTTCCACCAGTTTTGCCCCTCGGAGGGTAACGTTACACTTATTTGCGCCTCCATTGCTGTAAATCCGAGGCGGCAATGTGGTGGCAAATGCTGAGATGGGCGGAGGTGTGGATGACGTGCACTGCTGCGCACCCACAGCCGGGAGTTTTAAAACCAGGAAACAGCTGATCACAGCAGTCAGTTCGTCACTTCATCCACCAAGATGAGCAGCTGGAAAGCCGCTGAGATCCGGGAGATGCTAGCGTCTCCTCGCTCTCTGTAGCTGTCTTGGTTGTCCGCTTGTTGTTGTAGCGGCGAGCTAATAGCGGTCGCTACTTTCAAATTAAAAGCCCCCCGCTAAGAACCCAGTTCTAAACTCCGATGGGGTGCAATGTAAAGCTCTTATTTTGAAGAAAAACTGCGAAAAATGTCCCATAAGGAATGAATGGGACGGGGTCAAAAAAGTCGCAAAATCATGGACGTTTTTCAAACATCTCCTGCTCTGGCAGACTTTGACCTAGAGACACCATTCAAACTTTAAAATGTAGGCACAAGTCTGATCTATTTGAGTTGTATTTGAACTTTCTTTCTACGATGTTTAGTTTTTGAACGGTGACCCTTAATTGATCGTGAGTGATTTCGAAAAAATTCAGGATTTTCAATGTGTGTGTATTGCGGAATGTTCGCGCAGCACCAACTGGCAGAGTGGGGGAGCCTGAAAAAAACTCTCCGAAAATGTTTCTTTAGATGACGATCCTAGCCACAGATTTCACACTACAATAGTGATATTTTCCAAGAACGTAGCCACACTTGTCTTCTGTCTGGCAACGTGTCCACTTTATCGGGAGGATGTACGGTTTTTGAATGATCTGCGTCTAACCGACACAAACTCCAGCAACTGCCCCATAAGCCCCAATGTTAAACGGGAAGAGGATTTTGGGAGAAAAGCAGAAACTGCCCTGCTTCTCTTCACGCCCAACTTCCTGCTTCACGTCACGTCACATGTTGACGCCTACCAGAGGAGGAAAAGTGGAGGCTGTTTGGAAAAGGAGGAATATTACACCTCCCTTTTAGACAGACAAGGAGGCACATTGCAGCCTTTTCTATCTGAAAGGGGCTAATGAAACATATATGACGTATATTTAACGGACTACACGAGTGTAATTATAGTCCGTGTAATCTGTTTATTACTTTCATCGTCCTGAGTACGATGTTACTGCTTCTGTCTTCATACGTGAACGTGTTAGACGACGTGTCATCGTCGGGTATAATCCTCGCGGAGCTGCAGGCATGTTTCCAGAGCGTGTTGGCAGCCGAAGCAACAGGTTGTCTCGTTTCCTCTGTGTTTTTTTACTCCGGATGGTGTTAAGTGAGACGTCCGTTAGCGGCAGCGCTCGACTTGCCAAGAAAAAAAGAGTTTACAAACAGCTTTAGTCATCAGGATTCACTTTGTCTCTTAAACTGAGCAGACCTTGGATTTAACCTGTGCTGCTCAAGTCTCTGCCGGCGCACCAGAGGAAGCTTTAACGCCAGGAAAATATGCCAGCTTCGATATCACACTCTCTATAAGTACCTGCTTGATCTTTATTTAAGGCTCCTCACTAAATAAAAACACCCAGTTTTAACGGAGCAGGTTGATTTCAATTGATTCTCAGCTGGTTTTCTGTCCTCGCACACTTTAAAGCTGTTAAGTTTCCTGATACAAGAGGAAACCCGATCGCTGCAGGTTAGAAGATCCACGTTGTGATGTTAAAAGGTCAGAAAATGCTTCTGGTTTTATGGTGAACTGAGGAGAAAATGTGAAGAAAAACCACAAAAGAGCTGCAGACATCGTCACAGATACCCTCTGAGGGAATATGGGAACGTTAACTCAGATTCTTTGGGTCTGAAATACTTTACCAAATCAGAAACAACAAAGTAAGAAGCTATGCTCAATGCAAACATCGTGCCGTCGTCTTGAAATACAGCTCCAGCTCATTGAATCGTCGTACTGCCTGAAAAGTCAGCACCAGAGTCTGCAGCACAAGCTAAAAGTGGAAGACCATTCTCGCAACGATCTACGGTGTCGGCGTTTGCCAGAAGGGGAACGCAGAGTCGATAACTCAGAGGCTTTGCTTTGTGTTGGAAAAGGACGTGTTGGCTGTAAAACCTGGTGGATGGTGAAGGTTTTCTACAGCTGAGGGAGTTTAAACTGTTTCAGATAACTGTTTAAAACAACTTAAACTGAGAGAACGATGTGTTTTGTGTCCTGTTATTGCTTCATATCGTTTATGATGCCATCACACGTGTTAAAATAACCCTGTTCTTCTCTTGTGTTATTGTCCATTCTAAATAAGACATTTTAATCTTGTTTGTTAGTGGTTAATGATTCGTTATCAAAAGTATATACGTACCGTATTTCACCAGTTAATATCCCGGGCGTTTAATACGCAGAATCAGCTTTGACCCAGGCGTTTAAAAGAAGCAGGCGGCTCTTCGCTGCAGGCCTTTATTTATTTCTCCACAGACCTGCACCAGGCCATTATTGTGATGACAGCTGTATTTCACAGCTCCAAGCTTAAACGTAGCGTCATACTTTTTATTTTTCTTCCTTCTTACGTTATCATTTATGTCCATCTGCTGTCCGTTCTCCTCCGTGTTGACCTGTCCTCCGCTGTGTGAAGGTGGGCCGTTAAACTCGAGTCGTTCTCTCTGACACTTCCTGTTTTTTGTCAAAATAAGAGTCAGTCGGTCATCTCAGATTACGGTGCACCCTTTTCTAACGTTAGCTACTTCTCTTATTTTGACAGAAAACAGAAGTGCCGACTGTTTACTTCTGCAGAAATAATGCAAATAATCGCCCCGGCGGTTATTCGGGTGGGCGTTTAATACGCAAAAAGGGTGCTGACCCCAGGAGTTTAAAAGAACCAGGCGGCTATTTGCGGCCCGACGATTAATTGGTGAAATACGGTATATAAATACACACACACACTACCTGTCAGCTGCAGCTTCTACCTGTATCTACAAATCCAGTAATAAAAAGCTGCACACAAAGAAAAGTGCACACAGCCTCCTGTCAGTGTAACACACACACACACACACACACACACACACACACACACACACACACACACACACACACACACACAGAGCTCATTTCCCACCACAAGAAAAAGGAGGTTCCCAGCGGACTCCCCAAAGTGCATCAGAACATCCCGGCCCGGCGCTCCCCAGACGGCGCTGAGCTCTGATAGGCCCCCGAGGATTACACCCTGCGAAGGGTTTTAACCAATCGGAGCGGGCCATTAGCTCGGGCGGAGTAAACAAACGTATAATGAAGCGCTGCTGCAGCACACGAGGCTTCATGCTGGAGTATCATATGTCTTCCTCCGGCAGCGTGAAGCTCGGCCGGCTGAGGACGAAGCTCCGGGACTGTTAGTGGAGCTGCTGCTGGAGCTTCACTGTTTCTCCCCTGAGCAACGACTCGCACTGTCAAGATTCAACAGCAGACAGAGAAAATCCCGCCTGTCTGCAGAGATATACGAGCTTACAAGGCCTCGGCCTTATCTCCCCCCTCCCTGCTGCTGAGAGCTGCGAGGGAGAGGAGGAGGAGGAAGAGGACGAGGAGGACGGACAGACGCTGCTGAATGAGAACAGAGAAGGCAAGAAAAGGAAGGAATAAAGGAGCGTAGGCAGGACAGAGAGATAGTGTTTGGTAGTCCTGGTGGTGCTCCGGTGCTGTGTGGCGGCCATCTTTAAGTCTTTATCTCTCCGTTTAATGCTGTCGAGGTGATTTTCCACAGAGTCGAGTCGAAACAACCTTTATAACATTATGTGCTAATCCTCTCCTTCTATACATCTCCCTGCACGGAGACACGGAAACCAAAGAGAAGAGACGAGACGTGGAAGAACAGATTGAAGGACCACATGAGTCAGTTTACTAGAAATCAGTCCGGTTCCTCTCTGAATTATCTTCACATTGGACATTTTTACATCTCTTGTATTCTGAATGTACTGCAGATTAAAGGGATATTCCGGTGTAAGTTTAATCCATGGTCTAACACACCGTGACACCGAGTAAGACTCCCCCTCGAGAGGTCAAGTTAGCTGACCGCTAGCTTAGCTAGTTTTAGCAACCTCAGAAAAGACCGCACGATAACAACACACTGCAGCTTATGTCTCCAACTAGAAACCGCCATCAAAAAGCCACAATTAATGGTGAGAACAGCAGCAAACTTCAGCAACAGTACATGTACAGTCCCAGCACACAGTACGAAGCATCAAACATCTGCTAGCTTTGCTGGATTTGTATTAAAAACACAGCTCAACTCACCCTCTCCTCCAGCAGCCTGCCTGTGTGGGGAAGCCCTGACGAGTCGATTACCGAGTGCAGTAGATTTCTGCAGCTCAAGGATGAAAATGTCTGATTATTACTCCATTACTTCCGTTCTTTTCCCTGTCAGCTCTCAATAATAAGAACTGAGCATTCCATGGAGTAATAATTATACATTTTCATCCTTGAGCTGCAGAAATCTACTGCACTCGGTAATCGACTCGTCAGGGCTTCCCCACACAGGCAGGCTGCTGGAGGAGAGGGTGAGTTGTGCTGTGTTTTTAATACAAATCCAGCAAAGCTAGCAGATGTTTGATGCTTCGTACTGTGTGCTGGGACTGTACATGTACTGTTGCTGAAGTTTGCTGCTGTTCTCACCATTAATTGTGGCTTTTTGATGGCGGTTTCTAGTTGGAGACATAAGCTGCAGTGTATTGTTATCAAACTTACACCGGAATATCCCTTTAACTGTTGGCTGTACTGTGGGATTACAAAATGAAAATCATACACATATTACCATCAAACAGGTTTCCATGACACATTTGCATGTGAGGTCAGCAGCCTGGAAGAAAACAATGACCAGTAAAAATCAAAATTCGTCATTAAATCCTGGTTTTGTGAGCTGCACGTTCCAACACGCTCCCTGTGGACCGAGTGGGCCGCGGACTTCCTCCCTTTAATGAGGTCTGCTCAGGTTGGAGTCAGCGTAGGGCGGACATGTTTGGCATAAACTGAACGGGTTTGGGTTTGTGTCCTGCTCCAGGTTTTCATTACAGTGTCAGTCAGTCGGTCTGCGACACAGTCAGCTCAGCAGCGCTGTATCTCAGTGTCCGCCTCGGCGCCAGAACTCATATTCATCCATAACTCTGAGTGCTGGTGTGTGTCTGAGCCTGTCTGAGCCACAGTGCTGCTGCTCTTAAAGGCACACTCCGCCAGTTTTTCCATTTAGCACACCTCATGTCCACCTTTCACTGCAGCCGGGAGGAGGTTCGCTCAGCCGAAGCTGCTCCAGACAGTCGGTGACCTGTTTTATATATATTTAAATCACAAGAAAGCAAGAAAGAAAGCGAGCCGACACAGAACCCACAAAAACCCACGATAAACATAAACACCAGACTATTATCTCAACACAAAGGCGACTACCTGCAGCAAACATGAATTTAACCCAGAAGCCGTGTTAGCTGCAGCAGTTCTGTGACGTTTCGCTCTCAGACGGATTCTGCTGTTGAGAACATTATTCAGCAGTACAGATAAAGCGTGTTGCCCGCGGCCAGATGAGGCTGGAGCTCCAGCTTTAACAAATTACCCATCATTTTGTGTCCACTAAAGCACAATATCCCCGTTAGCCCCTCAGACCCGCGGAGACGGAGCGCCGAGCTGACGGAGCATCTCCAACTGAGCAACATGAGCTCAGTGTTTCAGAGTCAGCAGCTGGAGGAGACGCAGGGTTTCACCTCCGATCCAGGAAAAATGAAAGGAACCGAGTCGGGATCCCAGCAAGGATTTTGTGTCACAAAAAATAAACCGTGCAGGAGTTCAGACAGAAAAACACTGGAGCTTTACTTCCAGGTAGTTTCTTCTGCAGACTGCAGGATTCAGGGCACAACAAGACCTTTTTAAACACATGTTGTTTTTTTAAATCAACATCAAGAAAATAATTCAAAGCCAAAAAGTGCCAGATGCCAAAAAACACATGCAGGAAACAAGACGGCTGAAGTAACAAAAAAATGCTCCACGTGACTCCCTGAGTTCCCAAATCGATTCGAAAAGATGTTATTTACGTAAGGGATAAAGCCCGACGAGGTGTCCATTCACATAAATTAATGGACGACGCAGAGTATACCACGGTCACTCGCCAAAGAAAAGAAATTAAGACCATTAATTTATATTTTCATGCGTTTTACAATCAAAATATAAAGTTTTTCACAGGCAATAACTTAGTTTCCCTGGTAACGCCTGAGGGTTTGACTAATACCTGGAACAACCATTACCCTCCCGTAAGGTTCTTATGCAACGGAAACGTTGTTCACCTCTCCAGTAAATAGGACGGACCTTAGATACGACTTGGCAACGGGAGATATTCTAGTCCGCTCAGCGGTGAGCCAGAAAGCTAACGCTATGCTAACGCTATGCTAACGCTAT
The DNA here is from genome assembly GCA_039737535.1 of Lagodon rhomboides. NCBI lineage: Eukaryota > Metazoa > Chordata > Actinopteri > Spariformes > Sparidae > Lagodon > Lagodon rhomboides. The sequence goes on from CM077787.1 coordinate 2,054,106, forward strand.
GCTAGCAAGATTCAAAGTCGATAACATTGCGTACGGTCGACAAACAGTAAATATAATCTGACAGTATGTTTAACAACAAGACTAGCTAGCTTACCAGTCATGTCACTGTCCCCAAATCAACATCAAGATGTTCACGAACAAATGATCGGCCGTGTGTAACGTTACTGTGGCCGCAGCCTGAAGCAGAGAGCTGAACAGCCAACGGGATGTGAAAGTTTAAAGTGAACTTTCTGCAGCTTGTGTGTTCCAGTCTCCATCCTGTGGTGTTCAGAGGATAAGGCTCTGAAGGACTGACGGACTGCACTCAGTGCTGGAAATAAACTGTAAACAGAGGCTTTGACTGCGTTCCCGTCGCTATGGTTACGCAGCTAGCGCATTAATTTAGACGGTGAACAGACAATTTGACTGGAACTACTTAGTAGGTGTCCATATACCAGGGATTAATGGACACCCTGCAGCCAATCAGAATCGAGTATTCACCCTGACCATGGTATAAACCTTTTTAAAGTCCAACTTAAAGTTTGTAGTGACCCTGTCTGAGCTGCAGCTCTGAGGGTGTAAATAACTTATTTTCAAATCAATCAGTTGTGATTCCAGAGACTGTGATCACAGCAGACGAGCTGTGTGGAGACATCTGATGCTTCTCTGGTTGTTTCTCCGTTTGAAATCAGAACTGTTCTGTGGACTACGACACTTATTATCGACACAATTATCATATGAAAATGAATTTTTCCTTTGATAATCACAAAAATACAAAGATAATGAGCTCAACAGTCAGGCTGTCTGTCACACCTGCACCTGTGTTTTCTGTGTTTTCTCCTGATTCGTCCTGCAGGTTCTTCCTGTTCTCATCACACTGAACCTCTGAGATGTTATGATGCTTCCCCTGCTGCTGCTGCTCCAGAGATAATTTCGTTCTGCCCGCAGGCACAAAGAGATGAACCTGTTCCTGCAAGAACGACGACGTCAGACCTCCTGAGGGTCGACTGCACGCGCTCAGTGGCGTCAACCTGTCCAGGTGACATAATATGCACTTCTTCTCCTTATCAAGGTGACTTACAGGATGTAATTCCATCACATCCATACATTCACACCGCTGTCATTGATTCAATTCTGCAGGATTTTAATCTGACCTGCACACGCTTCATTTCTCTGCTGCTTTCCCGCCGTTCTGATAAACGAAAACACAGAAATGAAAAGTGAGAATATCAGACGCTGGGCTGCTGTGAACGAGCAGCGTTATCAGCTCGCCGTCCGCCGCACGCCGCTGAATGAAACTAATTAAGCTGTTCAACAATATTTTCTGTGATCGCTGTGAAAATCAAATCCCACCGTGGCGAATTACGCCTGTCATTGTATGTCCACTAAAGCATAAAGCCACCACGGGCTCATATCCGCCGCCGAGTCATATTACAAATGTTGAACAGCACACGAGCACCGTCGAGCTGTCGGACGCACAATAGTCAGAAAACTCCACTCGTTCATCAAGAGCCATCACACAGACACGTAAATGAAGGAGGGGAAGGAGAGCTGAGCTTTTGTTCAGGCTTTTGTTCAGCAGCAGAGTGAATATCTGCCTGCAGCTTATTAACAGAGGCGAGCAGCAGTCTCAACCCGACAGGCCGAAGGTAGGAGAGGCACCGAGACTGAAAACAAAACTGTAGAAAGGAACAAGTGGAAGGAAAAGAAACAGCCCGTGAATATAGAATAACTTCTTTACTGTCACACTCTTTAGGATTTAAACAAGTACAGATGAGCTGTGGCTGCAGACGACGACACCTTCAGTCAAATCACAAAGTATCTGTGAATCTTCACAGCCTGGTCAGCGACCTCTGACGCTGGACTTTAAGGTTGGCAGCTACCATTTCTGCAAACCACAGATACGTCCGAGGTGGAGAAATGTGAAAGCATGTGGTGATGACAGCGGCATAATTACAGACAACAAGACCGGTTGACTGCAGTTCGAGTCACACCGCTGGATGTTTTTAAGGACTCCTGCTCACATTTCAAGCAGTTTTTTGGGACTGTCTCCCTCCGCCATGAGCGCAGTGACCATAACCGTGATGTTTTCCAAACACTAACCAAGTGGTTTGTGAGCCTAAACCTAACCTGAGCAGAAGCACAGCATTGCAACGAGAGAGAAAATAAAAAATTCAACATGAACAAACATAAAGTTGCAACGTGAAGAACTTCTTGAAGTGCCTCTCGAGTGCAGAAGTGGTCATCAGGGTGGTTGGACTTAACCTGACTCTCGCCAGATGCATTTCGTTCCGCCTAGCTCCACTCACATCCATCTGGGATCGCTCCCGTTGGGAGGGATTTCAGCACCAGATTTTCAGGTCGAGCCAATCAGGACCGCCGGGCGGGAGTTTCATAGATGTGACGTAGCGGAGAAGCGACTGTTTTGATTCAGACAACAATGGCGGCTCGCATCGAGGAAGCAAGCGTCAACATTGATGCTGCTGTTTCATCCGTGTCGTCCAATCTACCCAATATTTGTTCGTTAAAAGAACGTCGCTCTCATCGACGTCACAGGTTGGTTTCGATGTGAGTGGTTGAAGTAGCACGTCAGTTAAGATGACAGACAAGTGGTTTATCCAATCATATGCAAGGATTTTTGATAAGGCCCAGCCTTCTGAAACACATCTCCAATGGAGCGATCCCAGATGGATGAGTGGAGCGAGGCGGAACCAAATTCATCTGGCGAGAGTCAGGTTAGGTTGGACTGGCCTTCCCCTCTGAAAACTGTGGCTCGTGTCCCAACATTATGAACATTATAACAGTCCAAAAGTCATAATATGTCATAATAAGTAACCTGTGTGTCTGTAAGCTTTATTTTGAAAGTCTAACCGCATGTTGTGTATTAAGCGTCTCGGCCTCGGAGCCCTTTAAGTCCAAAACTGACACTAGAGGTGATTAATGACCGAGCTGCTGTATGACTGAGAACGTCTTGAATATTTAAAGAACCGTGTTTTACCCAAAATTAGCCGTTGAAGGATTCACAAGCTCAGCAGGAGCTCGTGGGCGTCTCCCAAACACACCTCCAAGCGACGCTGTGAGCTGATTCTGCAGCCGGCGCTCGTGTTGTTTGCACGGGATTGTAAAAAAAGGCCGCCGTGCAGTGAACCTCCCACGTGTCTGCACCTCCTCTCCCACCTGTTCACCGTGTGCTCCGCAAATATCAGCGTCAGGGAATCACTGAACCGTCAGAATGTCAGGAAAATAAGATATTTAAGATATAAAATAAGGCAACACGATTATACGTTCAGTGTGCTCGAGCGGTTAAAAGGTCATGACGCCCACGACATCATCAGTGCTCTCTGATGCGACTACACAACATACAAAATGCGTATAATGCAACTAATGCGACTGCTCTCGGATCTTCCACCACTACGGTTCTGGTTCTGTCGGGTTTAAAAGGAAAACAACAGGAGAACAGTTCATTTCATGCTTATATAAGATGCATTTTCATGTCGTTACGTAAAAAGAGATCATGTTGTGCAAAATGACCCAGAATCCTGAGCTGTTTCTCCGTATAATTAAAGCTATAACCCAGATATCAGAGAGGTTTGATCTTAATTCAATAAAACCCCCCACAGAGGAATAACAGGCCTTAATTAGATTACAGATGAATCTGCTGTCAACAAATAGATAAAATGAAAGTTAGCTTGTTTCGTAGACGCAAAAAAAAAGCAGTGGATTCTTTCATCTTCCTGGTGAGTCAAAAAGTTAATTTAAGACTCTGATTCACGGCCGACATCAGCTGAGAGCTCAGAGGATTCAGACGTGCACGGAGCATGTTCCTCCGTCGTTTCAGGACTCGAGTGTGACATTAACATGACGCTCACGTACACGGTGTCGCCTCACGCCGGCCTCCAGGGCCTCCAGGGCCTCCTCAGGGGGCATCAGCTCGCAGAAACCACGACTGCCACACCGTCGGGCCTCTGGAAGTCACTCCAGCACAGATAAAGAAGAATAAAACTGCCCTGACGTTTACAGCACACGTCGTTCTGCAGCAGAGTCGACAAGCAGAAAGCCACGAGACCGTGTTGACATTTCTGCCATTATCAAGTTATCCCTGCTAATTTAGGAGATTAAAGCTGAAATCCCACGTTAGAGCTTAATTCTTCGCTGACGGCACACAGATCCAGAGATACTGAGCCGACTGAAACTTTGTGTTTGAGGAGAGAACGAGCTGAAGAGTCAGATGGCGTCAGACCTCTGAATCCTGGGCGTCGAGTCTTCAGACTGTATGTGCTGGCGGTCAGAGTCCAACATACGGCTTCAACTCATCTGTGTTTTAAGGTCGACACACACCGGCTAAAACTTTGGACGTCTGAAGCGTTTGGAGAGTCGGACGAGTTCAGCTGTGCAGGACGGAGGATGTTCAGTCGGCCGTCTGAGGTTGGACGCCGTCGGATACTCTGATTGGTTGTTAGCTAGCTGTTCAGTGACCATTCTGATTGGCGGTGTGCCAGCGAATCAGCGCGGCGTGTGGGAGGGGCGGCGGAAGTGCCGATGGTAAACAAACCACATAAACAGAGACGGCACAGAGTTACAAACAACACTTCACCGTTCGTTATTTTGGGGATAAACCAACGTATGTTTGGAAGCCATGGCTGTGTGGACCGAGGACTTTGAGGAGCAGCTGGCTGCCCTGGTGGAAGAGAGACCACCGTAATACGACATCACGCAAGTAATGCCGAGCTAACACTGTGTGTGCTTTGTTCTGATAAGCTACGGTCCGCACTCCGTTCTGTCACTTCCTGTTTTTATGTTTTGGGTGACTGGCACGAGACTAGCGCCACCCGATGTTTAGGAGACTTATTGCATCTCGCGCAGGCGCAGAACGTATACGCTGCTGTGTAGCCGGGGCGGTGTGTTTCAATGTGACTTTTCTACCGAACGGATCCGACGGAGTGGTCGGAGAAGGAAGTCGGCCTCGGGTCTTTACAGAGACGCACTTAGCCAACATTTATTCTGGTGACTGGTTGTTTACAGTTCAAGACTTTTTCACAGGATAAATGTGCAGCAAATAAAACACAGGTCAAAGACTTGTTATCTCTGATCGGGGACAGAAACGCTCGAGAGCAGTTCAGTGTGCAAATTATTATGAATGTATGTTATCGTCAGTGTGTGTGTGTGTGTGTGTGTGTGTGTGTGTGTGTGTGTGTGTGTGCTTCCTCAGCGTACAGATCTGACATTTTAAACGTTGTGCGCTCATCAGCTGTAGGTCATCAGCTGATGAAAGGCAGAATCTGAAGAGCTCTCGCTTTGACTGACACACACACACACACACACACACACACACACACAGATAAATAAATAAATCTGCTTTTATAAATATAACAACCACTGGCACTGATGTATATTTGAAAGTGACTCTTCTTACTGAGAGAAAATATTAAAAAAAACACTCATAACTTCACTTCTGAGCTCCGTTACTCATAAAACCCAAACACGGTCGACCTCGCCGCCATCAAACTGAACAACAAGGAGGCAAACTGGCGCCGAAGTGACACCGAAAGAAGCTCATCTACTTTTATTAGCCGCTCTGGAACTTTGGCAGGAAACCAGCCGGCGTTAAGAAAGAATCTGTGAACTAATTAGACGGGCAGCCGAAGAGCTCGACGCTGATGGAAGCGACTTCAGTCGCGGCTGCGGCTGCAGATAATAGCATGCAAATAAAAAAGGAAATGGAGTCTGAGCTTAAAGAAAACATGGAGAACGAAACATGGAAGGAAATGTGGAAAACTGTTAACACCATCACGCCTGTTAACACTCGGAGAGAATACTAATACTACCATCGCTGTTTTCTAACCTCGGACTGGAAGAAGAAGTGAAGATAAGTCATGATGGACGTAAAGAGACTCTGGTGCTCATGTTCATTAATGTCTCTTCTTTAAATAAACAGAAACACAAAATATAGTGATCACAGCAGACTGAGGCCTCGTCCACACATACCAACACGATCTTTTTTCCCCCGTCTTCCTCGGCATCGTTTCAAGAATATTTGCGTCCACACGGATCCACTGTAAACGGCTCAACACGCTGTAGTTCATATGTCAGGCCGATAGGTGGCGCTGGAAATTCACCACAAATGTAAAAGAAGAGACGGAGCATGCACATAAAGCTTTAGCGCTGTATACAAACAGACAGCCGAAGGAGAAACCGAACACAACAAGAAGAAGATGGAAATAGCTCGTCCGTGGTCCATAATCCTTTTCTGCTCAGCGTCGTGGCAGAGGAGCAGAATATTTTGCCCAAGTAACCCTGATAGGCTCAATATCTTCTGCAGCACCAACACAAGCATGTAGTCCGCCATTGTTGTTGTTGTTGTAATGAGACGTCGAAGGCAAGAGGTCGAGGGGTGGGGCGATGACATCATCACATCGAAAAGTATGCGGATTCACCGTCCAACGAAACAGAGGGGCTGCGTTTTCGAATTTCTCCACCCTGAGACCCGTTTTCAAAAAAGTGCGTTAACAGGATCCGTGTGGACGATCGGCCAAAACGATGCAAAACATGTGCGTTTACACAAAACAGCGTTTTCGTCTGGACGGGGCCTAAATGAGGTGCTGTGAGGGACATTAAATGGATGCTGGATGGATTTTTCTTGAAACAGCAACTGTATTTCCACACAGGAGGTGAAAATTAAGAAATGCATGACATAAAATAATCAAGATTTCATGTAGACATCATGTAGAAATTGAGTTTTTGTGTGAGAACAGGAAGGATGGGAAGAACCGATTAAACATTGTGTGTGGAATTGAAAATATGACAGAAACTACTATCTGTTCCAGCCTGACAGTGTCTCTGTGCACAAGGCCGACTCCATAAAGGATTTTCTTTCCTGCAGTTTGGTGAAGAACTTGACCGGTTCTCCGTCAGCCACTGATGTAGTTCCACTCTTAGTCCCGTAGAAAACGACAACAACACCGTGAGTGTTTCCCACCATCAGAACTAAAACAAATGCAGGAAGCAGCTCAGAAGAGGAAATTAAGAAATGCATGACATAAAATAATCAAGGTTTCATGTAGACATCGTGTAGAAATTGAGTTTTTGTGAGAGAACAGGAAGAGCTGCAAGATTTAACCTTGTGTACAGAAACTCTGTGCACAAGGTCGACTCCATAAAGGATTTTTATTCCTGCAGTTTGGTGAAGAACTTGACCGGTTCTCCATCAGCCACTGATGTAGTTCAACAGAAAACAACAACACCACCACCGTCAGCGTTTCCCACCAGCAGAACCGAAAGTCTTGAAGAAAAGACACTAAAACAAATCCAGGAAGCAGCTCAGAAGAGGAGGTGTTATCGTCCTGCAAGTCACATATCTGAAACTACTTAGAGGCAGTTTCTGTGCTCACAGAAGTGGAAACTGGAGGCAGGTTGTTGACCCACTTTCTCCTGAAAACAAGCTCCGAAACCCCCAAACTTCAACACAGTCTGCTGTCACTGTCTGAGGGTTCGGTTTATAGAGCGATATCGAGGCGGAGGTGGACAGTCGTCACATGTGGCTGTGATTAAAGTCGAGAAGTCAAAAGTCCACCACTCCATCATCACTGAAGAACCAAAACTCTCCTCCTCCTCCTCCTCCTCCTCCTCCTCGCCGCGACTCGTCTGCTAACAGGAAGTCACCTCTGCAGGGATGGCGATGGCGTGAGGGAGCGAGGGGGAAGCGGAGGCCATTGGAGGCACTTTATTCGCCACTCCATCATCAGAACTGGATGTGTGTTATTGCTGAAGAAGCGCTAATATAATTGACAGACTGTGGCCGAATCCGACAACACAAAGTTTTCTGCAGCGGCAGCAGAAAAGCCTGCAGCTGCTGACGGGAAATAATAACACGACACATTTGGAAAAGAGCAGCGATTGTGATGTTAACTGTGCTCATATTCACGAGGTGGAGGATCGTCATGACAACCAGGTATTTGTACCGTTTCATCACTTTATTTCCCACAATATTCCCACCGTGACACCTGGGTCATTCCATGAAATCGGTGCCTTTTCAACTTTGAAAAGTTAAAATTTAAATTATATTTAATTGCTATTTTTTCAGTAGCCAGGAATTAAAGACAGTTTAAAATGACAAGAAATTATATTGTGCCATCTCAGCTATGGAATTTCATATTTTATAACTGTTTTAGTCAAGTCCTGTTACTGGAAAGGTAACAGGGTTGACAGTAACAGGGTTGACCATTTCAAGCTAATTTGCCCATTGCTAGCTAAAACAAATGTTAGCTAAAGCACATGCTATGTACTTTGAAAGGAAATTACATGTACATATTGATTATATTATGAGAAATAAATAATTGTTTGGATTTATATGTTAAAAAATGGTAACAGGGTTGACGTTGTATGCTTGTCCCCTGGTTCAACCTTGAAAAAACATCAAAAATAGCACATCAGAGATGAGCAAAACTTACTTGTCACTGAGCTGTTAGCATCCTGGTTCAGAGGTGATGCAACCTCCTGTAAATCATGTCAAATCTAGAATGTACCATTATTTTGATAGGGTTTTTTGGTTAGGGTAACAGGGTTGACATAAAATTAGGGGACACTGATAAATTGGTAAATATTTATTACAATTAATATATATTTTTACCAAAAACACTGTTTCACAATAAGATCATACTTAAAACAATATGTAAATGTGAACATTTGAACATTTTGCCAACATTTTACAAATTAAAAGTCCTGCTGACGTACAACAACAACAGTGAGGGACAGGCCAAAAACCTCACCCTCATCAGCTTAAAAATCATTTTTATTATTTAAAATAATATTTAATTGATTTTAATTTGATGTTTTATTGAGGAGAGAAGACATGGTAATGTTATATTTTCAAATTACATCTTTGTTTGTTGTTACTGTAATTTTATGACTGATAATTTCTTGGGGACACAAAAGGCACCGATTTCATGGAATGACCCACCTGCACAGTCGATTATATTCATATTTTACACACAAACAACTTACAGATTATGTTTGCAGCTAGAAAACTCAAAGAGGATGTGAAGTAAATGAAGAGCAGCTTTCGGAGAAACGTCATAACCTTGGACAGGACGGGTCGGCTCGTCTCAACCGTATCGGTGAAGTGTTTTGTTCAGTTCATGCAGGATGAAAGCTCGTCTCGCTCACATTGTCGTTGACCACAGAGGTGAAGCTGCCGCTGGGCTGCTCCTCTGCTGCTCAGCGACCGCAGGACGAACACAGTGGCCGACGCCGCGGACTGTAATAGGTTTGTCTGCCGATCAATAAAACTATAAAGCGGGGCAGAGAGCGACCCGGTGAAGCCGAGCGGCCTGCCAGCAGCCGGCCGTGTCCTCGGCACCGGGCCGAGTCCGCCGCCGCTGCTGTCAGGGCGGTGATACGTCAGCTGACCTTGGGTTTACACCGACGGGAACAGAGAGCGACACGAACTGCTCTATTTCCACAAGCAGCAGCATTATGTTCACATCCACAGGTGTATTTATGGCACCTGGCAGAGAGTCTGACAGAGAAACTCACAGTGATGCTCAGGATTCATCAACCTTTCCTGTCCCGTGTTTACATCTGAATGTCTGATGATGAGACCGATGATCGATTCAGAAGTCTTTTTTTTACAGTTTCTGTGCATTTACTGGAAAAGTTTGAGGTGCAAGTGGAGACTGAAGAAGTCTGCTAGGTATATGATTATAAATAACTGTATTCAATTGATTAATACATGAAGGTGATTTGTTTTCTAGCTCACAGGACCGTGGAGTTACTTTAACTTCCTCCTGTTAAACTGAACGTGGTGATGTCTGTTAATACATAAAAACATGCCAACAACATCGCTTGTTCTCATGTTCTGTCATTTTGTTTGGAGGATTTAATGAACGTTGAGGTCGGTGAGTTATTTTAGACGTGTTTTTTTGTTATTGCACGTGAGCAGAAGACTCGGCGAAGCAGCTGTGGATATATTGCTCGAGCTAAGAGATGGAAGAGAAGCGCAGCCAGAATTTGACAGCACTAGTACGAACAAAATGACGATAAAAGGGACTTGAGGCAGGATTTGTGAAAAAATAAACATGCATTTTACGTTTTTTATTGCTAATGGCGCTGAATGAGCCCACCGACGTATCTCTCCGTCACCTTGAACAGGCTGTGTGCTGCATCATGTGCTGCAATTCGTGACGTCAGATGACGCTGAATGCGCGTCCTCGACGGCTTGGAAACAGGAAGAAGACAAGCGCGGTGGAGCCAAACTAGTGTTTGTGTAGTAATGGATTCTGCTACGGCCAGAAAACGACCCACCACCACACAAAGTCCACTAAAAAGTCACACTAAGAAGAAAATGAAGGTTTTATCAGCGGCAAGTCGAGAGTCGAAACAGAATTTATGCCCAAAGCCGGACCGGAACCAGAATAAACACCGGATAAGTTCGGCTCATGGAGGCAGCTTCAACTTGAACTGGGACTGAAAACAGATGCTGACATGGCTCATTTCCTAGAGACCAGGTAAGAAAACATTACAGGTCATGTTTAGAGCTTGATTTGAAAATCATATGAGATCACCGAGGACTCGGAGTGACCTGACGTGCAAAGTAGCGTTAGCTGCTAACATGCTAACATTAGCCCACCGCTGTGTAACACTGAATAGTTACAGACTGCAGCATTTTCCACCGTCCTTTAGTCTGAAACCGAATAGTTAGAAATATGTCCCTTTATATACGGGACCGAAAGCCCAGCCTGTTATCCGGGAGGTGACGTTGGCAGCTGGCTGTAGCCACAGGCTAACGGTTTGAGATGTTTCAGGAAGTGTAACCACCGGAACAGCTGAGAAACATCTGATATGTTGTGATGATGACTGCAGGAAGTGATCCTGCAGCTCCGTACAGGTGGATCATGGTTTTATATGAGTAGTAGTGTAGAAAGGTTGTCGTTACACTGGTTGCTGTCACAGTAATACGATGCACGAGACCACTAAGGTGCCGTCTTTGTGCCCAGCAGCTCTGCAGGAAGACGCTTCACTAACTATCAGCGTTTATAAGAGCGTGTTTGTCGTCTCGCTGCAGAAACGGAACCAGAAGGTTTTATCAGCGGCAAGTCGAGTGTCGAAACAAAATTACGACCAAAGCCGGGCCGGCACCCGAATAAACATCGGATACACGTTCGACTCATGGAGGCAGCTTCAACTGGATGAAGCCGAATAGTTAGAAACATGTCCCTTTATATATGGGACCGAAAGCCCAACCTGTTATCCGGGAGGTGACGTTAGCAACGGTTTGAGATGTTCCAGGAAGTGTACAACCACCGGAACAGCTGAGAAACATCTGATACGTTCTGATGATGACTGCAGGAAGGGATCCTGCAGCTGCACACAGGTGGATGATGGTTTTATATGAGTAGTAATGTAGAAAGGTTGTCGTTACACTAGTTGCTGTCACAGTAATACGATGCACGAGACAACTTAGGTGCCGTCTTTGTGCCCGGCAGCTCTGCAGGAAGACGCTCCAACATGGCAGCTTCACTAACGATCACCGTTTATAAGAGCGTGTTTGTCGTCTCGCTGCAGAAACGGAACCAGAAGCACAACAGGGAGGCTGCGACGGCACAAACCCTCCTCAGTATTCAGCTTATGCACGGAAAAAACTTTAACTTCAAAAACTTGAAATTTGATTTAAGCAACCAGACGGCGCTGAATATTCATCGGAGCGAGCCGACGAGAGCGTAAAAACCTCCACCCTTCTGTTGCTCCATTAGACTGAAGCGCAGCGGCAGCACTCACCTCCGACTGGTGGAGCTCTGTTGTTCGTCTGACTCGCGTCGCAGCCTCTTCCCTCTCGTTATTGCCGCTCTCATCCCGCATCTGTACTTCTTATTATCCTGCTTGTGACCATTAGGCCTGTTCTCATTACTGTGATTCTGATTCAGGGCCTCCACCTGCCATTACCGCCGGCACTCCGTCTCATTAGGAGGCTCCTGTCGCCGAACGCAGCGCCGGCAAATTAGTTCTGATAGAAAAGTCTTCAATGAGACACAGAGTGGCAACAGAGAGCGATACCGCTCAGTGTGTGTGTGTGTGTGTGTGTGTGTGTGTGTGTGTGTGTGTGTGTGTGTGTGTCTGAGAGTGTGTGATTTAATGAAAGAGAGTCAAATTGCGAGTCCACATTAGTGTGTGCGGTGAATTTGGAGAAAATGAAGTGGGTATGTGCAGGTTTGCTGTGTACTTAGGGTCTCATTTCATGGTGTGTGTGTTTGTGTGTGTGTGTGTGTGTGTGTGTGTGTGTGTGTGTGTGTGTGTGTTATGAGATCCATAGCTACCTAATGGACCTATTTTCTCGTTGGAGTTGCTTCAAACGATTCAGTCGGAGCAAGAAGGAACTAATGTGGCTATTAAGGCTGCATTAGCTTAAGTCAGTGTCTCACACACACACACACACACACACACACACACACACGCTGTAATTGCAAGTTGTTTGGAATGTTTTTCCTCCATTATGAGTTTGTGTAAAAGCGATCAGTGAGGTCATCGTCGAGCCGCCGGAGCACATCATCACGACCTGCTGCAGATTTACGGGTGTTAACCTTTAAATGTGACTTTTAATCTTATTTTCTGCGGTTAATGTGTGTGAGCCCAAAATAAACCCAGGGAACGTTTATTTTTGAAGTAATTTTCCAAAGTGTGACTCAGCTCGCTTGGTGATTTTCCCTTTTTGAAGGGAGTGGATCATGTTTGATGGAAACGGAGCCGTACTTCATGTTATTTTATCAGTTTAACAGCAGCTCACAGATCTGTTTAGGTAAAATGGAACTTTACATCCATGTATCGTAACAAACTAAGGCCTTTGTTCAATCCCATTTCCAATTTTTTACCCTCAGCATTGAATTACAAGAGGTTGTGTTTGGAAATCAGTGCTAAATTACAAAAACAGATGCGACTGGACATTTTCCAATATGCTGTCTGAAGCTGTGGTGATTCTTCTGCAGCAAGCCCGGTACCATCAGTATCAGAGGAGTCAGATTTGGACCTGAACGTCCGTCCAAACGCTGATGATTTCATGTGACGATGCTGAGGGATGGCAAGTTAAAGGGATATTCCGGTGTAAGTTTAATCCATGGTCTAACACACCGTGACACCGAGTAAGACTCCCCCTCGAGAGGTCAAGTTAGCTGACCGCTAGCTTAGCTAGTTTTAGCAACCTCAGAAAAGACCGCACGATAACAATACACTGCAGCTTCTGTCTTCAACTAGAAACCGCCATCAAAAAGCCACAATTAATGGTGAGAACAGCAGCAAACTTCAGCAACAGTACATGTACAGTCCCAGCACACAGTACGAAGCATCAAACATCTGCTAGCTTTGCTGGATTTGTATTAAAAACACAGCTCAACTCACCCTCTCCTCCAGCAGCCTGCCTGTGTGGGGAAGCCCTGACGAGTCGATTACCGAGTGCAGTAGATTTCTGCAGCTCAAGGATGAAAATGTCTGATTATTACTCCATTACTTCCCTTATTTTCCCTGTCAGCTCTCGATAATAAGAACTGAGCATTCCATGGAGTAATAATCATACATTTTCATCCTTGAGCTGCAGAAATCTACTGCACGTGCGGTCTTTTCTGAGGTTGCTAAAACTAGCTAAGCTAGCGGTCAGCTAACTTGACCTCTCGAGGGGGAGTCTTACTCGGTGTCAAGGTGTGTTAGACCATGGATTAAACTTACACCGGAATATCCCTTTAACAAAGGTCCCAGCATTTCCGGTCTGCACTGATATTAGAGGAGCAGAACTGCAGCAACTTCACTGCTGGACTTAAGTTGAATTTCGGGCTTAATACGCCTTCATAGGAATAAATACAACATCCAAAAACATCAAAATGTGTCATCTAGTTAGATATCAGCAAACTAGCGACTGTTTCATACTTGTACTTTATAAAGAAAAGGACAATAACACATTGAACCGTTTGCCTCTGAAAGACTCCAACATCTACTCCACCTTAATCTTGATAGAATATGTGCTACTGTTAAAGCTGCGTGACTTTATTACTCAATATCTCTCGTATGTTTGTTCATTACGCTGCTCTAATGAATCTCTACTGCGGAGAAATAAAAAGGAGAAAAAATAATTTACACAACAAACGAGCGGAGCTCTGCAGGCGTGGAGGAATCGATTCAGCCTGCGAACAACGAGCTCGTGGTCATTACTTCAAAAACACAACACAGTGAACTATGTAAATGCAGCGGTGATCCATCATACCTGTTCCAGCCAAGTGGAGACGGGACGTTTTATAATAACTACATCTGAGAGTCGAGTCCCACAACAACCAGTAAGTTGAGTCGGTCTTAATGAATCCCTGTGGGGGAGTTCGTCTCCTGCTGCAGACTCGTGTTATTAGTGAAGTCTGGATCCATTCGTTACCCGACACACGGTCCAGATGCACGAGGCTGCACGGGATAAAACTTCACAAACACTGAGCATCGTCTTCCTCCATCAGCTTCCTACCTTTTCAGCAGGGAGGGCGGCCGTCCTCGTCTCGCGCTCATCCGGGTTCACCGCCCACGTTTAGGTTTGACCCCTGCAGATGTGCGTTAAAGGTCCTGGCAGTCTGTCATTGGCTCGGCCAGCTGTCCGTCAAAGTGTGCCAAGATTCCCTGCAGAGACACCGAGAGAGAGAAAGAGCGGTGAGAGAAGGTCGAGAGGAGAGAGAGGAGCTGACAGATGCAGCGAGAGGACGACGGCGGCGGAAACAGCCAAATGGCAACTTGGCTGTTAAAGTGACAATCAGCAAAAAAAGATCCATCAGTGGGAAGAGAAGAAAGAACACGACTGGAGGACTAAAGCATCATGGGTAAATAAACGAGGCATCACTCGTCCCTGTGGCTGATCAGTGACAGAGTTTACAGAGGAAGTGAGGCGGGAGAAGCTTCCTGTTAATCAATCAGTGTCAGACAGCAGACGTTTCACTGGAAAACATGTCGTTAACACCCAAACTGAATAAAACACGGCTGACAGAACTGAACAGGAAGTTAGAGTGAAGCAGTGAGAGCCGTCAAAATAAGATGACATCTGAAAGGACGGCTGAGCGAGGCAGCAAACCTGAGAGGTCGAGGTTAAATCTAAATACACTAAATTCATAGATTCAATTTAAAGTTTTGCTGGTTGAACAGCTGCAGCTCTTTTAATTTCACACCTTACATTCACACGCTAATTGCTCAAAATACTGGAGATACTTCTTCAATCTTTAATATAGATTGAAGAAGCAAAGTCTTCGTGATTCAATGAGCGAGATCGTTCCTCCCTTTTCTAATGAGGTCGATCTTTAACCAGGTGGAGACGTACGGAGGGAGAGTTTTAAATCAGATAACGTTTCATTATTGATTTCATGTTACAGCTGAAGTTCTCTGATGGTCATTTTAACACCACTGTCAGTACAGGCGAGGTGTCCAAACCTGACATCAACCATCTGTTTATGGAAAACCGTTTTGAACCATCAAGTTTGGTGTTACAGCCGTCGCCTTCTTGGTTTTTTGTTTTTAGCTAGATGTGACCATATTTGGACAAAAGGGTGGAGATATCCTGATTGAAGCATCCTGCTGTGTCCAGAGAGACTTTTCTAAACTACTTTTAGCTAATAAAGAAAGAGGAGGAGACATAAAATGAGATTTGTTAGTATTGAAACTACAGAAAAATTAGAGAACCCATATTTAATAAAAATAAAACCCGTTATTAATTATCATTTCTCAGAATTCATCTTCATTTTCTGTCCTTCAGCTCCAATTATTTAAATATTTGTTCTGTTTGTCCAAGAGACTGGAAGTAGAGTCATTTTCTCATAAGCTTACACGTGATATCACTTCTTTGTGGAAACCAGTGGAGTCGCCCCCTGCTGGCTATTAGAAAGAATGCAGGTTTAAAGCGCTTTAAATTTCAGACCTGGAAGCTTCGTTCACTATTTATTATTGATTTATTATTCTAAAAATACGTTTACTAAACTACTTTTTGCTAATAAAGAATGTGGAGGAGACATAAAATGAGATTTGTCAGTATTGAAACTATAGAAAAATTAGAGAACCCATATTTAAAAAAAAGAAAACCCGTTATTAATTATTATTTCTCAAAATTCATCTTCATTTTCTGTCCTTCAGCTCCAATTATTTAAATATTTGTTTTAGCAGTAAATGGAAACATACCGTGGAAAAGTCTACGATCGCCAGTTTTAAACTAGACTATTACCAGTGATAAGTTCTTATAAAGGTTCAGATAAACACTTTAAAGCCACAGTTACCAACAGACTCGACAATTGTCTCAACTATTTTCTCAAAAAGGAATAAAAACATAAAGACAGAATGAACAAAAAAAACGCTAACTAGCTCTAAATGTAGTTTAATTGTAGTTTCTGTAAATGATCTGTGCAGATGGAAGATATTTTTCAAATCAGAAGAGAATCAACATTTTTTGAGGTGTCGGAATATTTGGTTTGTAGTTTTAGAGGAAAAATGATGATAACTCTGCTGTTGAGTCTGTTTCCTGTCAAAGTACAGACTCAAGAAAACAAACACTTGAACAATAAGATCTTTGGAAACATTTAGTTTTAGTTTGCCTCTCGTTCGATCCACAAAGATGGAGGCAGCTGAGCTGTAGTTCACCCGGCCACCACCAGGGGGCGATTGAGATGTTTATGAACATTTACTGGATGGTCCAACAAAATAAAACCACTGCTGAGCTGCATTATGGGAGATGTAGGATGTTGAACTTTGACTCTATGAATTTGAGATGTATAACAAACAGCTGCAGAGCTCACTGACGGTTAAAATGTCTTTAGTTGCACCGATCAGTGTCGAACTGTGTTGGATTCACTGGACGACCCTCGGGAGGTTTCCTGCCGGCGACACTTGGCAGCCTCGTCGTGATTCAGTATTTCCCTGCTGACTGCACTGAATCTGCAGGTAAGACGTCGGCCTCGTCTGACGGTCGTCACGGCTCAACACGACTGTTAGCTGCGACGGTAAAACTCCGAGGACCAGACGGAGCCTAGCTGCCAACCTCGGGGAATAACCACATCACAGATGGTGTGAAGTCCTCTCGCTTCGACTTGTGTTTCGCCTGAACCGACCCCCCTCCTCCTCCTCCTCCTCCTCCTCCTCGCCGTCCTCTCTGTCGTTTATTCTCATCACTAAACGCTCCTCTCTGCAGTCGGTAACTTCCAGGCCTCTCTCAGCCCGCGGAGACACTCGATACTCGGTCTCCTGCGGAGGCGTGAGGGGGCGGAGCTTGGCCCACTTCCTACCGTTATAAAAAGATCCTTTGAGACTGAAGTGGAAAGAGACTAAATAGGTGACTGCAGGAAATTGTCCGGGTTTCTAAGCACATTTTCTGGTTGGGAACTGTCAGCACTTCTGTAAAATAATGCTGGCAGTCGTCCTCCTCCCTGCTGCCCGACTCAAATCAGCCCAGCTTGGCAGCTCGGCAGCTCGCTGCTTTGTCCACTGCCTCCTCTTTCTCCTCGTCCCTCCAGACGCCGTGGTCATTAAAAGGAAAAAGTCAAACAGAAATTGGTTTTGTAATTTGCATTTCTGACTCTGCCTAGTTGTTGGGTTTATTTTCCTTCTTCCTGTTGCCTGTGGGAAACCTGCCAGGAGGAGAAAACACGCTGTCACATCCAGATTTCTTCTCCCCTGCAGCTACAACCGAGCGTGAAGTCACGAATAAGTTTCGGCGATGTTCAAAAATTCAGCAGCGAGTGTCAGATTTTTGTGTCAGGACTCGGCTGATCTTCAGCGCTCAGACGGAGCGGGAGGGATCGGAGCAGACACGGAGCAAAACGCAAACACGCCGACGCGAGGAGCTCGTTTGTGATGATCTGAATCTGTTGTGGAGAATTTGGTTTTAATCTGCAGGTGAAATAAAAGAGGGGAAGGGAGGCAACAGTGGGTTCTTCTTTAAAGGAGTCATCTGTGAAATACGGTCAGATTATACAACAAGTAGTTCCGACCGAGCGATCTGATTGGTCAACAACACATTTTGACCGTGTTCAAATCAGCATGACAGCAGCCTGACTCATTACTCAGAGTATTACTCCGCCAAGTCTGTGACATCATCGTATCTCCATGGCAACATGGTAACTGTCAGAGCTGGAGCAGGAAACGGAGGAAAAATAAGCTACAAAATGGATCAGTTTGTTGTTAATTCTGATTTATTTGGCGTCTCAGTTTGGATGAATGGATGGAGGAAGATGAGAAGAACCAAATGACAAAAAAGGAAAGATTTGTGGTAAATAAAGTGATAAATCTGTAACTTCTCTGTTCTTTATTATTAGATAATAATAAGATAAAGATGAAACAAGTCCGAGCTGAGTATTTTATTATTATTATTATTATTTAGAAACGTTATTTATTAATCATGAAAATAAATCACAAACCACCTGTCAGCTGCCAAAGTCACATTCATAGAATAAAGTGTCCCGTTTCACCGAGCGGGCCGAGCCTGTTCCCTTCACTGTGAGAGACACTATTGTTTTATAAAAAATATAAAAGAAAAAAATCAACACCTTTGTTATAACTTGGGCGATAAAAATAAGCATTTTCTGTTTATCTGTGCAGTATTGATTTAGGTCGGGAAATTCCCAGACGGCGATAAAACATTACCGTCAGCTCAGAGTTCACTCATCCTTTCCGTTGCTCGGTCGTTGCTATGGGTCGGACTACTTGCTGTAGTGGTAAACTACGTTCCATTACACATAAGAGTAACTGACGGGGCTGGTTTTGTTTCAGTTATTAGTCAGACCCCATGTGTTTCCATGGAAACGCGACGCACACTCGCAAAAAACTTTAAAATTTGAGAGCAAAGTGTCCGTCAACGTGGATATATTTTGAGTATACATTTTATTTTTGTTGGTATTAGTTGTATAATCGCCCTCTCGGGTAATATTGCTTAAATCTGAAACTCCACAGGGCAGAATATCAACAACTGCTGCACGTTTTGCTCGTTGGTTAAAACCCACAGATGCTGCAGTTCCTCTAATTCACCAGCGTTAATCTGGAGTTGAACCAGGCAATCAGACTCTCTGCAAACACCTCCTGATGAAAGCCGTCTCTGGCTTCTGTCCAGCGCTCTCGTCTTGGTAGGAAGCCACACATTAACCGAACACGACGGATCGGGAGGCGTCCCGTGTGAAGCGCCGGCCCTTTTCTGCTCCCGCGTGTTGAGTGTTTGAGGTGTTGTGCACACAGCGTTTTTGGCTCAGGCAGCTATTTTCAGAAGCACAATGAAAAGAAATTGCCTTCAGCCGGTGCCGACTCTCATTCCCCACTCTGCGACGCTTCACACGGTGAACTGTCAGGCCAGAGGAGCTCTGATCTCTGCGCTCGCTTCAAAAATTCTGTCAGCGCTGGAAGTGAAGCTTGAACTCACTCACTGCCGCACACGCTTTGTATGAAGACTAATTCATGACCAGAAAGTTTTAACACTTCAGATCGAACAAAGTGACAGAGCTCAAACTTTGTGTTTTTCATGCCTGGAGCTTTTATTTGCTGCACCGGAGAACATTCACACTGATTATTGGTCAGATAAAACACGAAAGCAAATACAGGAGAGAAACATCACTTTGCAACAGCACGGTTGGTATTTGGACAGAACCGTGGTGATGATCTGAGCGATACACCAATATGAGCAGAACGCCACATGCTCTTTGTGAAAACTAGGGATGGCGAAAATTTAAAATATTCTTGACCGACCACCGAGCCTCATTAACCGGTTGAAACCGGTTAACCGATCAGATTAAAATGTGCTATTTGAAATAACAGCCACTTCGAGCCGCCTGCTGTTTCTCTGCTCATCTCTCTCCCGTTCTGCCTCCGACTCACACACACTCTGCCCCGCCCTTCCACACACTCTCTCCGAAACACGCAAAAAAGGCGAGCTAAGTCGAGGCGAGGCGAGCTGGTACTGTCGGTGGAAAAACGGGACAGTACCAGCTCGCCTCGCCTCGACTCAGCTCGCCTTTCTTGCGTTCCCATTACTGAAATCTGGTACCTGGTACCTGCTAAAGTGGTGCTTTTTTAGTATCACCTCCGTATAAGTTCCAACCGAGCTGAGCTGATACTTCTGTGTGACGTAAGCTGGCAGCCGGCCACTGATTGGACAGAGAGCGACGCCACTTGATGACTCATGACGAGCGCGACGTCCGAGCCTGACACCCGCTACCGCTAAATCCGAAATTCTCTCGTCGTCTTCGAGCATGTTTTGCCTAAACGCCTGCAGCCTTCTCTCGTTCTTCTCTTTAGCTGTACATGTCACCACAATCCAGACTGAGCAGCAAGTGCAACATCACCTCCAAGTCCTCCATTGTTGTGTTTTGCGTAGCCCACAGCTAGCCCTGTTTATGTGTCGCGTGGATAAGTACGTCACTGATGACGACCCGCCCACGTTGAAGACGACCCGCCCGCTGAAGACGACCGCCCACGTTGATGACGACCGCCCGCGCTGAAGACGACCGCCCACGTCGTGACGACCTGCCACGTCATGACGACCGCCCACGTCGTGACGACCGCCACGTCTGACGACCGCCCGCGTATACGACCGCCCGCGTTGATGAAATACTAATTCTAGATGGAAACGAAACGCGTCAAGATTGATCGGTTAACGTTGATATGGTCAACCATCGGTCAAACGGTCATCGGTTAACATCCCTAGTGAAAACGTCTTGATATGTTACTGCTTGATGCTACTAAATGTGCTCTGATGCAGCTGGGAATGCAAAGCACACCTGGCTGCAGGTGACACTGAACTCAAAAGCTTGCAAAGCTCACCTGGCAGTCGGGTCGGGTCCAGTTCAGATCACGTCACCGCCACAAAAGTCAGTTCTCAACCCGATCACGTTGCACCAACCCAGAGAAATGAGGTTGGTGTTCGTGATCGTGCACTGGGACTTTTAAGGGTTTTGTGTTCGTGTCCAATCAGAAACCCACTAACTCTACAAGTCCAACCTGGCAACATTTAAAAAAGAAAGAGAGGTGGATCGTCTTTTACTCTGCAGCAGATGAATCGCTGTCTCTCTCTCTTCTCTCTCGTGTTTTTCAGTCTAACACACTGCTCCAAATCACTCCTCTTTTCTGTTTCGCCTTTTTTCTCAAATGGCTCCAAATATCTCTGAGGTCAAACATGCAATAACCCAACCTGGCAACTCCACACTGTGTGAATAACTCCTTTCATCAGCCCGCTGAAGGAAAATAGCCTCAATCTGCGGGTGATACTTTCTGAAGTGGCAACACAGAACTCATTTTTTTTTTCCACTTCAACCTGGCAACCCTTCTCTGCCTTTCCTGCGAAAATCAAATAACCTGTTTTATTTCCCCCCTCGCTGTGTGTGATGGCTCCATCTGCTCCTGCAGCCTGGCAGATTCTCACAGTGTTAATAAAAACCTTCCCTCTGTCATCAGGCATCAAACAGCCTCCTCGTCGCTCCGTCATCAGGACGCAGACGCTCCATCTTCAGCCCGGCCGACCCTGGTGGACCCTCTCTCAGTCTCTCAACACTCAAACATCTCTGATATCACCGCTTTCTCTCGTGGCCTCAGAGTATTTCCAGGGTCACAAGTTACAGTAGTCAAACCTGGCAACGTAAAAACACGTCCCTCTGATGTTTCTACTGGAAGTGAAAAAGAGGTGCGAGGAGTTGAAGTGAAGTCGTCCCTCCTGTTAGAAACGTTGGATTTCCCTCCGCTTTTCAATGTTTCCTTGCTCGCTTTTTCTTAATTTCCGTCGCTCAACACTCGTCGGAGCTGCAGTGGGAATTATTAACGACAGCTCTGATCTAATTCAGCAGACCGATAACGATAATCACGGGGCTTTGGTCGGTAAATTTGAGTATAAAACACGGAGTTGATTTAGCCGCAGAGAAAATAAGACTTGAGAGTTTTATCCTCAGTGATTTCCTGTAAATATTCAAAACAAATTTGAGCTGGGTTTTTCACAAATCAAAGGCAAATCAGTCCTGCAGGGAATCGTGAAAGTGGGCTGTGCGGTTTGGCCCCGCCGTGACTATGAAAACGATGAAAGCTGCCAAAAAAGTTGAAGCCCACGTCGATGGCTCTGGACTTGTCTCCACATTTTAAAGTTTGAATGGTGTCTCTAGGTCAAAGTATGGCAGAGATGTCGATGACTTTTGCAGAGGATCTGATCTCTCTGTTGGCCCAGTGGATCTCGGTTGCCATGGTGACGGTTGTCAAGTGCACCTGACAACAGTGACTGAGACAGCTGATTTCAGAGTGATTTCAGCTGAGGATCACCTCGTCAATCTACTGCTATTTCTTCAAAATCAAAGATGATATCGGCAAAAAATTTTCACCATCAAGCGGGAAAGGCCTTAAAGAACACAGTCATCAAGTTTTGTGGTCCTACTTTGAAAAATGTGGTAATGGGAGCGAGTTTAAATAAGGGACAGTTTCTGCTTTTCTCCCAAAATCCTCTTCCCGTTTAACATTGGGGCTTATGGGGCAGTTGCTGGAGTTTGTGTCGGTTAGACGCAGATAATTCAAAAACCGTACATCCTCCCGATAAAGTGGACACGTTGCCAGACAGAAGACAAGTGTGGCTACGTTCTTGGAAAATATCACTATTGTAGTGTGAAATCTGTGGCTAGGATCGTCATCTAAAGAAACATTTTCGGAGAGTTTTTTTCAGGCTCCCCCACTCTGCCAGTTGGTGCTGCGCGAACATTCCGCAATACACACTCATTGAAAATCCTGAATTTTTTCAAAATTCACTCACGATCAATTAAGGGTCACCGTTCAAAAACTAAACATCGTAGAAAGAAAGTTCAAATACAACTCAAATAGATAAGACTTGTGCCTACATTTTAAAGTTTGAATGGTGTCTCTAGGTCAAAGTCTGCCAGAGCAGGAGATGTTTGAAAATGATGACCCCTTCCCATTCATTCCTTATGGGAAATTTTTTGCAGCAAATCAGTCCACGATGGCTTCAGCGTCAGCCGCTGATGAGCTGCTGCGTGTTGAAGGAAAACTTTGTTCACAAGCTTGAAACACCTTCCTGAGGCCGGTCGCCCTTCATGTCGGTCTGTCACCGCCTCACATGTCACTTTAAGATGAAACAAAGTTCATCAAAACCAAACACCTGTATCTCAGGTCTGTCTGGAGACAAATGAGCTCTGTGAGGTCTGACATCCTGAAGATATCTTCAGGCTGCTCCAATCTGGCAACACAGAAAGTACAGAAGCCTGTCTGTCTTTCTTTCTTTCTTTCTTTCTGTCTTTCTTACTGACTCCTTCTTGTCAGCATCAGCATCTTGGACACAGCAGCGATAGTGTCACCATGGCAACCGCTGACGCCCGTCCTCATCTTAAGGAGGAAGTCATAGAGTGAGGGTGTGAACAGGGCGGGTCAAACTGACGGCAGCCATCACCACCGGGATGATTTGTGGGCTGGAGGACACTACAAACGTTATCAACTTCCAACTTTCTTTCTACTTCAGGCCATGAACTCATCGATCCCTCCGTGTACGTACAGTGTGACACCTTGACAATACTGCATTCATTCCATCACTATTCTTAATTTGCACGGTTTTATTTCGCAGCATGGTGAAGAAAACGATCGTAGACACAAACGGGTGACCTGGTTTTCCTCTCTGGCGTGGCTCTCGAGAGCTGACGAGGCGCTGGATGAACCTATGTTTAAAAAAAGACACCGTAGGCACATCTCAACGTACCGTATTTCCCCAAGACACGAGGAAACGGAGCTCATTATAATAAGTCTCTGCAGGACGAGGAGGACGGAGAGAGACCGCCTGTAAGTGGCGCAGAAAGCAAGGGGTTGTTTTTCTAAGATAAAGATTAAATATGAGTACATTATCTAAAAAACCTCGGCCCTGGGAACCAACACGGACTCATCAACAGGCCTTCAGTCACTCCTCCAAAACTCTCTGACACTTTTCATGCTGTTTTTAAAAAAGTAAATGAAGAAAATAATAAATAAAATCTCTCCAGCCTGCTCTTAAAGTTGTAAAAGCACGACTGAGCCTATAACTCTGCTAAGATTGCTGCTAAGCCTTAAAACTCTGACTACCTTTCCAAACTGGCAACTAAAGTCCGCCCCCGCGAATGCCCTCTCCTTGTTTCTGCTGGTATTAAATCCTCTAACCTTGCCACTGGATTATCATCATTCCAAACTGGCAACCTTGTCAGAGCGCAGTGTGCTTCAAACATCTGAGCCCCCACGTCTCCGAATCACCCCGACCACTTCACCCCGACCGGCCCAACGTGGCAGCCGTCCCTGCTCTCCATTAACCTCTGAACCCGTTAACCATCCTGACAACATCTGCCTCCACACGCCACCCCCTTAAAACTCTCTCCAACCTGGCAACTTGTAGCCCCGGCATCAAAACCGAGGCACTTCACACCCGAGCCCGACACGGTGACGGGATCCTCTCCACTGTGCTGCCTCCAAATCCACTCAGCTCCTCCGCTCAGAGCCACTCCAGCCTGGCAACCCTGCCCTGCTCGTAAACCTCCCTGCAACCTGGCAACCGCAGCAGGTGCAGCACTCTGTGGTGAGATAAACTCTCTGCATCCTCCCTCCTCTGCTCTCTGTACACTGCAGCTTTGTTCAGCCTGCGTGTCAGCACACACACACACACACACACACACACACACAGACTGATGAGTGTGTGTCTGTACTCTTCTGTACAAGATGTGCAGAGCTCATGTGTGTCTGAAGGTCGACACTGCAGAGCAGCTTCATGAGGTAAAGATGAGAAGTCACTCGCTCCGTCACGTGTTTCCTCAAGTTACTCAGATTTATTCTCTGATGGTCGACCGTTTGTAAAACCTCCTGAATGTCCCGGGACACTTTGTTTTTCATCTTCAGCACCACCTCTCGTTATCACAACGTAGCGTGTTGTTCCTCGTCCTCCTCAGCGAGTGACGGGAAGGGAAAATGGAGAAGACAAAGAAATACTTGTGCAAATTTCAAAATAATTTATTTTTCTTACCGTATTTCACCAGTTAATAGCCGGGCGTTTAATACGCAACGTCAACTTTGACCCCGGGCGTTTAAAAGAAGCAGGCGGCTCTTCGCTGCAGGCCTTTATTTATTTCTCCACAGACCTGCACCAGGCCATTATTGTGATGACAGCTGTATTTCACAGCTCCAAGCTTAAACGTAGCGTCACACTTTTTATTTTTCTTCCTTCTTACGTTATCATTTATGTCCATTTGCTGTCCGTTCTCCTCCGTGTTGACCTGTCCTCCGCTGTGTGAAGGTGGGGCGTTAAACTCGAGTCGTTCTCTCTGACACTTCCTGTTTTTTGTCACAATAAGAGTCAGTCGGTCATCTCAGATTACGGTACACCCTTTTCTAACGTTAGCTACTTCTCTTATTCTGACAGAAAACGGAAGTGCCAACTGTTTACTTCTGCAAAAATCATGCAAATAATCGCTCCGGCGGTTATTCGGGTGGGTGTTTAATACGCAAAAAGGGTGCTGACCCCAGGCGTTTAAAAGAACCAGGCGGCTGTTTGTGGCCCGGAGATTAATTGGTGAAATACGGTATGTTACGTTTTGTAGAAGAGGAATTCATTTTGTGACCCTCCTGATCGATTTGTTGGTGGATCTTGGGGGTTGCAACGACGTCAGTCACCATCAAGATGTTACAAACACAGGGCGGTGGTGTGCACAGACTCTCTCAATGAAGGAATGGAAACTCATGAACATAAGTCGATGCCAGAGGTGAGCAGCTAACGTTTCTGCAAACCGGTTGATATTTGTACCAAACGTGGCAAATCATCGCAACATCTCCGTGTGTGAGCGTGAACTATGATGTTTTCTGAACTCTGACCAAGTGTTTTTTGTGCCTAAACCTGACCAGAGCACGAGCACAGTGTTGTGACGAGAGAGACACAGAAAATTAAATCTGGAATGAGATGTGAAGACAAACAGGTGAGAGATGCAGCGTCTCCATCTGACCACACGATCTGTGTTTCACTGACAGAAGAGCAGCTATCTCTATAATCTGTGTGTGTGTGTGTGTGTGTGTGTGTGTGTGTGTGTGTGTGTGTGTGTGTGTGTGTGACTATCCTGGCACATAGTTGACCTCAAGCACTCATCGTCATGTAAACCTCTTTGATTACAGCCCATAATAACCATATGGCCACGGTTTGTGGTAATGGAATAACATTAGTGGCGCTGATAACCTGTGAGTGTGTGTGTGTGTGTGTGTGTGTGTGTGTGTGTGTGTGTGAAGAGGATTGTCTGTCACTGTGCCTTTTTGAATCAGTGTGTGTGTGTGTGTGTGTGTGTGAAGAGGTGTGTGACCCCATCATCACAGAGCGACACCTTCATCCTCCCGCCTCTCTCCGGCTTTCTCCCTCTGACGCCAATCAATTCTCATCGCCGTCGCTACCATGGAATTCAATTAGAGCCGCCTCGTCGCAGAGTGTGTGTGTGTGTGAGTAACTGATGTGTGTGTGTGTGTGTGTGTGTGTGTGTGTGTGCTTTTACTGTGACCTTGAAAATGTTTCAGGAAGCAAAATGTGGACGTTTTAGAAACAGGAGAGAGAGGAGAGGAGGGTGGATGGAGGAAAAGATGGAGGGAGATGGAGCATTAAAGGAATATTTACTCTTTCTATCTCAAAGTGAGAGGAGTACATTAATATAAATTTAATGTCTGTAGGTAAAACCTGGACATAGCCTAAAGACCGGAGGCAGGGGGAGTGAATCTCAACACAACTGTTCATGTTTGTAAAAGCTGCTCAGGTGCTGCTTGAAGTAAAATCCACTTCCTTCCTGCAGAGATCCACTAGAGACGCTCGTAAACAGCAGGGCTCCATCATCCACTTAAGTGTCGCACCCAAGTCCGTGACACTTTGAGTGCAACACTTAAACACACCATGAAGACGACAGCTAACAGTCAACTGCATGAGAGACGTTAACCGTCCGTACCACCAGGTGGCGGTAGTCTGTGTTCGTCATTCAAGACGGAGAAACTGGAGGCCTGTGCAAACCGACTGTTTTTATAATAATGCAGCATTTTTGGACATCACACTCACTAATTGAGCCACTTCTAATCCACTTCGTATCCTTCAAGCTTACTAAAGGTCCACTGTGTAGTGTTTGAAGTAATTTATGACCTCAAATCAGCGTCTTCATTCATAAATAAGTCCTCATTGGTGTAAAATGATCTCTGCCAACAATCTCACTTCTCCTCCTGAGGGAAGAATCACTTCTCTGTATTTCCATAGGACGGGCGAGCTCTACGGAGGCTTCCATGTCCTTCCGCTCTATAAAAAACGATGAGCTGGTGAGAGGGACAAAAAGCTCTACGTGGTACAGATAAGGCTAAAGGCGTTTTCACTCAGAGCCAGCGTGACTGTGGAACGGAGGAGGAGCTTAGCCAGACGCGCTCGTCAGCTGCAGTTTGAAGTCTGTTTGAAATAACGTACCTCATCACCCGAAACTAAACTTGATGAAGTGCTGTTTGAAGACATGTTGTTGTCACAGCTTCTTGAATTTTGACACATCCCGCCTGCCGTAGTTCCAACAGGCTGCAACGCACATTTGAAAACGCGAGGCGCTAGAGAGCAGTATTCGTTTGGATGCACAATAAAATTTAAGCTGCAGAAGAAACGAGTCCACAGTGTGTCACGAAATGCAGAAGAAGCAAAGGCTGTGAATCTAATGTGTTTAAATCCTCCATAATATGAATATGGATTATTACTGATCGATCACACAGAAGGAAACTCGTTGTGATGATCAGCACATCTAGAACCTCGAGGTTTTACAAGTTGTATACAGTGGAAAACAAACGGCCGGTCGGTCATAACGAGGAGCTGATGTGAGGAAGGAAACACTCACCACTGCACTGCAGGTCAGCCAGCAGGCACACACACACACACACACACACACACACACACACACACACACACACACACACACACACACACACACACACACACACACACACACACACACACACACACACACACACACACACTAAGCTGCAGCAGCCTCCTTTTGAAGTCTGCCTCGATTTCGTGACAGAGCTAACAATCCCATTATCAAAGAGGAGAGAGGGGAGACGAGGGACGGAGGAGGAGAAAATAAAATGAAACCCTTCTCCTGTCGTCGCAGCCTGAGGAGGAGGAGGAGGAGGAGGAGCAGGGTCTCGACACACAACACCTTCCTTCCTTCACACGTTGTTTTACACAACACTGTTACACAATCTGCATTCATCTGCTGCTCTCACAGAGTCACAGTGCAGGTGAGATGTTGGCAGCTCAAGGCCACTCCGACTGAACACACTCACTTCACACTGACCTCTTAAAGGGCCAGTTTATGCATTTTTTAAAAGACTTTCACATCTTTCTTTCATTACAGACGCTGTGTGGAGGAACTCACAAAGGGAGACGGTTGGTTACGGAGGTCTCACAGCGGGAACATGTGCATCTCAAGGCCGATGCACGTACCGAGTGTTTTTTTTTCTGCTCCAACACAACACATGTTGTACACTTTGTATTTTTTCTTCCTCCTCCAGCACAGTTAGTAAAGACCACAGACGGCTGTTTGACTCAGAGGCATCTCTGCTTATATATTCAGAACGTATTAATGGTATTTTTAAATGATTGATCAAGACTCACTTTGAGGTTTGATGGACTGAACCAATAAATAAAGACATGAGATGTCTGTTTTCCCCTCATGGAGAAATAGAATAGAACAGAATAGAATAGACACGTTATTGTCATCGTATCAAAGAACACAACATCCCGTGAAATGTATAAATGTAGTTCTGTGTAGTAGGGGTGTGACGAGATCTCGTGCCACAAGATCTCGCGAGATTAAACTCGACGATATTTCTCGTCGCGTTAAAAATCAGTCTCGCAAGATTTGTGAGCTATCCAAACTTCTATTTGTGACCACAAGCCGTTTTTATTCTGGGCAGTAAGCCACCAATCTGCCGTCCTTTTGGTGGCTCGCTCTGTGGATTTAGACAGAAGGCGGCAAACTGGTGGTCTGTTTTGTTCCACCAGTTTTCCCCCTCGGAGGGTAACGTTACACTTATTTGCGCCTCCATTGCTGTAAATCCGAGGCGGCAATGTGGTGGCAAATGCTGAGATGGGCGGAGGTGTGGATGACGTGCACTGCTGCGCACCCACAGCCGGGAGTTTTAAAACCAGGAAACAGCTGATCACAGCAGTCAGTTCGTCACTTCATCCACCAAGATGAGCAGCTGGAAAGCCGCTGAGATCCGGGAGATGCTAGCGTCTCCTCGCTCTCTGTAGCTGTCTTGGTTGTCCGCTTGTTGTTGTAGCGGCGAGCTAATAGCGGTCGCTACTTTCAAATTAAAAGCCCCCCGCTAAGAACCCAGTTCTAAACTCCGATGGGGTGCAATGTAAAGCTCTTATTTTGAAGAAAAACTGCAACAAATGTCCCATAAGGAATGAATGGGACGGGGTCAAAAAAGTCGCAAAGTCATCAACGTTTTTCAAACATCTCCTGCTCTGGCAGACTTTGACCTAGAGACACCATTCAAACTTTAAAATGTAGGCACAAGTCTTATCTATTTGAGTTGTATTTGAACTTTCTTTCTACGATGTTTAGTTTTTGAACGGTGACCCTTAATTGATCGTGAGTGATTTTGAAAAAATTCAGGATTTTCAATGTGTGTGTATTGCGGAATGTTCAGCGCAGCACCAACTGGCAGAGTGGGGGAGCCTGAAAAAACTCTCCGAAAATGTTTCTTTAGATGACGATCCTAGCCACAGATTTCACACTACAATAGTGATATTTTCCAAGAACGTAGCCACACTTGTCTTCTGTCTGGCAACGTGTCCACTTTATCGGGAGGATGTACGGTTTTTGAATTATCTGCGTCTAACCGACACAAACTCCAGCAACTGCCCCATAAGCCCCAATGTTAAACGGGAAGAGGATTCTGGGAGAAAAGCAGAAACTGCCCTGCTTCTCTTCACGCCCAACTTCCTGCTTCACGTCACGTCACATGTTGACGCCTACCAGAGGAGGAAAAGTGGAGGCTGTTTGGAAAAGGAGGAATATTACACCTCCCTTTTAGACAGACAAGGAGGCACATTGCAGCCTTTACCTTGCTGCACATGTGCCACCTTTTCTATCTAAAAGGGGCTATATACAGCACCACCACAGCTCAGTACTCAAATCAACTGCACCTGTGTAGAAACATTTCAAAACACAACATTTCAAAATGCACGTAGAACTCGGTTAAATGAAAGTCTGTTGGTCCAGTCATATATTTTGTCATTGTAGTTTTCTTAAAATCTCGTCTCGTTCTTGTGAACTGAGTGTATCGTCACACCCCTACTGTGTAGTATTTCTCAGCAATGAACCGAATCGTTAGTTTCAGCGCTGACAGAATGAAATAGAAATTAGCATTTATCTTTTTATCTTTTGTCCAAAGCGACTTACAGTAAATCATACATACATTCAGACACTGATGGCCATGCAAGGTGCCGACCAGCACATCAGGAGCAGTTTGGGGTTCAGTATTTTGCCCAAGGACGCTCCGACATTCACACCAGGGGAATCGAACCTTCAGGTAACAAGACGCTGGCTCTACCCCTGAGCCAACCCTTTCTGAAAGAACCTTTCTGCCTTTACATCCTGTAGGTCATTTCATGCATCTTGAACCCTTTATAGTGCCTGTTGGACCTTATATGTTTTAGTCTTTTCAGAGCCTCTTTCTCTTTAATCCCCTCTAAATGAAGAGGAAACGAAGAAAAAGATGATGAACACAAAGCAGGAACGAGGACAGCTGAAAATGGAAACACGCAGAGGACATAACAGTGAATCACTGAATGAGAAAAAAAGGGACGAGTTGTGAGGTAAAACGAGGACGGAGAGCGAGAGTTTTTCATGTGGAAGAAGCCGAGCGGAGCGAGAAGCATCTGAGGGACTCTTCATCTTAAATATAATTAACTGTGAGGATCAACCGTCTGATTCTGTGAGGACGAAGACGACGACGATGGAGGATAATGATCAGACCGCCGCTCCTCCAAAAAAACCACCGCAGCCTCTCATGTCCTCCTCCTCTTACTCCTCCTACCTCCTCCTCCTCCATCTCTTTCATCAGAAGGGAAACGCCGATCAACATCTTCAACATCTTTCTTGTTTCAGCTCTCTTTCATTTTTCGTTTTTCATCTCCGATCGCTCTTTTATCTCCCGTCTCACATCACACAAATGTCTCAATCTCTTCTTTCAAAATGACCAAAGCATTTTTTTGTCACACTACGTCACAGTACGTAGAGTTCAGGTAGAACTGGTTGCCAGACGCAACAATCATCTGACCTCCACTGAAGGTCTGATCCGTCTTCATTAGACTGTGAGTTTAGACGCTGCTTATTCACTGAGAGCTGGACTCAGCAGTCGCCTGTTTCTTGGATCTGTGTTTCAAAAAGCCTGAACAGAACCAGTGTTTCAGTAAAAGGTTTGACGCCTCGCTGAGGTGGAAAACTTAGCATGACGGTGCGATAAAAGCTTCCAATATACGTCGATGACACGCTGCTTTATCATTCCACCTCAGATAAAATGTTTGTGTGCTGATTCTACTCTTGTTCCAGCTTCAGACGGGATTCACTGTTACATATAATCTCAGCAGCGACTTAATAACTCAGGAGGTGATGTAGAACAACACTGGTAATTTCATTTGGTGAACTCCGGTGTAAGAAAGTAGATTTCTAACCAGCGATCAGAATTTAGATAACAAACACGGCCACTAAGCAGATTCTGCTCTGGTACACGGGAGACATTCATCAAAAACTCTTCAGGACGAGCTGTAATTTACAGTCCCATGAGCCTCTCTGGCTGCCATCAAGTGACATTTGAGCCTATGATAATTCCTAACAGTGTAACCGTAGCTAGAAAGAGATGCAGAGAGAATCCCACTAATCTAACTGTCACCAGACTGTCTGGCTGCAGGTCAGTAATCTCCTGCTTTATTTATGTTTTCCCAACATGAGGAACAAAACACGAGGCGGACCCGTCATTATGTTTAATACATAATGTCACCAGATACAAGCTAATCTCAGAGAGCCAGAAGTGAACGAGATCCATTCAGATCTGACTCGGCTTTAACCGATCTTTACTTCTGATTTTCAAACATGCCAGCTGTAGTGGAAACATCATTTTTTCTGCAGAAACTCTCCAACGAATCAATCTGAGATGAAACAGATGTAACTGAGCTGCAGAGTCATGATTCATTTCATACTGACGGAGTTAAACTCCACTGCAGAGGCTCGTCTGTCTGCAGAGCTGCACAAATGAAATGTGAGTATAACGAGCTGTTACTTGATCAAAACACAATATTGCAGCAGGTAGTAAGATGTGATGGCTGAATCCTGAATCTGACCCGTGTTCAGTTCGAGCATCACGTTCGTTCACTCTGTCGCTAATTGGCTGTTTTACAGACTTAAATCTCAGAGCTAAAATATTGCAAAATGTCATCCGGCTGGTGATTCAGTCAGTAAGGAAGACAATTATCCAGTCAGTCAGTCAGTCAGTCAATGATCTCGTCCGTGAGTCAATAGAAGGTCACTCAGTCGGTAAATCAGTCAGTCGGTCAATATTTAATCTTGTCATCGAGATATAGACCGACTTAAGTCATCTGTGTCTCCAACACAAACAGAGTTATTATAACTAATAATTAACTCTGGCATCAGGCCTCCCTGACAACACACACACACACACACACACACACACACACACACACACACACACACACACACACACACACACACACACACACACACACACACACACACACACACACACACACACACACACACCCTCCTGATTGACCTGGAGTGGACCTCTCGGCTTCGTTGTCTCTGCTCGGCGTTAATCAGATGGAGATTACAGAGGGAGAACAAGAGAGGGTGTCAAACACACAGAGGGAGGGAGATAAACGAAGAGACAGACAAACAAAACACCGAGCGAGAAAAGAAGGAGAGAAGAAAGCGAGGCGAGGCAAGCGAGGCGAGCGACGGATGGCGTGATGGAGGGAAAGTGGCTGCTGGTTGGATAATGACGTGACAAGAGTCTTTGTAGTGTTCTTAACTGCTGGCTGACAGCCAGTTAGTCGGGTGGAAACACTTGTGCTTATAACTGTGAAGGACTCCCATTTATAGTCGAGGAGACCTCTCTCTGCCTCGCTCGCTCGCTCTCTCTCTTCTGCCTCCGTCTTCTCACATTTCAAGTCAAATTATTAATCAGAACACATCACGACGTCTTTTTTCTTGTCATGGCAGCTGAATGTCTGATACGCTGTCACCTGCTGTGATCGATTATTGCAATGTGATTGATCAAACAGACGAAGCACCGATTCATTACGTGAATTCCAGTTTCTTTCTCTGAGCGAACTAAGACGAGTGTTAAACTCCACGTGAACAAAATAAAAATCACCTAAACAGGCTTCGTCTTATTTGGTCAAAATTAGGGATGGCGAAAATTAAAAATATTCTTGACCGACCACCGAGCCTCATTAACCGGTTGAAACCGGTTAACCGATCAGATTAAAATGTGCTTGTCAAATCACGACAATGACCGCTTTAAGACGACGGAGCAGCGAGATGCAGCCTCACTGATTCTCCGTTTCAACTTGTGGCGAAAGTGCGGACTTCAAACTATATACCAGTTTTTAAATTGTGTTGATAGGCCGAGTAAAACCGGACTTGTGATAAATGATGTGCGCGACGCTTTTTCGCGAATATTGCCGTCACGTTTGGTGTTTGGTGCAGGAAGAAACGGTAAAAACTGACTTTTCTCAGTAACGTGTCCGCAAACAGGAAGTGCTTGCAAGCAAAAAAAAAACAACACGTGATACCCCCTTTCCTATTGGTGGAAAAAGCCACCACATCAACCAATCACAAAATGATATGGCAAATCACGTGATTTGGTTGCTGGGGAACAGGCGGAAGTTGTGGGGAGGGACGGCGACGAAGAGTGACAGCGATACTGACAGAGACAGAGACAGCGTTTAATTATTTATTTATTTATTTATTATTTCTTTTAACCGACAAGATTGATCGGTTAACGTTGATATGGTCAACCATCGGTCAAACGGTCATCGGTTAACATCCCTAGTCAAAATAAATCAGCTAATGGTGCCACGTAGCTCCACTGCTAACTACGCTAACTCGCAACGCAATTCAAGACTGCTTGTGTGTTTTGTGTCAATTACAACGAGGCAATTAAACTCGTCTTCGTTCGTCAGAAGAGAGAAACATGAAGTCAGACGGTGCACGGTTGTATTTTTCTGTTTAGTAACGAAGCTAGCTGTAAAAATATTCCCTTTTTCTTGATCTCCTGGCTTAAATGACTCCGGACGGGCCAAGGCTAGCTGGTTAGCATGCTAACTTCAGTGCACATAAACGTCTTTGACATCAACGCTGGTGTTTCCTTCACA
Organism: Lagodon rhomboides; assembly: GCA_039737535.1. Taxonomy (NCBI): domain Eukaryota; kingdom Metazoa; phylum Chordata; class Actinopteri; order Spariformes; family Sparidae; genus Lagodon; species Lagodon rhomboides. The sequence goes on from CM077787.1 coordinate 2,088,508, forward strand.
TTCTGTTAATAAAACTCTGATGATATCGTACAAACTGACCCATTAAATCATCAGCAGCTCCATTATTTATTCATTAGCTTCGTGTCAGGACCCTCCGTTCCTCCCTCTTCCTCTTCTTCTGTCTTCAGCCTCGACATCTCACCATTTTTCACCACGACAGAGTCATTCGCTGCTGAAAGGGTTCAGCGTGGGATTAACCCACATCTGAGAGGAGCTGCTGCTGTTTCCAAGACTGAGCCGGAGTGAGATCGTGTTACTCAGAGCGCCACAGACGCCGAACAAGATTTAAAGAAAGAATTAAAACAAGTGCAATCTTGTCAATTAAAGTAGATCTCACTGATATTATACTAATTGTGTTCTGTCATAATCCAAAGAAAAGACGGACCGGCACAAAGGAGCTCGTCATCACACTGTGGAGGAAATATCACATTAGCAGTCCTTTAAATGACTCATTTAATCTTTTAAGTCTTTAAATTAAGCCTTAATTACTTTGAATGCTTCAGTCTATTAAAGCGCCGACTGATTAGGAGGACTCCAGTCGAACAGAAGCGTTCAGGGTCAGTCCTCCGTCACCGTGTTTGTTAAATCCTCCTCGTTTTCTGCAGAGGAAACAGCCGAGAAGCTCTTAAAATGCACTGCGGCAACACAAAGAGCTTCCTGTACAGCAGAACAAGCCGAGATGTAATAAAAAAAGCGAGAGGAGTAGTTGTTCTAATTTAGAAAGGGAATGAAGTAAACAGATTTTATGAGTTGAGACAAAAGGCTGCTGCGAACAGAAGAGAACACGAGCGACTGGAGAAAAACAAACTGTTCGAGCAGCGACGGAGGACGCCGTCAGTCGGGTTCGATCCTCTCACGAACACTATCCGAGTAGCTTCAGCTGATTTAACCTCACTGAAACATGCAGGTCAAGCTTAAAACAACCGAGCAACACTCGCTGTCCAAAGGTACTTTATGGTCGTATTGAGTACATAACCGGACTTATAGGTTCACAATCAAGACCACAAGTTCCACCTTTAATATTTGGTTGTAGTAATCAAAGTAGCTAAGACAATAGCCGTTTTTATTCTGGGCAGTAAGCCACCAATCTGCCGTCCTTTTGGTGGCTCGCTCTGTGGATTTAGACAGAAGACCGCAAATTGGTGGTCTGTTTTGTTCCACCAGTTTTGCCCCTCGGAGGGTAACGTTACACTTATTTGCGCCTCCATTGCTGTAAATCCGAGGCGGCAATGTGGTGGCAGATGCTGAGATGGGTGGAGGTGTGGATGACGTGCACTGCTGCGCACCCACAGCCGGGAGTTTTAAAACCAGGAAACAGCTGATCACAGCAGTCAGTTCGTCACTTCATCCACGAAGATGAGCAGCTGGAAAGCCGCTGAGATCCGGGAGATGCTAGCGTCTCCTCGCTCTCTGTAGCTGTCTTGGTTGTCCGCTTGTTGTTGTAGCGGCGAGCTAATAGCGGTCGCTACTTTCAAATTAAAAGCCCCCCGCTAAGAACCCAGTTCTAAACTCCGATGGGGTGCAATGTAAAGCTCTTATTTTGAAGAAAAACTGCGAAAAATGTCCCATAAGGAATGAATGGGACGGGGTCAAAAAAGTCGCAAAATCATTGACGTTTTTCAAACATCTCCTGCTCTGGCAGACTTTGACCTAGAGACACCATTCAAACTTTAAAATGTAGGCACAAGTCTTATCTATTTGAGTTGTATTTGAACTTTCTTTCTACGATGTTTAGTTTTTGAACGGTGACCCTTAATCGATCGTGAGTGATTTCGAAAAAATTCAGGATTTTCAATGAGTGTGTATTGCGGAATGTTCGCGCAGCACCAACTGGCAGAGTGGGGGAGCCTGAAAAAAACTCTCCGAAAATGTTTCTTTAGATGACGATCCTAGCCACAGATTTCACACTACAATAGTGATATTTTCCAAGAACGTAGCCACACTTGTCTTCTGTCTGGCAACGTGTCCACTTTATCGGGAGGATGTACGGTTTTTGAATTATCTGCGTCTAACCGACACAAACTCCAGCAACTGCCCCATAAGCCCCAATGTTAACCGGGAAGAGGATTTTGGGAGAAAAGCAGAAACTGCCCTGCTTCTCTTCATGCCCAACTTCCTGCTTCACGTCACGTCACATGTTTTATACTGTTTATATGTGGCGGACCCTGCCACCGTTCTAGCTACAAACAGTGTTCTTGGGACCAGCTTGTTTATTAACTTATGGGAAAAAAACACAAATATTATTATCTGAGTTTGTACGCAGTGTCTCTTTAAGGACCCGACTGTGATTTATTTATTAGACATGTATGAATATTTCAGAAATGCCTGGAGATTTAAAAAACATGGCTGACGTGCGGCGGCTTTAAACGAACTGTACGTTTTTAACACGAACAAAACATGAAACCACATTTTAAACTTTGATGAGGAAAAGTAGCCGTCCTCTGCCAACCAAAGCCAGAAGGAGTGATGCTGTCTGAACGTCCTGAGGTGTTTCCTCATGAAACAGTTGTAAAGATTAAATATGGAGGACGACAAGTGAAACTTAAGTAGAGAGATGAGTGAGTTTAAAAGGCTCGAGACATGAGATAACAAGGGTAACACTGAATATAACAGCTGGAGTGTAACGCAGACAGACAGACGGCTCAGATGTTACACAGGAGATCAAAAAACACAACACGATGCAAAGATAAGAGGCGTTTCTTTGTCTTCCACTAATGAAGTGTAATCTCATTAAGACATAAAGACCAAAGACTCAACACATCAAAGCTTCTGAATTGTGACGTGACTCCAGATTAAACAATAATCCTTCAGATGAGATGACAGATCGACGATCTTCACCTGGATGCGACCTCCGATCACAGCAGGACCCCGGAGGAACATCTCATAATCTTCTTTTTAATTAAACAGCGTCGCTCGACTGGAAGATCTGCGCTAATCAACGGAGCTGCAGCGACGAAGCTGAAGACCTGGAGCTCTGATCCATGTAGTGACATGTGGACTTTCACACGTTCAAACATCTCAAACAAGAGACTGTTTCCATGAAGGCTCCTGCAGAAGATCGCCGCCAGTTGACGCAGCGTTTTGCACTGATGATGTGTTAAACTGATGATCATAACGTCATCCTGTCATGTGTTATTGTGAGCGGAAGACTTGTTGTTAAATGTGCACATGACAGGAAATGCATGATGATTTCTGACGTGGAGGAAGAAAATCCAGAACGTCTACTTCGTTTGTTGTTGGTGTACGTTAATATAGATTTGGTTATGTGTCATGGAAGATTTGTGTTTGTTTAGCAGGTCAATTATACCAAATTATACTGTTGCACCAGCAGAACAGCAGCAGGTGAACACAATTAAACATTTACCTAAATCAGAGGTAAAGTGAGGACGCTGAACGCTGAGCTGCCAGGTGACAATCAGAGAAATATGAGCTGAGAAATAAGAACAAATAAATGAATGAATAAGTTAGTATGTGGGCAGCGAACATAACAAATAACATTAATTAAAGAAAAGCGACTTCTCGGGCTGCAGACGGTGAGCTACACAGCTCGCTCCCTGCAGGACTAAATGAGGTTTGACTCTAATGGAAATTAATCAGGGAGTGTTTCGCTTGCAGGGCAGCGATAAGGCCAAAATAAAATTAAAAATAAATAAAACACCAGCTCCTCACGTTGGTCGAGGCCACAGCGTGGAGCTGAGTGACAGGAGGGAAGACGAGCAGCTGCTCACTTCGCTCCTGTCAGACGGACGATCAGGTCACTGTGATACCGAGTGCTTCCTGCGGTTTTCATCATTGGACACCTTTCTGACATCACGCAGAAACATCTACAGTTTAAACACATATTATGTTCTTTAACAGACGGATTAATAGATTCAAATGTCGCCTCGCCTCAGTGTCGGTTAAAGTTTGGAGGACGTTGGACGCTGTGATTGGTAGATTGGACATCGAACCCGACATGTTTGTGTATTAATGCAGAGGCAGATAACAGTAATCACAGATCGAGACATCCTAAAAATATATATGTGTGTTGTAGTGTCCAAACGGCCACGCTGAGTGAAGATCTCACACTGTTATATGCCGTTTCTCCACCGACAGTACCAGCTCGCCTCGCCTCGCCTCAGCTCGCCTTTCTTGCGTTCCCATTACTGAAATCTGGTACCTGGTACCTGCTAAAGTGGTGCTTTTTTAGTATCACCTCCGTATAAGTTCCAACCGAGCTGAGCTGATACTTCTGTGTGACGTAAGCTGGCAGCCGGCCACTGATTGGACAGAGAGCGACGCCACTTGATGACTCGTGACGAGCGCGACGTCCGAGCCTGACACCCGCTACCTTTAAAAACTAGCATCTGCGTTCAGTCAACATAGCGATTACATGGAAGGAACAACGCGCAGGAACACGGCGTGGACCGTGGCAGAGGTGGAGACGCTCCTGAGTGTTGTCGCTGAAGACGCATCCAGAACGAGCTTGATGGTGCGACAGGAAATGAAAAGGTGGACGTGTTTAGCGTAGCCCACAGCTAGCCCTGTTTATGTGTCGCGTGGATAAGTACGTCACTGATGACGACCCGCCCACGTTGAAGACGACCCGCCCACGTCTGAAGACGACCCGCCCACGTTGATGACGACCCGTCCAGCGTCTGAATGACGACCCGCCCACGTTGATGACGACCCGCCCACGTCTGAAGACGACCCGCCCACGTTGAAGACGACCCGCCCACGTATGAAGAGATACTAATTCTAGATGGAAACACAACGCGTCTGAAACCAAACCAAGTAGAGCCACGCTGAGCCGAGGCGAGCTGGTACTGTCGGTGGAAAAACGAGATGTTGTGGTCGATGTGCGTCCACTGTTTCCTTGACGTTAACCTCAGCTGGGTTGTGTTGCCATCGCGACATCTATCAGTGATCAGCACCATCATGTAAATGATAAAGTTTGGCTCCACTTCAAAAGGAAATGGGGAATAAATAACATTAACGACGGCTCTGTTCCATTCAGTTTTGCTGAAATCTGTCCGTGTACTGTTGTGCATGATACTGAGGTTCTGACACACCTGAGTGGTACGTCACCAATATTAATATCATCAGTGCTTTCTGCAGAGGCAGAGGTCTGCTATGTGACTCATGCTACTGCCATCCACCTCTACACATTCCAGTGATTATAGTGGTTTGAACATATAGACTCGAGCGTTATTTATTGATCCTGCACTTTGTGTTATGGTTTGTTACTCACTGAGATTATAACTGCTGGCTGAGTTGCTGTGATTACAACCATCCTGCAGGTCCTGCATCCGTACACGTGTGTTACTTTCTGTGTGTCTGTTGGACGTGGTGTGTTGCTGCGTTGTTGTGTATTAGCGTGCATCAGGCCGGGGAGGCTGTGTGTCTGGAGTCCATTAAAGATGCATCGCAGAGGGCGACACTCAGCACTTCTGCATGATTGTATTGATTTCCTGAGCAGGCGGCTCGCACCAATATCTGATGGTATTAATGATTGTTAAATATTCATGACGGCTATCACTTTACATCTGCAGAGAGGAGCTCTTTGGACACACACTCACACACACACACTCACACACACACACACACACACGAGGGAATGGATAATTTTAGCCTTGGTATCATATCTGTCTTCGTTATGTGTATAGAGCCGTTTGCAGGATTTAAAATGCTTCAGTTTGGACGGTAACATAATACTGATGAATGAATAAGAGTGTCATCTGTTTACAGAAGACAACACTGTCCTCAACACAACAACTGGTGTCTTTGTGAGGCTGTAGTCTGAGGGTTAATGTTCACGTGAGGAGGTATATTTTTTGTAAGAATGCTAAAATTAGCTAATTAGCACTAGCTGACACTAGTTTGGAAGGTTTGGACCTGCATTTTTAACCTGTCGGTGCTGAATTCTCCCTGATCGTTGAGATATTTCACTCAAAACCACAAAAGTCAAGAAATCAGAGGGCGTCACTGAAGATCAGACTTATTGTCAGTCCGTCCAGCAGATATTTCAGTTCAGAGCCACGCTGCTGCAGAGAGCTGCTCAGCCAGAAGCACGCTGCCGGCAGAGAAACAAACAAATCAGGTGTGTTAAATGTTTAAATGCAGAGACGCGGTGACGTAACCCTCCTACAAACTCCAACAAACAGCTGAGTCCAGCTCAGCTTCAGCTTCTGACTCAACCTTCAGAGAACGAGACAAACAGCGACCCAGCTGCCGTCAGGTTCACACATGATGATGTTATACTTCATGAATAAACCCCATTCGATCCACAGTGACTGAAACATCTGAGAACATAACTCCTGATCAGCTGACAGACATTTAAAGACAAACTCTCCTGTCTGAAGCATTCGGTGGAATCAGAACTGTGAGTACACTGTCGGAGTAATTACTCAGAGCTGACAGGTTTTCAGTTTCTACCTGTTTGTCCAGCGACTGAGCTGACGTGGCTGCAGGCCAGCTGCTCTAAACTCCCTCAGAGATGTAATGTGAAGCCCGCAGGTATTAAACTTGTGTCTCCAGCAGGGATGCTGCCTCTTGTCTTATTAAAACTGCCTCCCTGTTATCATTATTCACCATCTGTGAGGAAAACAATTAGTGCTGATGAAGAAAAATATCATTACACGAATAAAAAGATCTGATGGCTGATCATTAAAACAAAGGACAAATATCTGTCAGATCATTTATCCAAGGGTTGACTGAGAACGTTTTCTATTTTTCTTGAACACCATCACTGTTACAAACACTGTCAATAATACAAATAATTGTTGGTCGCAGGCCTAACTTTCCTTTTCCCTTAATCTCTGGGTCAAAATGCTCCCCATCCTAATCCATCCACACACAAACACACAAAGTAAATGCTTGTTTGCTCGTCAGAGAGGACACATGATGAGCGTTTCACAATTAAACAACATGAAATCACATTTAAAAAAGACTGAAATGACTCATTGAGATCTCTACGATCACCTGGGATCAGTTTCACCAGCTCAGTATCAGACCAAATGTGAAATACAGTCACTAGTATCGGTTCCTTCTGGTTCTGATCATTAAAACAAAGGACAAATATCTGTCAGATCATTTATCTGAGGGTCGACTGAGAACGTTTTTCACTTTCAATAATACAAATAATTGTTCGTCGCAGGCCTAACTTTCCTTTTCCCCTAATCCCGGGGTCAAAATGCCGTCCATCCTAAACCATCTATCATAATGAGGACTGGTTTTGGTCCATTTGTTGTGTAAATGCCAAACACACTCGTCAGAGACGACACATGATGAGCGTTTCACAATTAAACAACATGAAATCACATTTAAAAAAGACTGAAATGACTCATTGGACTCTTCTACGATCACCTGGGATCAGTTTCACCAGCTCAGCATCAGACCAAATGTGAAATATAGTCACAGTCTCTGTTCCTGTCTGGAGTAAAGACCAGACCAAAGTGGGTTTTTTTGCAGATACATCACTGATTTTTAAAGAAATTCCCTGCGATATGACGTTCAGACTGACGGTTGACCCAGAACACACTGCGTCTGTCCACAGCAGACGCACAAACACACAGCGTCACCTGAACCACAGCTTCAGAGTTTACCTGAGACTGAGATTCAGACGTCAGGAACAGAGATGTGCATGTGTGCAGCTGGCTGGCAGAGGCCTTCCAGGTCTCCTCTCTCTGTTCTGCTCGGCTCCGTCTCATTTTTCTGACCACTTAATGCTGCAACAATCCGCCAGCAGAAGTCACATTTCTGTAACCTCTCTTTTATCTCGGGGAAGACTGCTGCTGTGACCGCGAGGCGTCTCTTCCCCGTCCGACCCGGGGCGGCTGAATGGATCCTGACAGCGCGATATTCTCTGTGCCGGCGCCGCTCCGACTGCTCTTAAGACATTTATCATCTCGCTATCCTCACACAGCGATCTGCAGACACTTGTCACAGCTGGAAGCACACTTATTGTTCTTGCAGCGGCTGTCGCTCGTAACGACACGCCGCGTCAGCCGCGGGAACACAGATGATGTTGTTGGTTACCTGAGCTTTATTGCAAACACAAACACCACTAACTGGGAGCCTCATCTTCCAATTTGTCACAGAGAAAAAAGCTCCAGCTGTTCATTTTACAGCACACGTGAAACTTCTGAGCGTGAGAATATAGAACATGCTGTCATCGGTCAAACAACATCCTGCGTGAGGGACAGAAGTTAATTCGATCACGTCCTCATGTGGAGTTTTGAAATCTCTCATTTAAACTCATTTGCGGCGGGAACAAACAAACGGCGTCCTCGATCGCTCTTTCTTCTGCAGGAACGTGTTCAACAGAGGAAGTGATGCAGAACAGAAACAGCCCGATCATGTTTCCCCGACATCAGCAGGGACTCTGCCGCCCGCGATGGGAAACACGCCAGAAGCAAAGACAAAGGACTTGAGGACGGATGAGGCGGCTTATACGGACTTTTACAGGAAATCTCTTGTTATTAGTATTAAAGTGAATTTCAAGAACAGTGAAAGAGCATTTCTGTCCACAAATGCTAACAACAAGACAGGGAAGCGTAGGTGAGCTGAGCGATGCAACCGGACCCTCTGCAGTCCACTCAGCGGTCAGATTGAACCGGTTTTAAAACGTAATTTGTCATGTTCAGCTGATATTCTGGGATCCTGCTCCAACAGTGCAAACACCCTGAACCTAATCCTCTATTTATATGTTTATGAATTGCTCTGCCAAAGAAACATGACTGTTCATCCCGTCTGAGGCTCACAGCTCGCACCGGAGAAACGTCTGTCTGCAGCAGTCGACAGTCTGATAAGCTAACAAACAGAGACACAACAAACCAATCACAGTCATGTTGGACAGGACGCATCAGCCCCTTTCAGATAGAAAAGGTGGCACATGTGCAGCAAGGTAAAGGCTGCAATGTGCCTCCTTGTCTGTCTAAAAGGGAGGTGTAATATTCCTCCTTTTCCAAACAGCCTCCACTTTTCCTCCTCTGGTAGGCGTCAACATGTGACGTGACGTGAAGCAGGAAGTTGGGCGTGAAGAGAAGCAGGGCAGTTTCTGCTTTTCTCCCAAAATCCTCTTCCCGTTTAACATTGGGGCTTATGGGGCAGTTGCTGGAGTTTGTGTCGGTTAGACGCAGATCATTCAAAAACCGTACATCCTCCCGATAAAGTGGACACGTTGCCAGACAGAAGACAAGTGTGGCTACGTTCTTGGAAAATATCACTATTGTAGTGTGAAATCTGTGGCTAGGATCGTCATCTAAAGAAACATTTTCGGAGAGTTTTTTTCAGGCTCCCCCACTCTGCCAGTTGGTGCTGCGCGAACATTCCGCAATACACACTCATTGAAAATCCTGAATTTTTCTGAGTTTTTTCGAAATCACTCACGATCAATTAAGGGTCACCGTTCAAAAACTAAACATCGTAGAAAGAAAGTTCAAATACAACTCAAATAGATGAGACTTGTGCCTACATTTTAAAGTTTGAATGGTGTCTCTAGGTCAAAGTCTGCCAGAGCAGGAGATGTTTGAAAAACGGCGATGATTTTGCAACTTTTCTGACCCCGTCCCATTCATTCCTTATGGGACGATTTTTCACAGTTTTTCTTCAAAATAAGAGCTTTACATTGCACCCCATCAGAGTTTAGAACTGGGTTCTTAGCGGGGGGCTTTTAATTTGAAAGCAGCGACCGCTATTAGCTCGCCGCTACAACAACAAGCGGACAACCAAGACAGCTACAGAGAGCGAGGAGACGCTAGCATCTCCCGGATCTCAGCGGCTTTCCAGCTGCTCATCTTCGTGGATGAAGTGACGAACTGACTGCTGTGATCAGCTGTTTCCTGGTTTTAAAACTCCCGGCTGTGGGTGCGCAGCAGTGCACGTCATCCACACCTCCGCCCATCTCAGCATTTGCCACCACATTGCCGCCTCGGATTTACAGCAATGGAGGCGCAAATAAGTGTAACGTTACCCTCCGAGGGGAAAACTGGCCGAACAAAACAGACCACCAATTTACCGCCTTCTGTCTAAATCCGCAGAGCGAGCCGCCAAAAGGACGGCAGATTGGTGGCTTACTGCCCAGAATAAAAACGGCTATCGACCGTGTTTGCACTTCCAGAGGAGGTGAGCCTAACGTGACTAAATCCCTGAAGAGGAAAAAGGTAGTTATGGTTCGTGCCGGGTCTGGGTTTGGGTCACCTGCCGTGTTCTGCTGTCTGTTTCCGATAGCGACAGGCATTTTGAACAGTGAGTGGACGGAGAGGATGCTGCCAGCTGAAACCGTCGGCCAATGGCGGGCTTCCACTCGCGGTCCACATCTGGTGAGTCAGACTCACTCCGGCCTGTTAGAGGCATCACTGTGCACTTCACAGCGAGCCAGTGTGAAGCCTCATGTGACCTTTCCATTGTGAGTCTGGTTGAGTCATTACACAGCTTTGTTCTCCCTCTGCATGTGTTTGTAAAAGAGGACCTTCGACTAAAAAGCCTGAATGATCACACAGTCAGCCATCGTCCTGCTCCAAATTAAACCTGTGTGGCAGCTGATTGCAAACTTTTAGAGAGGAGTGAATGATGAAATGAATATCCCAACTGTGTGAACGTAGTTAAATCAGGATGGTGTCCTTCGTCGACAGCAGCCTCGACTCGTCAGCTAACCAGACAAAAACTGATTCTGAATCAGTTTGACTAAAAGAGGAACGATGCTTCTCACAGCTCATGATACAAAAAGTGGAGCTTTACACTTTATTTTGAAATTCATCTGCAGTTCTGACGGCTGAGCGAAGGTCACCTGATGATGGTGGAGATGTTTACCGTCATTAATAAACTGCTCGGCTCGGAATATTGTCTTCATTTGTCTCTCGCACCATCAGCTCCGTTACGTGTCTTTCAGTCCTGTGCAGACTAATTATCTGTGTGTGTGTGTGTGTGTGTGTGTGTGTGATTTCCATGACTCTTTTCTCCATGACACACACACACACACACACACACACACACACACACACACACCACGTACACGTAGAGCAGATGGTCGCTCTCCTGGATACTTAGCATGTTACCGCTGCCTCTGCTTCAAAACACAGACATTAAACACGTTCAAGATAATAACTCGCTACTGATGAGACGCCAGATCACATCACACACACACACACACACACACACACACACACACACACACACACACACACACACACACACACACACACACACACACGACACACACACACATTCCAGTTGTCTAGTTGCTCCCTAATTAAGAGCGCTCGTTTACCTTCACACGGACCGGAAACAGCTGCTAACTGCAACACACGGTAAGTAACTAGGTGTGTGTGTGTGTGTGTGTGTGTGTGTGTTGACCACAAGAGAAGTTATTATCTCCAGTGTTTCAAGTCTGTTCGATCATGAGAAAAATCTATTTTCATAAAGACAAATTTACAAAAGTCACACGTTTATTTAACTTTTAATGTGGAAACTTCACAGAGCGGCCTCGGTGTTCGTGATGCTCCTCAGCTGATCATCTCCAAGTTAATGAGATTTTTTCTTATACATCTACATGACAGCGCTCTGAAAATACTATAACTCACGGCCGTTGTTGCGCGGCTCTCATTTCCAGAGCTATTTAAGTTCTGTTGCTTTTAATTGATCATTCTGCAGCCAATTTGGGAGCTGCTGACTTTGGTAGTTAATTTTAAAAGTAATTTCAAAGTGTTGCTTTTAGCTGTTCATCTCGGAAGCAATTTGGGGGCCACTGATGGCGCCGAGTCTATTTAGTGACGCCGCTGATTAACTGAGCAGAACGGAGACGGCAGGAGTGAGACGGGTTTACAGCGAGGAGGAACATGAGGACGTTACCAAGAAAAGTGGGAATGCTCCTTTAGATGGAAACACATATCACCTGCTGAATAAGGTGTGTAGCAGGTAGCATCAAGATTTCCTTCAAGCTGCAAACTCTCAGCTGATAAAACAGGTTTTTATTGTCCGCACCAATCATCTATTTGTGCGACTAAACAGCGTCTCACAGAGATAAAACCCTGAGAGGAGCCTCGTCCCAAAACACCACTTATAAAACCACCACAAACTGGATTAACAGCTGCCCAAAGGCCCGGCCCGTAAAAGAAGAACTGCATCACCTAAACTGCTGCTGATTTATCACAGCCACAGCGAAACAACAGTTTGTTCAACCTCAGCATTATACAAAGAGGACGAGAACGCCTGAGGATTAGTTTATATACGACATTACGGAAGCGTATTGCTGCCACACCGAGAAAAAAAAAGGGCTCAGTATCACGTAATTACGTGATAAGTTTATTGTTATAACAATATCTTTTTCACGTTATAACGTGAAACACCTTGTCACGAAATAACGTGAAAGTGTGGTTTACGTTATTTCAAAATAAGATTCACGTCATAACATTCTACGCTTCTTCCACTGTGAGCTGGCCTGTGTTCCAGTGAGCTCGTACGTCGATATGAATCAAAATGTGGATTCTCCACTGTCGAGATTTATCGAATTCGTGGTGTGCCAGAAGACTGTCTCCTTCGCATGGAGCAAGATCATGTGCGTAGAATGTTATGACGTGAATCTTATTTTAAAATAACGTAAAACCACACTTTCACGTTATAACGTGAAAATGTCATATCTTGAAATAACGTGATAGTTTCACGTTAAAACGTATCACGTAATTACGTGATACTGAGCCCTTTTTTTTTTCTCGGTGTGGCAGCAATACGCTTCCGTACTACACAACCAGTCCTCCATCCTAAAAAGAATAACTTCCGTCTCCTCCAACCTTCCTTAAACATGAGCAGCACCACCTGAGAGAGGAGAGACACAAAGACGAGTTGTGTTGTTCAAATCTGAAAAACATGTGAAGTAAAGTGTAAAGTTGAGCTGTCAAATAGTCTGATTTTTTACGTACTGTATCATCTCACTGATACATGACAGTTTGGATTGATTAATTAATTGGTATATTTATTTTGTATCCGAGATACTTTTAAAGGTCCACTGTGTCGTGTTTTAAGTAATTTATGACCTCAAATCAGCGTCTTCATTCATAAATAAGTCCTCATTGGTGTAAAATGATCTCTGCCAACAATCTCACTTCTCCTCCTGAGGGAAGAATCACACATTGTGACGTGAAGCAGGAAGTTGGGCGTGAAGAGAAGCAGGGCAGTTTCTGCTTTTCTCCCAAAATCCTCTTCCCGTTTAACATTGGGGCTTATGGGGCAGTTGCTGGAGTTTGTGTCGGTTAGACGCAAATAATTCAAAAACCCTACATCCTCCCGATAAAGTGGACACGTTGCCAGACAGAAGACAAGTGTGGCTACGTTCTTGGAAAATATCACTATTGTAGTGTGAAATCTGTGGCTAGGATCGTCATCTAAAGAAACATTTTCGGAGAGTTTTTTTCAGGCTCCCCCACTCTGCCAGTTGGTGCTGCGCGAACATTCCGCAATACACACTCATTGAAAATCCTGGATTTTTCTGATTTTTCGAAATCACTCACGATCAATTAAGGGTCACCGTTCAAAAACTAAACATCGTAGAAAGAAAGTTCAAATACAACTCAAATAGATAAGACTTGTGCCTACATTTTAAAGTTTGAATGGTGTCTCTAGGTCAAAGTCTGCCAGAGCAGGAGATGTTTGAAAAACGTTGATGATTTTGTGACTTTTTTGACCCCGTCCCATTCATTCCTTATGGGAAGTTTTTCATACGGAGGCTTCCATGTCCTTCCGCTCTATAAAAAACGATGAACTGGTGAGAGGGACAAAAAGCTCTACGTGGTACAGATAAGGCTAAAGGTGTTTTCACTCAGAGCCAGCGTGACTGTGGAACGGAGAAGGAGCTTAGCCAGACGCGCTCGTCAGCTGCAGTTTGAAGTCTGTTTGAAATAACGTACCTCATCACCCGAAACTAAACTTGATGAAGTGCTGTTTGAAGACATGTTGTTGTCACAGCTTCTTGAATCTTGACACATCCCGCCTGCCGTAGTTCCAACAGGCTGCAACGCACGTTTGAAAACGCGAGGCGCTAGAGAGCAGCATTCGTTTGGATGCAGAATAACATTTAACCACCAGATGGGAGAAATAATTCCACAGTGTGTCTTTAAATCAAAACTGGAGTGAACATAAGTCAACGTCTCTGCTCCAAGTCACTCCTTAACTCTCATTTGTCTAATATTCAAATCAAATTGAGTCAAATCAAATCAAATCAAATGTATTTAAAGAGCCCGTAAATCACAATCACGTTGCTTCAGTGGACGGAGGGAGGAGGATCCCTCTCCCAGGACCGACAGACGTACAGTCGACGTGGCGATGGGCTGTAGCTGATGAGTTGGTCGAGCGGTGATGTTATTGGCGGAGTGTGTTTACCGTGTTGGTGCCAGCAGCTCAGAGAGCTGGAGAGAACAGGACATTGTGCTCTCATCACATGAGAGCATCCAGGACAGGAAACAGATTTTGTTTTCCCTCCCTCCCACCGTCACCGGCTCAACCCGAACTCAGGTCAGCGGGTCTACGGGCCAGCACCGCTCTGGACCTCCACTCACACCAGGACATACATGTATTTACTTTATCTTATCTTTAGTTTAGTTTCTTGTTGAATAAACGTCTCAAACAGAAACATTACCATCACAGTCTGCGTCTCCAAACCTCAGCTCAGTGCTCTGATTCTGATAATGAGTCAAATCTTATATTTCCTTAATGGAGCAGAAGGAAACAAACAAACAGGGGATCAGAAGCAGATCCAGTCTCACAGAGAAGATTTAATTATAAATACCAAATAAATATGCACAGAAAACCAGAGGGAGACGCCTAATCCTGATCCTGATCCTGTGAATCATCTCAGGACGTCTTCAGCTTCTACAGAAACTACATTTATCAAGTCATCACACTGCAGAACTGAACAACAGACGGCTCCTGAAGAGGTTAGCGTAGCTGCTACTGTTGATCTGATTGGTTGAAGTTAGCCTGTGATAGACAGTTGGTCCAATCACCTGCCCTCTTCTAATATGTTTCCATAGTAACAGTTATTCTTGTAATCTCTTTACTGTTGTTGTCGTGGTTTGACTTTTCAATTCAGTCATTTCCTGTTTTATTTTGAAGTTCTGTCCTCATGTGTCATATTTGCTTTTCTATTTCCTCCCTTTGTCTGCTTTCCAAAACTTTTTCTGTGTTTTCCTGCCTGTTATTCCAGCGCTTCTTTGGTTTGTACTTGTATTTAGTTTTCTTATTTTTTTAAGTTATGGTGCCTTAACTTTGGATTTAATGGACTTTATTTAGTAAAGCTCGCTCTTCATTCCGTTACCTGCCTACCTGTGTGTATACTTATATATTTATATGTTTTATTTATACGTCTGGTGTTCAGACTATCACTTCACTGCTGTGTTTTTATTCTTATATTCTTTTTGAAAAACCTTTTCTATAAGCTCCTGCGTGCCTACATTTACCTCATGATCAATAAAGTATCTATCTGTCCGTTCACTTCACATTTCCTTTAAAATATATCTCAGTCAAACGAAGCAGCAGTTTATTACAGGATGACCTAAATGCTTTGGTACCACAATCAGTCTTCTTCTTTTTGAAGAGGAGGTAGATGTTGCATCAGCTGCACCAACGAAGAAGCAAAACACAGATAAAGCTCGAAATGGAGTTCCTCAGAACCAGAACCAGCGCACATAGCAGTTACAGCCCGGTGTGGGCCGGACAGAGCCGACTGTGACCGTGTTGTATTTCATTCTTTAACTGCATCGCAGCTTCATTAATACTTCAGAGGCTGTGGCTCCTGTTACTCTCTCAGCCTATATAAAGCTCCGTATACGGTCGGCCCACTTCAAGGTTGTGAATAATTAAATAACGTACAGTATGTTTGACAGCTTCATTAAAGCAGCTCGCTGAGTTAGATTGTATCAGCTGGCTGGAGGCGACGCAGGCGCTCACCTCGCCGCTCAGCCGTCAGCGCCGCAGAGCGGAGCCTTTACTGTCCCATGATGCACCTGTGGTGACTTACAGACTTAATTTTACAGCATCACATGAAAGCTTAATTTACCGTCGTTATTATCGCCGTGCATGTGTGACCTCCTGCTGTGTGCTGTTCGCTTCATCAGGACGACGGTGGGAGTCTCGTGAAAACGCTCAGCTCGGAGGCGACTTTTAAAAATACAGTGTTATAATCACAACAGGCTTTTTATCAAGTGGATTCTGCTCAGAGAAATAATAATAATAACAAGGTGGTTCATGGGAAGCAAAGTGCTGCACACTGTCATTAAGTTTAATTGCAGAGTGCTGTAGAATAAAGTGTTTCGCACGATTCCGGTGGGTTTGTGTCTTTGAGGGCAAACATGGAGGATTAATTTACCAACTCTGGTGACAGTTTAAACTGTTCACCTTTAATTATTGTTCCAAATGATGTCATCATGTAACAACTGTACAGCTGCATCCTTCCTGCAGGTGTGGAGGTAACTGTACGTCTGCAGACACAGCCAGAGGTAAAACCAGTAAACAGGTGTTAATCCTCCATCAGAGGTCGAGACTCAGAGCGAATCTCCGTCTCTTCACTTCTGCCTCCAGTGAGCAGAAGAAGTTTGTCCTCGTCTTTCTCCGTGTTTAATATGTAGAAGTTTTCTCTCCCACACTGCACATAACTCATCCAGACACATTTATGACTCTCAGTGAGCCCGAGGCCGCTCGGCGCCGACGCTGATCTGCTCCTCGCCACGGAAAAACAAATATCAAAAATTTAAGGTGAGACATAAAATATGAATTTGTTAACACAATGGCTCACATGCAAAGGTAGAAAGATGGAAAGAGGGAGCAGCTGCGGCTCAGGAGCTGGACCGGGTCGTCCACTGATCAGAGGGTCGATTCCATCACTGGCCGCGGGGCGAAGCGCCCTTCGGCAAGGCACTGAACCCCAAATTCGCTCCCGATGGCTGTTTTTTCATCGGTGTGTGTGACTGTGTGTGTAGAAATCTCACCGGCCGTTTGATCAGGAAGAACTGCATCACTGTCTGAATATCAGAAAGCATCATATACTTATACTACTATACATCACAGTACTATCTGCTTACTGCTGCTGGCCCTGACGAGTCGATTTACCGAGTGCAGTAGATTTCTGCAGCTCAAGGATGAAAATGTCTGATTATTACTCCATGGAACGCTCAGTTCTTATTATCGAGAGCTGACAGGGAAAAGAACGGAAGTAATGGAGTAATAATCAGACATTTTCATCCTTGAGCTGCAGAAATCTACTGCACTCGGTAATCGACTCGTCAGGGCTTCCCCACACAGGCAGGCTGCTGGAGGAGAGGGTGAGTTGTGCTGTGTTTTTAACACAAATCCAGCAAAGCTAGCAGATGTTTGATGCTTCGTACTGTGTGCTGGGACTGTACATGTACTGTTGCTGAAGTTTGCTGCTGTTCTCACCATTAATTGTGGCTTTTTGATGGCGGTTTCTAGTTGGAGACATAAGCTGCAGTGTGTTGTTATCGTGCGGTCTTTTCTGAGGTTGCTAAAACTAGCTAAGCTAGCGGTCAGCTAACTTGACCTCTCGAGGGGGAGTCTTACTCGGTGTCAAGGTGTGTTAGACCATGGATTAAACTTACACCGGAATATCCCTTTAATGTGAACGTTTCATCCTCTGGTTCTGGTGAGAGTTTCTACAGTTTGGTGTTTTATGTCACTGCCCGCTGAATATCTCTGGGGTTTAGACTGTCTGTCAGAAGAGTGACAACATTAAGGACATCGCGTTTGACTGTAGGAATCTGTGATGATCATTTAAAGCTTTTTTAATCATGAATTGCTTAATTTTAAAAGCTTTTACAATTATGAACATTGTGTTTTAAGTCTGTGTTCCTCATATTCACTCGATATTCACAAAATCAGATTTCATACACTGAAAAAGTCTTTGCAGTCGAGTAAGAAGCCTTCTGCAAAACCAAACTAAGTCATTGTGTTGTGTTTGAACAGTAGCTGCCTGCATATTATGAACAATGCTCACATTCTGACTGAGCGCTCGTCTTCAGGTTTGCTGTTTACTTATCGATCACATAAGCTGCAATTTAAGCGTATCAGTAAACTGGAATGATTTGAAGCGAAAGATGCAAACAGAGCGGGGAGAGGAAGGAAGTGAAGAGGATGTCAGGAGATTAGAAAGACTCAACAATGATTCCAGAGAGCGAGACGTGAAGCGACGGAGGGATGCAGGTGGAGAGCCATTGTTCTTCCAGCAGAGCCGCGATCGATTGTTCTTCCTGGCAGAGACGTCCGTATTAGCAGAGCGAACGCTTCCCAGCGTGACCTATTTACAGCTGCTATAATTATACACACAGAAATCACACATGCAAACACACAGCGGGGGGGAGGAGGTGTGTAATCAAACATACATACAGAGGAGCAAACAAACAGTCAAGTGCAGATTAACTGCTGATGACAACAAATTAAACTCACGCAGAAATAAACACTAATCCACGTTGTCGCTATCGTTCCTACACACGACGTGCACAGAATTATGAACGGCCTGTTTTTACTGTTAATGTGCAGAAACATTATTTCAAAGCTGCCTAACAAACAGATCAGATGGAAGTTTGAGCTCACAGAGAGTCGTCCCTCACTCTGCGGAGCGTTTTAGTGTTTTTCAGCTCATTGTTTCGGTTTTAAAGCCCAAAATCTTAACTGTTCGGTCTCGTTGCTCTACCTGCCCGGCACTAAAACAAACGACGACCTCAAATCAGGAATACTTCTCAGCTCCTCCAGTGTTTCTCTCTAGCTGTTTTTATTCTGGGCAGTAAGCCGCCAATCTGCCGTCCTTTTGGTGGCTCGCTCTGCGGATTTAGACAGAAGACGGTAAATTGGTGGTCTGTTTTGTTCCACCAGTTTTGCCCCTCGGAGGGTAACGTTGCACTTATTTGTGCCTCCATTGCTGTAAATCCGAGGCGGCAATGTGGTGGCAAATGCTGAGATGGGCGGAGGTGTGGATGACGTGCACTGCTGCGCACCCACAGCCGGGAGTTTTAAAACCAGGAAACAGCTGATCACAGCAGTCAGTTCGTCACTTCATCCACCAAGATGAGCAGCTGGAAAGCCGCTGAGATCCGGGAGATGCTAGCGTCTCCTCGCTCTCTGTAGCTGTCTTGGTTGTCCGCTTGTTGTTGTAGCGGCGAGCTAATAGCGGTCGCTACTTTCAAATTAAAAGCCCCCCGCTAAGAACCCAGTTCTAAACTCCGATGGGGTGCAATGTAAAGCTCTTATTTTGAAGAAAAACTGCGAAAAACTTCCCATAAGGAATGAATGGGACGGGGTCAAAAAAGTCGCAAAATCATGGACGTTTTTCAAACATCTCCTGCTCTGGCAGACTTTGACCTAGAGACACCATTCAAACTTTAAAATGTAGGCACAAGTCTCATCTATTTGAGTTGTATTTGAACTTTCTTTCTACGATGTTTAGTTTTTGAACGGTGACCCTTAATTGATCGTGAGTGATTTCGAAAAAATTCAGAAAAATTCAGGATTTTCAATGAGTGTGTATTGCGGAATGTTCGCGCAGCACCAACTGGCAGAGTGGGGGAGCCTGAAAAAAACTCTCCGAAAATGTTTCTTTAGATGACGATCCTAGCCACAGATTTCACACTACAATAGTGATATTTTCCAAGAACGTAGCCACACTTGTCTTCTGTCTGGCAACGTGTCCACTTTATCGGGAGGATGTACGGTTTTTGAATTATCTGCGTCTAACCGACACAAACTCCAGCAACTGCCCCATAAGCCCCAATGTTAAACGGGAAGAGGATTTTGGGAGAAAAGCAGAAACTGCCCTGCTTCTCTTCACGCCCAACTTCCTGCTTCACGTCACGTCACATGTTGACGCCTACCAGAGGAGGAAAAGTGGAGGCTGTTTGGAAAAGGAGGAATATTACACCTCCCTTTTAGACAGACAAGGAGGCACATTGCAGCCTTTACCTTGCTGCACATGTGCCACCTTTTCTATCTGAAAGGGGCTTGTGGTATCACTGGTGGCGTCAGCAACACGCCTGCTGTCTAAAAGCAAGAAACAACCGTGAGAATCCCAGTTTGATCCAGAAACGCTGATCGCAGTGCGATGAAGAGGCAGAGTTAAACAGCTGGTTGGGTTAATAAGTAGGTTTTGTTGAAATAATGGTGGTTTTGATCCGCCCCGAGGCCCGGCGGTCCGTCTGTTCACTCTTGTTTTACCTCAGTTGTTATAATTCTCCCTCTTCACCTAATTTGGACTCCATCTTTCCGGGGAAAAAAGCCCAAGTTGTCTATTAACAGTTTAAACAGGTATTTCTAAATGAACCCTGGTCGCTGGTGTCTGGTTCAGCCAACAGAATGATTTAATGTAAAAAAAGAAAAAGCAGATTTTCCCTGCTGGTTCTCACAGAAACCTCTTTACGTTGTGTTCAGTTACTGTTTAACTAGCAGCTCTGACAGTGTGTGTGCACCACACGTGTGTCGTCAGGGTCACAGGAAGTGCAAAACCTTCTCCGGGGAGCATCACACATCTACAGCCTCTCTGTGTTCGTCCTCTCTGAGCTCCTCTCCACCTCCATCGCTGCTGCTTTCTACAGCATCCAGCAAATCCACTTATACACATAAGAAGCAAGTAAGTGATCTGAGCAGGAAACTCAACCTTCCCATTCCCCCGTGGATCTGTGTGTGTGTGTGTGTGTGTGTGTGTGTGTGTGTGTGTGTGTGTGACGGATGGTATATATACTGTGTGATACTGGACCGCTTGGTGCGATATAAATAGAGGGACAGAGTGGAGGGATGGAGGAGAGGCTGGAGAGAAGATGAACGGACTACAGAGACGGTTCAGTTTTGTATCTGACGTCAGTCTTCAGGGCGACGGATCAACCAAAGCAACGCAGATTGAATCTGATGGTTTCAGATGGTGAATCACTGGCACGGCGGCGGAGAGGAGCGTGAATCATCTGCAGGAGCCACGACGCTGACCTCTGCTCTTCACATGGCTGACTCACGTACAGTACGGCCAGGTTTTATTTTAACATCAGGGAGCCTCAGACGGCCTCGATTTAAACGCATCCTGCTTCAAGTGCGTGCAGCTCCACGTCTTCACCAGCAGGAGCTGCAGCTTCACACCCCCGAATCACATGAAGATGAAGAAGATATGAATAAAGATGCACAGCTGAGTGTGTTAGTGGGTTAATATGGTTTAATAAAGCGGCGACGGAGCAGCTCAGAGGCCTCAGGTTTGATTCCAGCATTGATTGGCATCATGAGTCAGAGTGTGTGAAGAGTCGGAGGCTCTGTGATCACTGATGAGAGGAAACGACATGGAGACACCTGAGAGCTTCCTCTCTCTCTCTGTGTGTTTATTCCTGGTTGATCCTCCAGCAAGGAGAACACACTACTGACTCACCAGCTGATGACACACACACACACACACACACACACACACTAACACAGATGTGACTGCAGAGAGACGTGGACATGTTGTGATCAGAGAGGAGAGCAGTCAGTGAGTCATCTCAGAGCATCTCTCAGATCAAACAAGGAAATCTGTGTGTGTGTGTGTGTGTGTGTGTGTGTGTGTGTGTGTGTGGTTTGGGGGTGTTTGTACAGAGGAGATTGACATACAGATAAATAAAAAATGGAATGAAGAGGTAATATACGTTGTATGTTTGAGTTTCAACATCACACACATGAAAACACGACGTACATGCAGCCAGTGGACTTCCTGCGTAAAGCCCACTGAGGCAGTGTGATGACATCACTTAGAAACAAATCAATAATGACACCTGGTCCCACACCGGATCACCAAGTATCTACGGAAAAGTCCTGCGTACGACCCACCGGACTCAGAGCGCTGTGTTTGACATGTTGGGAGTGACAATGGACTGAAAAACTACATCCAGACAACGACCTCGTCCGTCTTCTGCAGCACAGAGACGATAAATTATCTTTGAATCTGCACAAAACCCCGAAACAGACGAGTGACCGACAGAGTGAAGAGGTACAGGTGAGCTACACCTGCAGGATATGTGTCATATATAAGCTGTGTCATGTTTCAGCTGCAGGAAACAGCCACGCTAAATTTAAACAACACTAAAAAGCATAAGAAGCAGGCTGTGTGTGTGTGTGTGTGTGTGTGTGTGTGTGTGTGTGTGTGTGTGTGTGTGTGTGTGTGTGTGTGGTGTACAGCTCTCATATCTCTCCGAGCAGTAATTGTCTCATAATTATTATTCATCATAGGCTCTTTGATCGTGGGACTCTCTACTGATATTAATATTATCATCTAGTGGCGGGAGGGAGAGGAGGGAGAGGAGGGAGAGGAGGGAGAGGAGGGAGAGGAGGAGAGGAGGGAGAGGAGGGAGAGGAGGGAGAGGAGGGAGAGGAGGGAGAGGAGGGAGAGGAGGGAGAGATGGGAGAGGAGGGAGAGAGGAGGGAGAGGAGGGAGAGGAGGAGGAGGAGGGAGAGGAGGGAGAGGAGGGAGAGGAGGAGAGGAGGGAGAGGAGGGAGAGGAGGGAGAGAGGAGGGAGAGGAGGGAGAGGAGGAGAGAGGAGGGAGAGGAGGGAGAGGAGGGAGAGGAGGGAGAGATGGGAGAGGAGGGAGAGGAGAGGAGGGAGAGGAGGGAGAGGAGGAAGGAGAGGAGGGAGAGGAGGGAGAGGAGGGAGAGGAGGGAGAGGAGGGAGAGAGGAGGGAGAGGAGGGAGAGGAGGGAGAGAGAGAGGGAGGAGGGAGAGGAGGAGGAGGAGGGAGAGGAGGGAGAGGAGGGAGAGGAGAGGAGGGAGAGGAGGGAGAGGAGGGAGAGAGGAGGGAGGAGGGAGAGGAGGAGAGAGGAGGGAGAGGAGGGAGAGGAGGGAGAGGAGGGAGAGGAGGGAGAGGAGGGAGAGGAGAGGAGGGAGAGGAGGGAGAGGAGGGAGAGGAGAGGAGGGAGAGGAGGGAGAGGAGGGAGAGGAGGGAGAGGAGGGAGAGGAGGGAGAGATGGGGAACAGACGACGATAAAGGGAAGCCATCAGACAATAACTTGAAAGACAGAAGCCTGCGGAAAGTTAAAACAGAAAAGGAAAGAGTAAGAAGAGAGGCGAAGTAAAGTGGAGGAAGTGTGATGGAGAGAGAGACAGAAAGCAGCAACACCTCCGTTCAAAGATTTCCTATGAATCACAGCAGAGTCAGTGAAAAAGAATAAAAAGAGGTGTAAATGCAGCCGACATATGGTATTTAAATGTTATCAGGCCCAGCAGGAGAGGAGTCTGGCTCTCTATCGATTCCTCCAGGAGAGACGAAGTGAACTGACTTTTGGTGAGTGTTAATTTTGGACCTTGTGCACATTTGTTCATCCGATCCAATAAAAAGCCTCCCGGAGAGCAGAAGCACTGGATGTAAAGTCTCCAGAGCTAAAGGTCAGACAGAATGAAACGGAGCCAGAGGCCCGGTTCAGACCCGACATCCACATCCATCCTGAGTGATCGGAACACGAGTGGACAGCTCCGAGTGCAGAGGAGGAGGAGGAGGAGGAGGAGAAGAGGAGGGAGGAGGAGGAGGAGGAGGAGAAGAGGAAGGAGGAGGAGGAGGAGGAGGAGGAGGAGGAGGGGAAGAGGAAGAGGAGGAGGAGGAGGGAGGAGGAGAGGAAGAAAGAGGAGGAGGAGGAGGAGAAGAAGGAGGAGGAGGAGCAGGAGGAGCAGGAGGAGAGAGGAGGAGGAGGAGGAGGAGGAGGAGGAGAAGGAGGAGGAGGAGGAGGAGGAGAAGGAGGAGGAGAAGGAGGAGGAGGAGGAGGAGAAGGAGGAGGAGAAGGAGGAGGAGGAGGAGGAGGAGGAGGAGGAGGAGGAGGAGGAGGAGGAGGAGGAGAAGAAGAAGAAGAAGAAGAAGAAGAAGAAGAAGAAGAAGAAGAAGAAGAAGAAGAAGAAGAAGAAGAAGAAGAAGAAGAAGAAGGAGGAGGAGGAGGAGGAGGAGAAGAAGGAGGAGGAGGAGGAGGAGAAGAAGGAGAAGAAAAAGAAGAAGGCGAAGAAGAAGAAGAAGAAGAAGAAGAAGAAGAAGAAGAAGAAGGAGGAACATAGGCTACTTCTTTCTCGTCTGTGAAGAAAGGTCCCAGACTCCATTAGAAAAATGCACGATTTTGTGAATTGGGTCTTCAGGAGAGACTTTACACATTTTCTGAATCCCCGTCTACAACACATTCATAACTATTCACATCTTCTTGTAAATTCGGCAAATGTTAAACATGATATTTCTGTTGTGTTCATTTGTTCCAGTGATGAATGTTCGAGTATTTGCATCTAAAACCTGACGGGCTTCCAGCTGTTTACTTGTGATCCGATCAGGTCTGAACTCCCTCAGAGAGAAGGTCAGAGGTCGCTCATTTCTTGTTTTATTATTAGAACACATGGACTGAATCATGTTCTCGCAGTGATTAATGGCCGCGTTAGTGAATCACAGTAAAGAGACGGTTTTAGAGCTCGGTGCGCTGTGATTGGCTCCTCGGAGAGCGAGCGGCCCGGAGGAACGCCACCACGTCTTCTGGTGATGGAACAATATATCAGCTGTGTGATCAGATTCCCGACTCCCCACAGACGCCTTTATGTCAAGAGCTCCCCGCCTGAAATTATCAATTTAGATGTTAAATCTGAGGACGAGGACGGCGTCGGACCGTTTCCTGCCGCCGTGTGATCTCTGGAGACGCTGTGATAAGAGCCTGAAGGACAACGCTTTATCACTGATGTAATTTCAGCTCCTGTTTTAGAACCAGAAACAGTTTTGAACTTTTTTTTTTCAGTTCAGTAGCCGGTTCTCGTGGGACAGAAAACTATTTCTGTGTGTGCTCAGAATTCAAGGTTCATCCAGGAGTTGTTCAGTCATCGACAGGGAACAGCGAGCGAGTCGAAGCTTCTCACAAGGACGACGCACAGATAGAAACGATGTCTGGTGTTACATGTACAACGTATATATGTGATATATTTTATTATGTCTTAGTGTGCAGGAAGACCAACAGCTGATCGGTGCTGGAGATGCTGAGTTAACGATCTTTTTCAGAGATCCTTTATTGATTTGTTTGTGAGGAGGGTTCACTCCCGACAGATCTGAGGAACAGGACTTGAATTTTGTGTTGACTCTGAACATTTTTTTTTAGGGTGAATATTATTTGAACTGTGCAAAAACACAACGTGATAAAGTGAAGCTGTGTTGTAACATCAGGGTTGTACAATATTTTGGTTTTCTGATATATAAATTGTGATACGCACACACGTCCCTCTGAAATGAGGTATAGCAGAAGTATAAAGTCACGTATACAAGAAGAAGAAGAAGAAGAAGGAGAAGGATGAAGAAGAGGAAGTTGAAGTAGAAGGAGATGAAGGAGAAGAAGAAGAAGAGGAGGAGGAAAGAGAAGAAGGGGCAGAAGAAGAAGGAGGAGAGGAAGAAGGGAGAGAAGAAGAAGAAGAAGAAGAAGAAGAAAAAGAAGAAGAGGAAGGAGAAGAAGGAAGAAGAAGAAGGAGAAGAAGAAGGAGGAGATGAAGGAGAAGAAGAAGAGGAAGAAAGAGAAGAAGGGAAGAAGAAGAAGAGGAAGAAGGAGGAGAGGAAGACTTTGACTTTAAAAATAACTTTATTTGTCAGCTACTGTAGGCACTCTCAATATCAAAAAACCATCAGCAGCACAAACCAAAAACAAACAAACAAACAAAAACAAACAAAACAAACAAATACAGAACAAAACCCCATTATAATCATCAGTGTGCGATGATCAAAAAGCGAAGGAAGTGAAGAAGGAGGAGAAGAGGAAGAAGCAGAAGAAGCAGAAGAAGAAGCAGAAGAAGGAGGAGAAGAAGGAGGAGAAGAAGAAGGAGAAGAATGTCTGATATATAAATTGTGATATACGTACACACGTCCCTCTGTAATGAAGTACAGCAGAAGTATAAAGCTACGTACACAGGTAAGTTACGTACACGAGTAGAGTATAAGTACCTCGACGTGACTCGATGCATCATCGTCTCAAACTTACACTGCAGCAAACACACTCGTTTATATTCCTCCACTTCCTGCCAACATGGTGGGCAGACGATCAGCTTTTTTAGCAGTATTTATGCGGGTTGATGTAAATGACAACTTTTTTGAAAACGATGTTGTGTGCACAATGTTATTTTTGAAAACACTCAGCCAGTGTCTTCAAACTAACACACTTGTTTTGTGTGAATGATCTGATGAACAGTGTTGGAGGTTTGGAACATCAGCGTGACATTTCAAGCTAAAATAACCATTACTGACTGATAAAAGTGCAGACCAACAACCCTGAAACAACGCTCATCCTATAAATATGATGCATTAAGCGTATCGTGTCCCCTCACTGTTCTCTCTCTGCTGATTTTACCACCTGAGCCACTTCTAAAAACCAAACTGTGCCCCCTGGATCTCCTCTTTCAGCTCTCATTTCACGCGCCAACATGCTTTTTTACAGACACAGGAATATGTATTCCATCTTTTGTCCGACGCCGCGGCTCTGACCCTTCCAATCCTCTTACAGCGCTCCGTCGTGGACACTCGCACTGTGGCGGATGCAGGAATCGCGGCTTATTGCAGCTTACGCTGCTGCAGCCATTGTGAGTCACTCTGGATAAAGTTTGCTAAAACGCCTCGACTGTGAGGCTTTAACGGGACGCAGGAAAGTCTGTGAAACGGGAATAAAACACAACTGCACACATCTTTATATCCAGGATCAGATGTTGGGGGTCGCACACCAACACATGATGATCTGAACTGTGCAACAACACAACGGGATGAAGTGAAGCTGTGTTGTAACATCAGGGTCGCACAATATTTTGGGTTTTCTGATATTTAAATTGCGATACGTGCACACGTCTCTCTGAAATGAGGTGTAGCAGAAGTATAAAGTCACATACACAAGAAGAAGAAGAGGAAGAAGAGAAGAAGAAGAAGAAGGAGGAGATGAAGGAGATGAAGAGGAAGAAGAAGAAGGAGGATATGAAGGAGAAGAAGAAGAAGGAGATGAAGGTGAAGAAGAAGAAGAGGAAGAAGAAGGAGGAGATGAAGGAGAGGAAGAGGAAGAGGAAGAAGGAGGATATGAAGAAGAAGAAGAAGGAGATGGAGGTGAAGAAAGGAAGAGGAAGAGGAAGAAAGAGAAGAAGAGGAAGAAGAAGAGGAAGAAGAAGAAGGAGGAGATGAAGGAGATGAAGAGGAAGAAAGAGAAGAAGGGGAAGAAGAAGAAGGAGGATATGACGGAGAAGAAGAAGGAGGAAGATGAAGGTGAAGAAGAAGAAGAGGAAGACGAAGAAGGAGGAGATGAAGGAGAGGAGAGAGAGAAGAAGAGAGAAGAAGAAGGAGGAAGAAGGAAGAAGAAGGAGATGGAGGCGAAGAAAGGAAGAGGAAGAGGAAGAAAGAGAAGAAGAGGAAGAAGAAGAAGGAGGATATGAAGGAGAAGAAGAAGAAGGAGATGGAGGCGAAGAAAGGAAGAGGAAGAGGAAGAAGAAGAAGGAGATGGAGGCGAAGAAAGGAAGAGGAAGAGGAAGAAGAGAGAGAGAAGTCGGGAAGAAGAAGAAGAAGAAGGAGAACAGTGCTTCAGAATCTGGTTCTGACTTTTGAGTTCAGTAGCTTAAAAATTAGCCACAACACACACACACACACACACACACACACACACACACACACACACACACACACACACACACACACACGCACACACACACACACACACACACACACACACACACAGCAGGAATGAAGCACAGCATCATCAGCTGTGTGTGAGTCAGCAGAAGGTATGTCCCGTCCTTCACGTCTACCCAGGAAAACACACACACACACACACACACTGTTACTGTCTGTGTGTGTCTACGTAGGCCGACTTAAAAGAAACCTCAAAGTGTGCTGACTCACACCGCACACACACACACACACACACACACACACACACACACACACACACACAGGAGAGAGTCCATCATGGCCGAACAGGACGGTGCGTTGAAGGTCAGGATGCTGCAGGACATCTCGCCCAGCTGACCGTCTGCCCGGTGATGATACAGTGAGTGTTGTTCTTAATTAAACGAGTGGAAATGATCAGCGGTGAGATGCAGCTGCAGGTGTTGTTTCATTTACTTTCAGGACATGATGGATGAGAAGACAACATGTGCTGACGGAGGCTTCCTGCACCGCAAAGACCACAGCTGAGGACCAGACTTTATACTTCTGCTGTACTTCATTTCAGAGGGACGTGTGGACGTATATCACAATTTATATAGCAGACATTCTTCTTCTTCTTCCTCCTCTCCTCCTTCCCTTTCTTCCCCTTCTTCTCATTCTTCTTCCTCTTCTTCATCTCCTCCTTCTTCTTCTCCTTCTTCTTCCCCTTCTTCTCTTTTCCTCTTTTAATCCTTCTTCTCTTCATCTCCTCCTTCTTCTTCTTCCCCTTCTTCTCTCTCTTCCTCTTCTTTTCCTTCTTCTTCTCCTCCTTCTTCCTCTCCTCCTTCTTCTTCTTCTTCTCCTTCATCTCTTTCTTCTTCTCCTTCATCTCTTTCTTCTTCTTCTTCCTCTTCTTCTTTCCTTCTTCTCTTTCTTCCTCTTCCTCTCCTCCTTCTTCTTCTTTCTCTTCTTCTTCTTCTTCTTCCCCTTCTTCTTCTTCCTCTTCTTCTCCTTCTTTTCCTTCTTGTATGTGTCTTTATACTTCTACAATACCTCATCTACGTCTCAGTCCTGCGTGAGAGGAAACGCTTCCTCACAGATCTACAAACCCTTCTATCAATGTCTGACAACAGTTTGCAGGATGGCGCTGGCAAAGATGCACCGACTCAATTAGCTTTAACAGCCAATCAGAGAGATTTCTCACACTGAAGAGCTCCGCTGCCAATTCTACACGCACGGTCAGCAAAAAAGACACCAATAAAAGGCCGACGAGAGCCGACAGAGCAGGAGGAGCTGCAGAAACTGAAGCTAGGTCCTGACCTTGGCTGGCTGACCGTCGTGGCCTTCACAAGCACAAACTCCTGCTTTTTAAGGCTGTTTTAGTTCATATCTCAAAGGCTCTGCACACCCCGACAGCTGTTTATAGCTCAGAGCAGGGCAAAGGGTCTAAAAGATGCAAACGTAAAAGAATAAACAGATATAAATGAGAGAGAGAGGCTGTAGCTCGGCCCTTAATTGCAGGGTTAATGGTAGAAGAGCGCCACACAGTCGAGCGTCCTTGAGAAAGACACCGAGCCCCGAATCAAATCCCCAAGTGTGTGTGAAAAAAAACAAATAAGTTGTTTGGGAGAAAATGTCTGTGATGAAAACGTCAATCAAGCCGGCTCGTGTTCCCACTTCTGAGCCGAGATCTAATCAGGCAGAACAGCACTCGCGTGGCCGAGCTGCGAGCCATTAACGGCTTCATAACTACATTTATTGTGGAGACAAAATAAAAAAAAGAACCTCCCTCCTCGTTTCCCGGAGCTCTGCAGAAGTGCCGGCTGCCGGCCAAACAGCTGGGCCGCTTTATTATATCATGTTTTAATTGTGATAAAATAGTTTGTGCAAATATTTCACGACCTCGAGCCGCTTCTTCAAAACGATGCTGGCATGATGACAGAGAAACGTGGAGCATGGAGGACAAATATTAGCAAAATAAATGAGGACAAAACTCATGAAGAAGACGGACGGACCGACGTCCTCGTTAGTCGGCTACTGTGGAAAAACTCCGGTGGCAGCAGCGACTTTACGATCGTACAGTGACCATTAAAAAGTCCACTGAAAGCAATTCATTTTCCATAAACGCCACACGAACGTTTATGGGCTTAATGAGGGAATGAATGAATAAATTATGTTAATTTACATTGCACTTTTTATAGCTGAGGCATCTCCGAGGCCCATCGCAGCACAAACACTAACAAGCCAGCGAGGGATGAGGAGGAATCAGATCTCACTCTGTACTTCTGACATTAACCAGTCATGCAAACTAATGTCAGTCGAGCGGTCGCTGCGTCTCCAGGTGAGTTCACGGCGACCAAAACGTGCATTTTAATCCAAAACAGGACGTTTTCTAAACAGAACCAGAGTACAAGCTCAACTCTGCCATGAAATAAAGGTGGAAACTGAACCTAAAGAAACGTAAAGCAGCAACACGAAGAAACAGAAGCTTTTCATTACAGTGATTTTGCAGAAACGTACATTACCAACATTTATTCTGGCGATTCGGTTGATTTTGCCGACACGTCTGCCGTCTTCACCAAGGGACACATGAACCACCAGGTACTTTATCACCCATCATCATGATTAACAAACCAGCATTTCCCATCAATATTTCAGATGGAAGACGTTTTATTCAACAGGACTGACGTCCACACACACAATGAGACCACACGGAGAGCTGCTGCATTAAAAATCCCGTTCCAGACGAGTCGACCTACCTGAGTGTGTCGGGGGAAGCAGCGGGGAGATCTCGGGTCTTTTTGTGGGGTGGATTCACATTCCAGTCACATCACCGGCCTCGGGGTTACAACAGGATGACAAGCTAACAAGGGCACCCTCCTACCTGCAGAGGAAGAGGAAGAGGAAGAGGAGAAAGAAAGAAATGTCAACATGTTGCAGCATTAATTCATTAGTATTCCTAAAGCTTCTTTCCGTCTGTCGTCTGTCCCTGCTGTCACTTCCTCTCCTCCCCTCGCCGCCTCCATCCGAGGCTGTTCTGCCTCTTTTCCTTTGTTAAAGTTCCTCGAACACAAAGTGTGACGGGAGAATCAGACTGGGGAAGTTTTTGGATAAATTTCACGGGAGATGCAAAAAGTTTTCCACGGAATGCTCAGTTCTTATTATCGAGAGCTGACAGGGAAAATAACGGAAGTAATGGAGTAATAATCAGACATTTTCATCCTTGAGCTGCAGAAATCTACTGCACTCGGTAATCGACTCGTCAGGGCTTCCCCACACAGGCAGGCTGCTGGAGGAGAGGGTGAGTTGTGCTGTGTTTTTAATACAAATCCAGCAAAGCTAGCAGATGTTTGATGCTTCGTACTGTGTGCTGGGACTGTACATGTACTGTTGCTGAAGTTTGCTGCTGTTCTCACCATTAATTGTGGCTTTTTGATGGCGGTTTCTAGTTGGAGACATAAGCTGCAGTGTATTGTTATCGTGCGGTCTTTTCTGAGGTTGCTAAAACTAGCTAAGCTAGCGGTCAGCTAACTTGACCTCTCGAGGGGGAGTCTTACTCGGTGTCAAGGTGTGTTAGACCATGGATTAAACTTACACCGGAATATCCCTTTAAGTAGGGTTGTGGACATCCCTCAAAATCCCATCAAACACACCTGGACCAACAAATCTGGGCCACTCAATCAAAACCATCATAACAGGAAAAGTTCACATATCAATCAACGAGCGTATGAACATGATGGAAACAGTGTAACAGTATAAATGTCATATAAAAGTAGGTAAAACAGGTAAATCTCATCAGACATGACAGAACAGACCACCTCATGATGTCACATTAAGAAGTAAGTCATCCAGACCACCAGGAGGCGTCATCTAATATTCCAAAAGGTACATTTCACAATAAAATTCACAAATCATCAGGAACCTCCTGCTGCAGAATCGACAGAACTGAATCTGTCTGGTAGAGCCGGTCCCTCGACCAACAGGAAGTGTGAAGGGAAAATGAGATGCAAAGTTTGGAAATATCAACAAAAATATTGATGAACCAAATGTTTAAGTTGCAGACAATCGACAGTTTATCCTCTTCAGTCAGGAAGGATGACTGATCTGATTTATTTATTTTTTTCTCAGTGACATGAAACATAATTTCAGTAGCCTCAGCAGCCTTATAAAGGTTATAAAGGATTATTACACTCATATATGAGTCAATCAAACTTTAACGAAGAGGTAAACATTTTTATAATCAACCAATTGTTGGAATGTGTCCCGTTTCCAGCTGATCAGGGCAGTTTTGGTTGCACTGTGCAGATAAAATGAGCTTTGGTATCAGTCTCTCCTTTATAATGCATGTAATGGGAGAGTTGTAGTTTCCTAAGTGAGATATTTCTTTGAGTTGTCGCTTCATTATCTCTTTTTGTCAGAGCGCAGAAATGGAGAATATAAATACGTGTTTCTTATTTCTGCAAGTGGAAAATGACTCAGATCAGGTTTTCACCTGCAGCTGAGAGTTTAAGTGCAGAAAATTATCTAAACTGCTGAAGAGGTAAATGTCGGAGTATATATGTCGAGGATGGATTCGATCAAACTGATTTAAACGCTTTAAAGTGAGCGTGATTCAACCGTCACCTGCCTCGTCTTCAGGAGACGGAGAGTTTTGGACCAACTGAGTTCAACCTCGAGGCTCAGCAACGCTGCTGTTGGCCGACACTCTGGGATCCTTCAGAAGCAGAACGAGTTTTGTCTTCAAGCGTCTGACATTTACTCCGACATTCAACAATCATACGGAGAAAAACGTCCAGGAGAGACGACGGAGAGACGCAGCTTTCTGTCGAGTCAACAGATGGAAACGTTCTGAGAAAAGTGGCACGACTCCTTTTACTTTCCGACGTTCCCTCATCACTCCGGCCGCCCACACACCCCGACCTGCAGCTGAGTCTTCGTGTTTGCTCTTTTGAGTTTCTCCTGAGGCATTCTGGGAAAAAAATGCAAGATGATGAGGAAGGCTGAGGGAAAGAAGAAGAATTCCTGGAGCCCAGCGAACATCACACGCCGGTGATGAACGTAGAACATCGCGCCAACGCGGCGCCTGAAGGTGGAAGTTTCTCCAAGTTTGATGTCGGAGCGGCGTGGGCGCAGCGTAGGTGATCGGAGGAACTGTTACATCACGTTCTTTGCATTGGCGAGTATATATTTAAGCAATATTGCGGTAATATTGCGATTATACAACTAATACCAACAAAAATAAAATGTATACTCAAAATATATCCACGTTGACGGACAATTTGCTCTCAAATTTTAACGTTTTTTGCGAGTGTGCGTCGCGTTTCCATGGAAACACATGGGGTCTGACTAATACCTGAAACAAAACCAGTCCCGTCAGTTACTCTTATGTGTAATGGAACGTAGTTTACCACTACAGCAAGTAGTCCGACCCATAGTAACGACCGAGCAACGGGAAGGATGAGTGAACTCTGAGCTGACGTTAATGTTTTATCGAAGTCTCGGAATTTCCGACCTAAATCAATCCTGCACAGATAAACAGAAAATGCTTATTTTTATCGCCCAAGTTAGAACAAAGGTGTTGATTGAAGGGAACAGGCTCGGCCCGCTCGGTAAAACGGGACACTTTATTCTATGAATGTGACTTTGGCAGCTGACAGGTGGTTTGTGATTTATTTTCATGATTAATAAATAACGTTTCTAAATAATAATAATAAAATACTCAGCTCGGACTTGTTTCATCTTTATCTTATTATTATCTAATAATAAAGAACAGAGAAGTTCCAGATTTATCACTTTATTTACCACAAATCTTTCCTTTTTTGTCACTTGGTTCTTCTCATCCTCCTCCATCCATTCATCCAAACTGAGACGCCAAATAAATCAAAATTAACAACAAACTGATCCATTTTGTAGCTTATTTTTCCTCCGTTTCCTGCTCCAGCTCTGACAGTTACCATGTTGCCATGGAGATACGATGATGTCACAGACTTGGCGGAGTAATACTCTGAGTGATGAGTCAGGCTGCTGTCATGCTGATTTGAGCACGGTCAAAATGTGTTGTTGACCAATCAGATCGCTCGGTCGGAACTACTTGTTGTATATTTTGTTTTTTTAAACTTGAAAAAGCCCACTTTCTAAATGTACGAAGTGGCTTCAGGCCTGCAGGGATGCACTTCTGTTTACTTTGGTAATTTAGTCTGCACGGCCTATAAAAGATACAAGTGAGGTAATTAAACAAGGTGATAAAACGCCGGCACAACAGAAGAACACAGCGTAAACACAATTTGTGCCGCGGAGATAAATGACAGAAAGAAAAGGCCGAGCTGTAATAACCACGGCGCCGAACAGAAAGAAAAAACACAATAAAGTCCTGATGATAAGTTGCAACTGAATTAGATAAGAAAATCAAAATGGTTTAAAACACGACATGATGGACGGAGGAGGAGAAATAACACTGTGCGTGAAAAATAGGCAGAAGAGGAACATTAATAATAACGGGAAGAAGCGAGTGGGAGGAGGGAGGAGGAGGCGACTCGCTGGGGGAAACTTCAAGCTGTGTTCTTCAGACGCTCGAAAGCAGGAAATTCTTAGCGACGGCGGGAAGCTGTCTCGCCGGAGAATCAAATAAACAGGAGATCTGGAAACTTCCAGCAGATCTAATTTGAAGATGCAAATCCCCAAAAAAGTGTCAGTGAAGTGCCTCCGAGCGGTTTCCTCCCAGCGTGGGCTCCACCGGAGAGCAGCAACACATCAGATGTGCCGTCACATGTGACAAATTGTTTAGTTTTTGCTTGTGATATTCTATTTTTCTTTCGCTCAGAGTCAACAAAGCCCACGTGTAGACAGAAACCAGCAGAGAGACGAGGCTAAATATAAGATGTGTGAGTATCTTCTGTGCCGAATCGCTCCAGTGTTGTCGGGAAAACTATTAAAACATCAGCGAGCGACGCTGCTGCACCGGCTGACATGCTCCTTAATTACCACAAACACACACTGTAATTTATTAGGACTCAATCCCAAACACACACACACAAACACTCACAGGAGTACCGACTGTGGATGCATCCGCCACTGAAAGTAGTCCCAAACAAAAGCACCGTTCGGGTCATTCCATGAAATCGGTGCCTTTTCAACTTTGAAAAGTTAAAATTTAAATTATATTTAATTGCTATTTTTTCAGTAGCCAGGAATTAAAGACAGTTTAAAATGACAAGAAATTATATTGTGCCATCTCAGCTATGGAATTTCATATTTTATAACTGTTTTAGTCAAGTCCTGTTACTGGAAAGGTAACAGGGTTGACAGTAACAGGGTTGACCATTTCAAGCTAATTTGCCCATTGCTAGCTAAAACAAATGTTAGCTAAAGCACATGCTATGTACTTTGAAAGGAAATTACATGTACATATTGATTATATTATGAGAAATAAATAATTGTTTGGATTTATATGTTAAAAAATGGTAACAGGGTTGACGTTGTATGCTTGTCCCCCTGGTTCAGCCTTGAAAAAACATCAAAAATAGCACATCAGAGACGAGCAAAACTTACTTGTCACTGAGCTGTTAGCATCCTGGTTCAGAGATGATGCAACCTCCTGTAAATCATGTCAAATCTAGAATGTACCATTATTTTGATAGGGTTTTTTGGTTAGGGTAACAGGGTTGACATAAAATTAGGGGACACCGATAAATTGGTAAATATTTATTACAATTAATATATATTTTTACCAAAAACACTGTTTCACAATAAGATCATTCTTAAAACAATATGTAAATGTGAACATTTTAACATTTTGCCAACATTTTACAAATTAAAAGTCCTGCTGACGTACAACAACAACAGTGAGGGACAGGCCAAAAACCTCACCCTCATCAGCTTAAAAATCATTTTTATTATTTAAAATAATATTTAATTGATTTTAATTTGATGTTTTATTGAGGAGAGAAGACATGGTAATGTTATATTTTCAAATTACATCTTTGTTTGTTGTTACTGTAATTTTATGACTGATAATTTCTTGGGGACACAAAAGGCACCGATTTCATGGAATGACCCAGTAACTATTCTAGTTTCCTGAGAGCACAAGTAAAATGTAGATGTGAGTGTCTCGCTGCAGGTGATCGCCTCTCTGACAGGCAGCTGGATTAGCATTAGCATCGGCGACACAACAGCGGATTAGAGTCGGTATGACCCGGTGCTGCTACACAAGGAAGGGATGAGCTTTAGCATGTGCTAATGCCGCAGGCTAAGAGATTAGCAGTAGCTATAGTACGGCTCCAAGCTACATGAGAAGAAGATTATATAGTCTGACTGCGTGCTGAATAAAAGATGAACGTATAGAAGCAGGAGATTTAAACATTGTGTAGGACAGAAGAGAGATTATCACGGCTTCAAACTGCGATCAGTGACCGTTGTTCATGAGCAGAATTATAGTTATGATAATCAGAAATGCTAACTTCACAATCAAACAGCTTTAAAAATATCTCCATCGTGTTGACTTTCTGTTGATCCTCCGTCCTCTGTGGATTTATACTTCTTCTCTTCACTTCCTCCTTTCCAGTCGTAATAATAACTGCAGCCACTAGAGGTCGCCTCCTAACGAGAAACTTAAATATGGTTTGAAATAAAGATGCTTTCACTGTTGACCTATAGGATCGTTACTCTGATGACGGACTGCGACTGAATCAAGTGTGCTGCAGACTTATTGGACCGCCCAGAAGTAAACTGATCCAAACATACCGATTCAAACTCGGCTGATGACTGTTCTGATTTCTCCTCGTGGGATTTTTGGGTCAACCCGGCGCCTTGTGGTGACACAAGCTCGATGTACTGACCCGTTCTGTTGTTACAGTCTTCTTGCTCTTCGTACATATCATATTTTTGGGGAAGTCGCTCCCCTTTTTGGAGCTAAATCTTCCACTGCAGAACTGATCTCTTTCAACCAATACAATACGTCACGGTATCTCAGATGGCACCATGGATCTGCCACCCCTCCAGGAGACGGGCCGGTCCGATAGCTGCCGACCGCTAACCTGACTCTCGCCAGATGCATTTCGCTCCGCCTAGCTCCACTCACATCCATCTGGGATCGCTCCCGTTGGGAGGGATTTCGGCACCAGATTTTCAGGTCGAGCCAATCAGGACCGCCGGGCGGGAGTTTCATAGATGTGATGTAGCGGAGAAGCGACTGCTTTGATTCAGACAACAATGGCGGCTCGCATCGAGGAAGCAAGCGTCAACACTGATGCTGCTGTTTCATCCGTGTCGTCCAATCTACCCAATATGTTTTCGTTAAAAGAACGTCGCTCTCATCGACGTCACAGGTTGGTTTCGATGTGAGTGGTTGAAGTAGCACGTCAATAAAGATGACAGACAAGTGGTTTATCCAATCATATGCAAGGATTTTTGATGAGGCCCAGCCTTCTGAAACACATCTCCAATGGAGTGATCCCAGATGGATGAGTGGAGCGAGGCGGAACGAAATTCATCTGGCGAGAGTCAGGTTAGCCGACCGCTCCCATCCCGACACAAACCTTTCTGAGACCGTCCTCTCATCAGGACCGAAACCTCTCTCAGCTTCTTCACATCTTGTTTTGCACCTACAGACGACAGCAAGTTCCTCATATGTGGAGCGATTCTGATTCTGATTCTGATGGAGAGGTTGGATAAAGACAAAAAGGTTTGAGGGTTTTTCCAAACTAAATAAAAAGTCTCAGTATGTTTTATTAACACGTAACTGAAACTTTATCAGAAAACATTTCAGCACCACGACTGGAACCTTCAAAAGGAACAAAAGAAGAAAACCTGCCAACAGAATCTGTCGGCTGGTTTTCTGTTCTGTTCAGAAGAAAAAAGATACCATTTCAATCTCAGGAGTGAATTCAGTAAAAATCCTTTCTGGCTACGTTACACAAGCAGCTGTCAAGTGTCACTTGTAATTACAGAGGAGCCGACACTCCTGCAACAAACACGCTTTGAGGGAACGAACACTTACAGGACGCCGGTCCTGCTGTGACACCGCCAGCACCGAGGGCGGAGAACAAAGGGAACCGAGCCGGTGCTGGTGCCGGAGCGGCCCGGTTTGAGTTTATAACACGGAGGAGAGAGAGTGAACGTAACGATCCTGCTGTGGAAGGTGTGTTTTTCATTCTGTGTCTGCTAAAAACTTCAAGACAAATCCGAACCGTCTGACAGACAGTTTGTTGCAACAACAACAAAAAGAAAAGCTGCAGTTTTCTGTAATTATCTTTCTTCAAATCACAGAACACTTTGTGATTTATGTGTCGAGCGTGACGAATGTTGAACCTTAGAAAAGTAAGAAAGGAAGAAGCACAGCAGCTGTTTCAGTGGTCGAGGAAAGAAAGATTCAGGTATGTGGGTCACTCACTCATCGGTCAATTAAACCCCCCCCCTCCGTTTTCTCATTAACCAAGCGGAAGTCGTTAATAAACTGCTGATTACCCAAAATGCAATTGCATGTGTGAGCACACGTTCCACCTGTTTTAAGTCTCTTTACGATCGGCAGCACGAGCATTAAAATTTTATTAGCGCGAGTCGCAGGATGCTAATGAGACTCGTGAGGCTTGTGCGTTAAGATGTCAAAAGAATCGAGGCAATTTAATTAGGTCATAAAGCTGCTGGACGGTCGTGAAGGGCGATCGGTAAACACTGAGGGTAAAAAACAATAATGTGCACCAACAACACGGCTGCAGAGCTGCGTGTCAGAGATACGCTCGCGTTAGCTGCTGGACTCTGCAGGCGTCACTTAAAGGGATATTCCGGTGTAAGTTTAATCCATGGTCTAACACACCGTGACACCGAGTAAGACTCCCCCTCGAGAGGTCAAGTTAGCTGACCGCTAGCTTAGCTAGTTTTAGCAACCTCAGAAAAGACCGCACGATAACAATACACTGCAGCTTATGTCTCCAACTAGAAACCGCCATCAAAAAGCCACAATTAATGGTGAGAACAGCAGCAAACTTCAGCAACAGTACATGTACAGTCCCAGCACACAGTACGAAGCATCAAACATCTGCTAGCTTTGCTGGATTTGTATTAAAAACACAGCTCAACTCACCCTCTCCTCCAGCAGCCTGCCTGTGTGGGGAAGCCCTGACGAGTCGATTACCGAGTGCAGTAGATTTCTGCAGCTCAAGGATGAAAATGTCTGATTATTACTCCATGGCATGCTCAGTTCTTATTATCGAGAGCTGACAGGGAAAATAACGGAAGTAATGGAGTAATAATCAGACATTTGATCAACTCG
Organism: Lagodon rhomboides; assembly: GCA_039737535.1. Classification (NCBI taxonomy): domain Eukaryota; kingdom Metazoa; phylum Chordata; class Actinopteri; order Spariformes; family Sparidae; genus Lagodon; species Lagodon rhomboides. The sequence continues at coordinate 2,127,358 of CM077787.1, forward strand.
AATGCTTCTAGAAATATTTTATATCTGTTATTCGTTTTAATTTCAAGTAGAGTCAAGAAAGATTTTAATTCAAGTAACATAACTAAGTGAATGTATGTAAATGATGTAAACAATGTTAAAGGGATATTCCGGTGTAAGTTTAATCCATGTTCTCATTACGTATGAATGAAAATGTCTGATTATTACTCCATTACTTCCGTTCTTTTCCCTGTCAGCTCTCGATAATAAGAACTGAGCATCCCATGGAGTAATAATCAGACATTTTCATCCTTGAGCTGCAGAAATCTACTGCACTCGGTAATCGACTCGTCAGGGCTTCCCCACACAGGCAGGCTGCTGGAGGAGAGGGTGAGTTGTGCTGTGTTTTTAATACAAATCCAGCAAAGCTAGCAGATGTTTGATGCTTCGTACTGTGTGCTGGGACTGTACATGTACTGTTGCTGAAGTTTGCTGCTGTTCTCACCATTAATTGTGGCTTTTTGATGGCGGTTTCTAGTTGGAGACATAAGCTGCAGTGTATTGTTATCGTGCGGTCTTTTCTGAGGTTGCTAAAACTAGCTAAGCTAGCGGTCAGCTAACTTGACCTCTCGAGGGGGAGTCTTACTCGGTGTCACGGTGTGTTAGACCATGGATTAAACTTACACCGGAATATCCCTTTAATGACTCAGGCCAGGCGCCAGGATGAAAAGTCCTCTTCGTAAAATAACGAATCAGCCTAAACTAATCTAACCTTTCTCATCTACAGCAGACCTGCAGTTTCCCTCCTCACGTCAGGCTCACTTGTCTCAACCTTCTCGACTTCGCCTCCGTCAGTCAGACTGTCAACGGCTTCAGCGCGTTTTCATTCAAGTGACAAACACATGAAACATTCACAAAGAAGACGCCCACGTACGTTCAGACTGCAGCGATGCTCAGACTCAGAGTGGAGCTCTCACAGGGATGCAGGGTAGAGACTCTGTACGTGGGAGGACCAGTCGTGTACAGTAACACATCTGCACCAGCACCAGTATCTCCATTCAACCAACCAGATTCTGCCTCCAACACTATCAGCCAATCACGTCTCTGCTGTCAGACTTAAAACTGTCTCCTCGCTGCTGTCAGCTGTCATTTCAAACCCTCCAGCTCTTCACTTCACATCTTCAACTCCACCCGTCGTCTGATCTCCAGGATCCTTCGTCCTCCATCACCACCACCAGCGTCTAGACTTCCTGTTCTACGCACAGCTTCATCACCTCCCTGAATATTACCTCATCGCCAAAGACTTTATCTTTTTCTTTGTCCACGTGGTATTAAATCTTCATGTTCACTCAGAAGACTGCGAGTCTCTCCTGATTGAAACACCAGAATGATTTAAACGTAACGTATGATTTCCCCTGACACTGAGGATGTTACGAGTGAGCGTATTGATCTCCTGTTTAGAGGAAGATAAATCCACAGTTAAACTTGTTAAATAACATCATGACAACATGTCGCAGCCTCCGACTGTCTCATCCAGGAGAGGAAACTGTCTTCCGACTCCAGAGAGGAACGTCGGCGCCTGGCGAGCATCCGACATACATCCTCGTGCCGGGTTTACAAGAGATGTTGTCTCAGCAGGAAGGGGACATAATACTGTTTCCTCTTTCCTCCTTTCCTCTTCCTATGTGAGTATTTGGGTCTTCTGCAGTTGGTAATTGAGGGGAGAAGACTGTGAAAGTGCATCTGAGGTAGAAGTAATGAATCAAGGTGAAGTCAAGGAAAATATCACTGGATAATAGATGTAGAAAACCGAGGCCTTCGACTGCTTCTCACATTCATGAGCAACGATCAGCTCGACATCAATCTTTAAAACACAAATAAAAATCACGGTGTAAGTGATGACTGCTTTAACGCGAGAAGAATAAAAAGCTCCAAAACGTCTGCGGTGTTGTCTGAATCTCGATTAGACGTGAAGGTGTGTAAACAGGAAACCTCTCCGCTGAGTTTAAAGCGTCTAAATCACATATATACACAGAGTTTAATCAGTTAATCAAGCCCTGATCAATCACATGTTGACCTTAGATCCACGACATTGTAAGAATCGAGAATAAACACCTATCAACAGAGAGTCGTTAGCTATCAGACATCTGAACGGACTCCGAGGCTGCTTCCTGATCAGGTCAGGTTTCCAGGAAGCTCTGACCGAACGTCAATAAGCATATTTTCAGTCAGCAGCTATAAGGAGGAAGAACCTTCTCATAAGTAAATCTGCCACAGATTCGGGCTCGGTGACGATGACGAAGGTCTTCTATCATGGTTTTAAATTGCTGTATTGTACAATGTTCTTCACTGCATTTGATTTAAAGGCTGAACATTAAAGAATTTGAGCTGAAAACTACCAACAGAATGTAGAGAAGTTACAGTCTATACCAACTGAAGTTAGCATGCTAACCAGCTAGCCCCCGGTGCTCCGAGCTCCAAGCCTGGACTGCTAGCTGCATGGCTAACTGGGCTAACATGTGAGGAAACAAACATGACACGAATGAGATCAAACGACAGAGAAGGGAGCAGATTTAGTGACGAGATTAACTTTAAGTCATCTTCTCAAACATCCGTCCAGTTAAATGAAGACAGTCTCAGTCCCATCTGCTCAGCATCACCTACAGGGCTTCCTTCACCTCCTCTCCTATCTCCTCTGCCGTCTCTGTGTCCTCGTCTCCTATCTCCTCTGCCGTCTCTGTGTCCTCGTCTCCTATCTCCTCTGCTGTCTCCTCTGCTGTCTCCTCTCCTGTCTCCTCTGCTGTCTCTGTGTCCTCGTCTCCTATCTCCTCTGCTGTCTCCTCTGCTGTCTCCTCTCCTGTCTCCTCTGCTGTCTCTGTGTCCTCGTCTCCTATCTCCTCTCCTGTCTCTGTGTCCTCGTCTCCTATCTCCTCTGCCGTCTCCTCTGCCGTCTCCGTGTCCTTGTCTCCTATCTCCTCTGCCGTCTCCTCTGCCCTCTCCGTGTCCTTGTCTCCTATCTCCTCTGCTGTCTCCTCTGCCGTCTCTGTGTCCTTGTCTCCTATCTCCTCTGCCGTCTCTGTGTCCTTGTCTCCTATCTCCTCTGCCGTCTCCTCTCCTATCTCCTCTGCCGTCTCCTCTGCCCTCTCCGTGTCCTTGCCTCCTCGCAGCGATCATCCGTCCTCAGCCTGCCGGCCTGCAGTCGGCTGTCAGCGCTGACGGATTGTCCGGCGTTTGATCCTGTCGGGGTTTGATTGCCGGGGTCTTGTTATCTGTCGTCTCCGAGAAGACGAAACTCAATCTCGGTTGCAGCCGCTAAAAAACGGTTTCCCGGGGCAACGCCCCTCCTCGCCACGGAGACGACGCGTAAAGTGGCGCCGCTGCTGTCGCCGCGTTCAATCCAGAGAGCTGCCATCTGTCAGCGTCTGTCAGCGTGTGTGTGTGTGTGGAAGTGTGTGTAGGACAGATAGCGAGTGTGTGTTTGCTGATGTCATTCATCAGTGTCAATGTCAAGGTGTGTTGACGTGTGTGTGTGTGTGTGTGTGTGTGTGTGTGTGCAGGAGAGATTTATGAGTGTGTGTATACGAAGACAATGCATGGACGGTTTAGTGTGTGAACCGATGGTGATGGTGTGTGTCTGTGTGCGTTCGTGAGTGTGTTGAGCTCGACCCTCACACACCATCACCACAGTCTGTCCTTAAAGGTTGTATCAGCGATCCTGGTCGCCCTCACGTCCGCTGCGAGATCCCAAACAAACAGAGCCAGCTCCTCCCTCCCTCCCTCCCGTGTGTTGAAAATGATCATGAACGTGCATGACCATGGACGCTACTAGCTCACAAACGCAACTCACATTTCTAAATCTGATATTCACTCTGTTCAGCATTACTTCATCTACGTTTGCTAGACCGATCCAGATTTAGTCGAGCTTCGGTCACATTTCACATCCGAACAAGTCAACAAGCAACACGCTAACAGTGCTAGCAGTGCTAGCAGTTGGCTGCTACTCACATGTCCAGAAGAAACAGCGCGAGCTCGGCATCTGATTTAAATCCTTTGAGTTCTTTTCCTTCCCTCCATCTTTCCATGGCCTTCCCGATACTTATTCTGGTCTTGGAAAATACTCACTGGTATTCTCTCACTCTTCTCTTCTTGGGTGTTGATTCCGCCATTCTAGCTTCTGATAACACCGTCAGCTGACCTCCTTTAGCGACCACTTCGCGTGCACGAGCGTGAAACACCACAACACCCACCGCTTGTCTGTGATTGGTTGGAACACTGTTTGTTTTGCTTTTGAGTGGTTGGTAGCACCATTTGTTTTTGTGTGAGATCTCGGAGCAGCGAGCGGATCGTGAGGAAAAAGCAGATGAATGTGATCATTTATGTTTCGGCCCAGAATCGCTGATACAACCTTTAACCATAGATGTTATTTTTGTGAGAAAGAGTCACGCATCGTCAACGTCATCGGGGCTTTTCTGCAGAATCCTCCAAATGTTTTAATTTTCATTTAAAGAAGAAGACGACAGCAGATCCCCGTCTCTGTCGTCACTTTGCTCACAGCTGTTGTGGATTGTTCTGACGGGCCACAAACACAGAGATGCTCTCCACGAGGAGGTCTATTAAGCTTTACAATGTCCTCTCTGTCTCTCTGCGTCGCCACCGGCAACAGCAGCATCCACCCGCCTGGAGGCAGCAGCTCCGGGGTCGAACATGTGCGCTCGTCTCTCCTCTGTAAACATCTGCAGGCTGTGACGAGGTCGGAGGCTGGATGCCAAACTAACTCCGCTCTGCTGCTGCAGTAAACATTTCCACCGAGATTTATCTGGTAGTAAAATTCAGAATAACCCGGGTTTGTGCACGAAGTTTCCCAGAAACATGATCAATTATCACAGGAGAAGTAATAACTTGTTCTGTAGGAGATGTGTAATCAGGTTTCCCTCGCTGACGGCAGACTGTGTTACTCACTACATCACTCTGACAGCTTCACCTGCCTGAACCTGAGCCGGCCTCCACCTTCCAGCTCAGCGTCACAGCTGGAGCCTGAGCAGCTCCTCACAGTGGGAAGAAAGGAGGAGCGATGATGTTTCTCCTCACCCCCTCATCTTCTTTCTCAGCCTCCCCCGTTCTCTCACCCATCTGTCTGTCCATCTCCATCTTCCCTTCCTGTCCTCTCGCCTCCATATTCCTCATGTCTCCCACCCTTCCCCTCCCAATTCCCATGTTGCCCTCACACCTCTCCCTCCCTCCCTCCCTCCCTCCCTCCCATGAGTTATAACAGATAAGTATGAAGCTATCTTAAGCTCCGACTCTTCTTCCTAGAAAGTAATTTGGCAGCGGGTCGCTAAGTCACCCCCGACTGTCACCCGGCAACCGCCTCTATCACCGGGCGGCCATCTATCTCCTCCTCCTCCTGGTTAAATCCCTCACGCTGCCCACCGACACACACACACACACACACACACACACACACATTCAGGGTCTATAAAGTCGACACACACACACACACACACACACACACACACACAGGCAACAAAACACACAGAAGCCTTATGAAGGAGTCTAAATAAACAGATGGAGGAAACTTATATTCTCAGTGCTCCGTGCACAAACACACAATCGTCACAATCTAAGACACACACACACACACACACACACACACACACACACACACACGTACTGTATGAACACACACAGACACCCACAGATAGTTTTCTCTTATCAGTCCAAACAGACAGAAGGCAAACAGCTACTAATCTGGCACAGTAGTATTAATAAAACACGTCTGATGTGTGTGTGTGTGTGTGTGTGTGTGTGTGTGTGTGTGTGTGTGTGTGTGTGTGTGTGTGTGTGTGTGTGTGTGTGTGTTAGCAGGAACATACAACCCTGTTCAGTGTGTGCAGTCTCCAGCTGTACCGCAAATAATGTCAGCGCAGCCGGCTCGCGGCTCGGGCGGAAAGAACACAGCTGGAGAAGCAGAAAACACGGAGCTGAGGAGGAAGACGAGACGAGATGAAGACGGATTCAAACGAAATGACGCGGGGGAGAAAGGAAAGACGGGAAAAGACAGGAAGAGGCAGCGGGAGACGGATGGAGGCGCAGGTCTACGTTAATGGACTGCTCTGCATTCAGGCTGCTGCTGGAGGCTGGTGGAAACCTTCTGCACACCGACTGTGTCTGTTAGTCTGGTGAAAGGGCAAACACAACAGCAGCTACAGCGCTTCCCCTCATTACATCCGCCATTTTCAGGACGATCCTCGCCCGCTTAGAGCAGCAGGAGACGGTTGTCCCGCCTCGTCCAGCCGGGAGACGGGATGTTTCTCACTCCTCAGTTCAGCTTCAACAAGGTATTTTACCAGTTTAGAGAGGGGACCGACTGGAAACAAATGTCTGAAACGTCCTTGATCGAGACACTGAACATCTACCAGCTGCTGTCTGACTGAAGCAAAGCAGCCGAGGAAGAAACCTATTCACTCAAGGACGTTGTACAGTGAACATTATAACGTCACAAAAGTCAAACACATCCAGACGAGATCAGTTTGGCCCTCGACAAAAACTTTGTTCAGAAAATGTCAAAAATGTCCTTTTCATTTTTTTATTAGCTTTCCCGAAGCGCAGGAGAGAAATATACGACGGTTTAACGCTCGCAAAGTCACTGATGGGAGTCCAGTTCTGATCCAATATATGTTCTGAATATAAGACTGTATTTATTAAATCATGAGTTCACTCCCCAGGCTGCTGACATACGGCCGCATGATGTTGACTTTAGGTCCATTTTTAGATTAAAAGAAAAAGAAACTCTACGTCAGGACATCAGTCTGGGTCTCGCCTCTGTTTCTGCTCCTGGTGTTACATTATCCGTGTGCATCTCCTCTGATCAGTCTCATGAGCTCATTAGGTCTCTCAGTTCCAGTGGCGGCTGCTGGTCTTTCAAGGAGGGGAAGCTCATTTTTCCGGCCTACATCATAAATGTGTTTGTTTATTTATTATATATATTATTATTATTCAGGACACCTGAAAAGACCTGTTACTTTTCCCCACCTTTTGCACTAAATCAACCTTAGGAGCTGACCTGCCCTGCTGTTTAACTCTAACAACATTCATATTATCTGCCATGATGTGCACCTTGCTAATGCTAGCAGCTGGAGCTGCTGCGCCAGGCTACTGTGAAGTGTGACCGCCTGTGAGTGTGAGTGATCGTGACAAAGTCGCTGGGGATCGGTAAAGTCTCCGGATCAGTTCAGAACAACGGAATGAAAAACTTGGAAAATGCTCCGGTGGATGTTTATTCTTCAAGATCGCTGATTCGCTCATTTAGCTGTCAATCAAAAAAGGATTCCGCCTCAGACAGCTCATCCAATCATCATGCAGAAGCCGAGCGTCCGGGCCAGCCCACTGCCCCATAGACCCCCAGAGACGCTGAGCGTCCGATGGGCGGGACAAAGCCCAGCATTTATCCAATGACCGTCTGGTTTCGCTGCAGTGGAACAACCCGCTCTACGCTTCCCCACTGAAGTCAGTAGAAGCTGAGCGTCCGACTGTGGAAAGCGCTGTGGCGCTGCGGGGATGAATGAGAAGGAAGTTGCGCCGGTTACCTGTGATAAGTAGCTGATTCTGAACAAAAGATGAAGGCTTTCTAGCGCGTATTTAGTCAATGAAATGTACACACAGCAGTACATATTTCACCACTTTTTTTTTTTTTTTTTGGTGACATTTTAGGGGAAGCTGAGCTTCCCTTGCAGTCTGAGAGCAATCGCCACTGGTCAGTTCAGACCTGAATGTTTCTTCTAATCTTTTAAAGAACGGCTGCTGCAGATAAAACACGTCTGTGCTGCAGCAGTCTGATGAAACTGCTTTAACTTTATCTGCACTTTGTCCGGTGTTTTAATAAGACTCAACAGGAGTACTGTCGGTGCGCCGCTGAGATGTTCTGCAGAGAGAGAAGAAACAAAAAAACACAATCGTGCACCTTCGTCTCTGCGTTTATGTTGCTGTGCAGAGACCAAAGCTGCTGCCAGCTGCTGCTGTCAGGGCAGCAAGCAGCTTCAGATGAGGAGCAGCGGCGTGCCGCCTGGATCATCTGGAGAAGACAGAACACAAACTTCTCTGTGTTCACATCGCTCCAATCACAACGCCGAACGACACCACCGCCCGCCTCTCTCTCGCCGTCTCGTCTAAGTGACAGGCGAGGAAACAACACAGCCATTAGCCTTCACCCCTCTCCTCCATGTTTACTCGTCTCCTCTCTCCCTCACGGTTTAACCCGCCGCCTCGTCTCCTCTGATGCAGACGCCAGCTGCGCCGGATTTCACAAGACGCGCCGGTTAGCTCGTCATTAGCGCCGCGTGTGTGTTCGTGTGTGCGAGAGGTGATTGTTGTGATCCTCCACCTTCGCCGCGCTGTGGTTCATTAAAGAGGATCAAATATAGAAGCGTCTCGCTGGCAGGGCCGGCCGGGTTTACCGAGGTGATGGAGGGAAGGAGGAGGAAGACATTTATGTTCTCAGAGACTTGTTTCTATTTAAAGAGATAAAGGTGAGCTAACTTTTGTTCCCGTCTGTCTCCACCCGTTCAGATTCCCTCCTGAACGTGTTGACATCCAGACTTTAACTGGAATTAAAAGCAGTCAGCAAAAGAAAATGTTGTTTTATTTTTCTTCCCCTTGTTTTTCACAGAAACCCACACCTGGTTGTTCAGTAAACGAGGTCCCATTGTGTTGTTGACAGCCCACAAAATGAGAAAAATGGGTAGAAAATGCAAATGAGCTGCTGATTATGCATCGCCGTCCCTCTGAGAACAAAAAAGTTAAACTGTTTACGCTGAAAAATATCATACTTTCACTCAGATTTGCGTGTTATACTTTTAATCTAATTGTCACCCGTTTCTGTTTCCTTTGGACACAATTGCTGACTCAAGACAACAAACAGAAGAGCGAGAGAGTAAGTCCTGATTGAAGCATTTAGAGTACGTTCATGTGGAAAGGATTCGATGTGGACGGGGGCTGAGGGTCGAACCACCAAACCTGCCATTAAACGACGACCTGCTGTACCTCCTGAGCTCCAGCAGTGGTCCAGGTCTTCAGGACGAACACGAGCTACACATCCTATCCTTTGACGCATCTTTGGTTTGCACACACGTTAATTGTTAACATTTTGTCCTGGAGGTCTGCGTCGCATGCAGTCGCAGGACGATGTCGCCTGCAACCTTTGCTGCATTCGTCCAGCACCAGTACGACACTGACTTCCTTCACTTCCAACGATTTTTACTCCACAAAATCCCAAAAGTAGCTCGCTGTGCGTCTGCACCACCTCCTCGAGTATTTGCGGTTCCCTTCCCTCGTTATCTCTCCGTCTTTTCCTCCACTTTGATATTCATTGTTTCTGTGATACTCTGCCAATCTCTCCCTCTCTCCTCTCTCTCTGCGTGCCATCCCGTCGTCAGCATGTCTTCCTTATCATCCTCGGTGTTCAAGAAGCTAATTAGCTTTCCGATTGTTAGCTGATACACACACACACACACACACACACACACACACACACACTTTCCCCGTCTTTTATCCAAAGAGCAGCCACTGCAGGACCTCTACAGTCGTTTCTGAGATGACTCTTGTTGCTGTGTGTGTGTGTTTGGTGCTACACAGTGATTTATAATGACTCGCTGGATGCAGTTTGCTGCAGACTTGGAGGTTTTGAAGCAGAGAAATGATGAAGCTGCTTCTGTCTCGCAGCCCGGACCAGACTGTAAGCAGTGTTAAGGCTCCGACGTCTTCCTTCTCCGACCACTCCGTCGGATCCGTTCGGTAGAAAAGTCACATTGAAACACACCGCCCCGGCTACACAGCAGCGTATACGTTCTGCGCCTGTGCGAGATGCAATAGTCTCCTAAACATCGGGTGGCGCTAGTCTCGTGCCAGTCACCCAAAACATAAAAACAGGAAATGACAGAACGGAGTGCGGACCGTAGCTTATCAGAACAAAGCACACACAGTGTTAGCTCGGCATTACTTGCGTGATGTCGTATTACGGTGGTCTCTCTTCCACCAGGGCAGCCAGCTGCTCCTCAAAGTCCTCGGTCCACACAGCCATGGCTTCCAAACATACGCTGGTTTATCCCCAAAATAACGAACGGTGAAGTGTTGTTTGTAACTCTGTGCCGTCTCTGTTTATGTGGTTTGTTTACCATCGTCACTTCCGCCGCCCCTCCCACACGCCGCGCTGATTCGCTGGCACACCGCCAATCAGAATGGTCACTGAACAGCTAGCTAACAACCAATCAGAGTATCCGACGGCGTCCAACCTCAGACGGCCGACTGAACATGTTCAGTCGGATCAGACGCAGCTGAACACACCGAACAGAGCAGCTCCAGAACTCGTCCGACTCTCTCCTAACGCTTCAGACGTCCGACGTCAGAGCCGGTGTGTGGGGGCCTTTAGTGGCGAGACAGCAAGACAGCGACCAGAGACCACAGTCCATGATGAGACACTTCCAGCTGGTTTTATGGTGTCAGGACCAGGTAAACCAAAACCGTTCAACGTGTGACACCACTGGATCTCCAGCTGTGTTCACGAGACGAGACTGGGTATTTTTTTCCTAAACCAGAACCAGAACATGAACACAACATTGTCCCAACATGAAATAGAAAAGAGAACATAAATAAATGCAAAGTGGAAACACATCTCAGGCCTGTCGTCATTTGACTGCATGTAATATCTACATGAGCACCTGGGCAGCACCGGTCCGGTCCAGTAAATCACAGAGGAAATCACCGCACGCCGCTCCATTTAACAGCACAATAAACCAAAGCGTTCTCCATAATGCAGGATGGAAAACACCGAATGCAGCCAATTTGTATTCCACTGGAGGCCAAGTTCAGAAGGTCTGTGTGCGAGCGGCATTCAACAATGTTTAACAGCCCATTTAATCAAAATGTCACAGGTTTTCCAACCAGGAGGAGTCCTGTTAGCGCAGCGACTCTCCGCCCGAGTGTCTCGTCCTCTGGGGGACGAATCAACCAGCAGGTGTGAAGTGATGTATTGAGACGCTGCTGATCCATGAAGTTGAATTTTCTACGTTCTCTCCGCGGAGAGGTCAGAGGTCACGGTTCAGTGTCCTGAACTGGACCGGGCTGAGCGATGTCCTCAGAGGCGGCGCTGCCACCCTGCTGTCGAGCCGTGTTCAATAATTCTTAATTTGCAGCCACAAGTTTGGGTCCAACTCTTAGATTGATTAAATGTCCCCAAACTTTGTCAGCCGAGCAGCAGCTAAATCACACCTGACTGTGTGTTTTATGTGTGTGTGTGTGTGTGTGTGTGTGTGTGTGTGTGTGTGTCTCTCTTTCCTCTTGTGACCGTCACTACTAACAGAAATGCCACAGAAACCCTGCAAAGAGCCTCGTCTGCTTCATAAAAATGTCAAAACAACTTTTTCGGTCGTCACGAGGTCAGTGAAGACTCGTCCTGATTACAGTCAGATTAATCGCACCTATAACTTTGGTGTCACTGTGATTAAAAGTCAAAGTCACACATCACCTGAGCCGTGTCCCTTCTAACCGTCATCTTTATCATCAATACATGTTGTAAAAATGCTTTTAAAAGTTGATTTCCATCATCGACAATTTCAATCAACTCCTAATCGCATTTTTCTTTAAATCAAGAAAGCAGAAGAAGAAAGACACGAGGATGTCCCTGAATTACAGTCTGAATTTTGAAGTGCAACTAAGTCATTTATATCTCAAGGAAATTAAATCGAAAGCAACTGGATTTGGTTTTTGTCTTGAAGACGTTTCACCTCTCATCCGAGAGGCTTCATCAGTTCCTGCTCGCTTGACTAGGCTGAGACTAGTCCAACTAGTGGATGAGAGGTGAAACGTCTTCAAGACAAAAACCAAATCCAGTTGCATTCGATTCAATTTCCTTGAGATAACTATGACCTGGATGAATGAGAATATTCACAAGCTAAGTCATTTATAATTTATTCTTAAAAATGACCACACACTCCAACTCCAAGATTTGGACCACAACTAATCCATCGGTACCTGACAGCACATCTTTAGAGCAATGTTATGAAGAGAAAGAGAGAATGAGCGAGTGAATCATGATATCTAAAAGCTGAAGAGCACCCGGCATCGTTATCAACACTACATGTTGAAAAAATGCTTTTAAAAGTTGATTTCCATCATCGACATAGCATTTTTCTTTAAATCAAGAAAGCAGAAGAAGAAAGACAAGAGACTGTCCCTGAATTACAGTCTGAATTTTGAAGTGCAACCAAGTCATTTATAATTTATTCTTAAAAATTGACCACACACACAGCTTATGATCTGCTACCTGCACCTGTCAGGGGCTGAATACGAGGCAAAAAGCTGAAATAAAGAAAGGTAAATGGTACCCAAACCTCATGGTGGCTGTACTATAAAGAGTAGTAGAGACTCTGGCCTCACATCATTTTGAGGACTAACTGGACTTTTCACAACAAAGCCCAAAAACACTCACACATAAAGTTTCCTGTTGAAGAGAGAGGCCATTATTTCCACATGGACGGGCAGCTGTGTGAGCCAGAAGCAACACTGTGCTGCTCCTCCGACTTGACGAGCTTGACTAAATTGACGACTGGCCGAAGATAAACCGACCTAAACGAGCTGCCTCCAGTGGGACTGTGGCTCTTATGAAATATATTTGTTCTGGAACATATTTGTTCTAGAATTGAGTCCACGTTTATACATAGCAGGGTATTTAGAGAAACGAATATTTCCCCCCCTCCGTTTTCAAAAATAACATCGTGCACACAACATCGTTTTCAAAAAAGTTGTCATTTCCATCAACCCGCATAAATACGCCGTCGAGCGCCATTCTAACTCTGCCAAACCTCTGGGCGGCAGTGTAGGGAGAAGGATGAAGCCATGCAAGCCAATCAGAATCCTCAGAATCAACAACAACGAATAACACGAGCGACTTCCTGTTCCTTTCAAAACAACGCTCACATGACGTTAAGCATTTTCTGGCGCATAGCCTAATGAGCGTGAGAAGCTAAAACCCCGTTTCTCCCAGCTGACACGACAACACAGAACCGGAGTTTTCGAAATAATCCACTTTGCCCGTGAGTTTAGAAATAATACAGGGTTTTCGTGTAAATGAGAGGCCAAACCGCCTGGAAATATCTGCGTTTTCCCTTCGTGTAAACGGGGCTTGAGAGTAATGTGTTTCTTGACTCTCCGGGTAAAGAAAGGGAAGTAACTTAAAGCTCAGTTTCCATCTTTAACTGATTAACCCCTCCGCTGCACCTCCTGTTAGCTGATCATGTAACCTGTTAATTAACCTCCCTGCACAATCCAACTAATCACATATTATTTAATTAATGTGTTGTCGTGCAGTTTAAATCAGATTGAGGATGTTGAACATGTTCAGCGGTGCAGCAGTGAGCTGCAGGCCATCGTGTGACAGTGTACCCCGATGATACACCGCTTTATTAACGAGATGAGCATCTGTTGTGGTGTAACGGTGTGGTTTCCATCCCTCACTTATTAAATCATGCATCCATCAGCAGGGTTAGAGGACTGTGCAGGGCTGCGATGGTAAGCCTAAGCTGCAGCAGGCACAACGTTCACTAAACTCCTTAAATCTGAGCGTATCTCATCACATCGTGTCAACTTTTCGCTCAAAATAAATCTGACCTTCATGTTATAATCCGTTCAATCAGATCACTCGCCATGTCGAGTGACGCAGCTGGAACACATTGAAACAGCTGATCCTTTTAAAAGAATAAATCTCATTACGGTCAGATCTGCGGGAAGGATTTGAGGTTCTGAACACGGAATATGTATGTACAGAGTTGATATGTGCTCTCGAGGCTATGACCTCGTCACGCGCCGTCAGCGAACACGCAGCTCAGCGCAGAGGGGATTATAACGAGCGCCGATAATAATCTCACCCTCGGGTCACTCGGACTCGGAGCCGACAGGTAGGAGCCCGGGTCGAGGTCGGGCTTAGAAAACACAACCTGAGCAGAATATTTGTGAAGGTGCTGCAAATAAGTGGCACATGTCATGTCAGAAAACACTGGAGCTTCAGTCACACCTGAACCGACCTGGACACCTGAGACCTCACCGTGTACGGAGCTGTCCTGACTTTAGACTTAAAAGTTTTCATTGTTTTGAAAGAAAATGTTCCTATTTTGTGTCGTATTGGGGCTCTGGCTGTGTTTTTTTGGTTTCCATGTGACCAGAGGTGCTGATGATCACACACACCTGCAGCGTATCGTGGTAATCAGCACCTTGGTTCCCTCTCAGCGCTGCCAGACGTGGTAGATGGTCCACACGGTTGGCTCGAACCAAACTTGTTAAGCTACTCGTGTTTTTCTTGTCCTAATCTCGTGTCTCCTCCGTTTCTTCAGGGAGCTCACACTGCCTGGATCAGCGCTCTGCCGTCCTGCTGCCCAGCCACCTGCACCTCCGTCTCCTGGCCTTCCCACCTCTGTTTCCTGGATCCTCTGAGAGTTTCCCTCGGTGCACCCGGCCATCACCTTTATGATTTCCCTCCTCTCAGCCTGAGCTGGAGCTGCTCTCCACCTCCCCCCCAGAGCTTCTCAATAAACCCTTTGTGTTCAACTCCCTGTTCTGGTGTCGCGCCTGGGTCCTCAAACCAACCCAACACTCAGCAGAACAATTTCTATCCGAGTTTTTGCCCCTCAGAACAGAGTTACAAGGGATAGTGGTTGAAATCTCCCCCGTCAAAAGACCCTCATGCATCATCAGATGTATGTAAACAGACTCGAGTGGACTATGTCGTCTTCAGCTGTGGCGATTTCTCTTGTGTTACAACCCTGGCTTTACCACAACGCCATTTGTCATTAAACTGATGGTGATAGAACAAAGAATTCATGCACAACTTCCCACTACCAATCAAGTCATCAAATAACAGAGAACACCGCTTCACTGATATCAGACGGGTCGTACCAAGTGCAGCGACTTCACTGCAGGTTTATATGTACAGCACAATTCAGACGCAAGGCAGCTCAAAAAGCTTCACAGGGGCATAAACATGATATTAGAATGCATTAAAAACAAGTAGGAAGACATCAAGACACAAAACACTGAAACAAGTTAAGAAATAGGAAAGTAAGCTACAATAGAAAAGGTTTAAAAGAGACGAGACTGAAGAATAAAAGGTTCAAAGCCTTGAAATCGCTCCAATGAAAGGTCTTCAGCCTTGATTTAAAACAGGTGAGAGTCGGAGCAGACCTGCAGCTTTCAGGGAGTTTGTTCCAGATGTGTGGCGCATAATAACTGAACCTGACGACTTCAGAGGTCCGGGATGGGTTTATAACGAAGCAGCAGATCACAAAACCCATCAGAAGCTAGCTAGTTAGCTACAGAGACGTCAGTGAACTAGTAGCTGTTGTTTTATGCTTGTTATAAAAACAAAAAAAAGGACGATAGTAGATTAAAACGACAGAGAGCTGTTTGAAGTGGGCCAAACACTTCACCCCACCTCTCCATCCCAACAAACACAGGACGCCCTGCATCCAGACTGAGTGGTCGGAGCACGAGGTGGATGTGATTGGGCTTTTTTTGTCAATGACAGCTACCGTAGTCTCACCTCACAACGAGAGATCATAGAGCCAACAAAACAAGCAAAAGCAGGCGGTATAACTTCAAGATCGGTCGAGCCGTCTGTGGAGGACGATACGAGGGATGATGTCCCGCCTCACCGGGAGATTAGCAGGTGGAGCAGAAACGACCTCACGGTGCAGCAGTTTGGCTGCAGACGTGGCCTCCGTCCTCCTCCACAGCTCCCCGGAGTCAACAGGATGGTTTGCCAACTTCTAGCATTTCACACACACATGACTGAGTCCAGCCAAGCACATTAAACTTCCTCACACCACATCAGCTGTTCCTGCTCTACCTACCACCACGCCATCTAACAAGCCCGTGTGCAGGTTTCTATTCGCATCCTAGTCACAAAATCTGGTTCAGTGGTAGAAACAAAGTGTGAATTTCAACACTGTGGCTGATGCAAAAGAAAAAAAAACCCGCACCAGAACTAGAGATGAATGAATAAGTCATGAAACAGGCAGCGCTCACTGGAGAGCGCATTACTTTTCTCTTCACTTGTGGTCAACTGTTTCAAAAAGTTTGGAGCGGCGGAAAACTTTTTGAGACTTTTGAGCTGCTGACAGACGAGCAACAAGACATGAAGCTCACCATCAAACCTGCCGTCAGACCCAGTAACACCAGGTTCCTCTGAACCGCCCTGAAAGCACCGGCGCCGACAGCACAGGCAGAAACCAACACTTCTACAAAACACTACACGTCATGCCCCGACTCGTGTCAGCCTACAGTTTAACTCACACTCAGTACGTTTACATGCAGCAAGAAATTCGAAAGTCTTATCGTATCAGATAATGACATGCATGAGACCGGATCGCTGGTCTGAGTGTACATGCCGTTCAGAGAATCGGAAAAGTGGCCGCAGCATGTCTGACTCCGTACGCTACGTGGCGCTGTAGCCCTCTCAGCAAAGAGCCACTTCCTGTTGACCTCTACTTATCAGCAACAACAGACAATCTGACGGCATTCAAACAAAGATGGCGTACGAGGAGCTGGACGACGCCACAGTAGCGTACGTTACGGGCATTATTTTCCTCCTGATAATGCACATAAAAAGAACAATGGATCTTTTGGCTGCAGTGATGGTAGAAGAAGGACGCCGCGGCTTATGATACGGCAAGGATGAATGACCTTTTCCGGCAACAACGGCACTATTTACGTCTCCTTTCACTTCCAGGTGAAAGCCCCAGCGGAAAATCTCGAGCATGCGCAGAATGCAGAAATACAATACGATACGATACGATACGAATACGATACGATACGATACGATAGCCGAGCCTCCATGGCGTTAATATGCCGACAATGAACGGATTATCTAGGTGTTCTTATCCGATTTTGAGACGTCCGTTGTGGTCCGAAATAGGTCTGAAGTAGGTCGGACTAAGGTGTTTACATGCATTTTAAAAGTCCGAACTAGGTTTGATACGATAAGAATTTCGAATTTCTTGCTGCATGCAAACGTACTGACAGAAACATGGACGCCCAGTCGGGGAGCTTCCTCCTGGCTGCTGAGGACATATCATCCTGCTCTGTGATTGTGTTACCGCTCAGAGGACGACAACACCGGCTGTCCTGTTGAGGATAAAAACCCCAACAGTCCCCTCTGATGTCGCCTCCTCACCTTTCATCAACAAAAGGAAGATGGACTGATGCATTAAGCCAGTCTTAGATGAAGACTTGTATAAGCTTCAGAAGAGATCTCCAGGCTAATTCAGAGCTAGGAGCCTCGTTTCAGCCACACCTGCCGACCAGTGTTTCCATGGTAACGGTGTGTGGCACCTGCACACCGGTGGCGTTCGACTCACACACACACACACACGGAAAAATAAAACACTGCAGACATTTTGTTGGTTTTCTAACAACGCTGTGGAAACAAGTCATGAGGAGGAACACGACTGTAGATGTTTTTGTCTTGTTGCACTCGTCACGTAAATATTCACAAGGCTTAATAACAATCGTAATAACACATTATGCAGCATTTTATAATAACTTATAGTGTTTAGTGGCATAATACTTCTGCTACTTGAGTTATTTGTCTTTTCAATAGTTTAGGTTTTTGGTTTATTTTTATTTTGGTAGGTTTTTCCCCATGTCATGTTTTACTTTCCACTTCCTGTGTGTGTTTTTTCCAGCCTTTTTTTTTGATTAGTTTCATTAGTCTTCCCTCCCTCGTGTCTGTTTTTGTCCTCAGATCAGATAGTTTAGGTTTTTTTGCTGCTTTTGGATTCTTGCTTTTATTGCCGTCCTTTTCTTTTGTGGATTCAGCTGTGATGATAATAAAGCTCGTTTTGTGTTACGTCATCCTGCTGCTTAGTGTTTTTGTGTTTGGCTCCTTTGTCTATTGTAATTCTCATATTTATTATACATTATAATAATGTAATAATGCAGTAAAATGTGATAAGTTACTCTTTTTTTATGATACACTCTCATATACATTATGATTTTAATGATACTTAAACTCACAATGTGTCTTAGTATTAATTTAAAGCATTATGAATATTTAGTGCTTCTGTCTGCAGAGCTATAAACAGATTATAATGCATTATAAGTATGTTTATAATGTGTTTTAGACATGTGAGGCAGTTTGTTACCAGTTAAAATAGTCCCAATTTACCCAGAATTCATATAGTCGTTCATAAAAGACAGTCCATCAGATGATTTTTCGACCTCAGCCGTAGACGAAGGCTGACATGTTGAGGAACGTCAGCGTGGAACAGTAACAGTGCTGAGGCGTCTCGGCTGAATTCAGCTGCCGAACGCTTCCTTTATTTCCCTTTTGTGTTATTCCGTGAATGTTATCACGCCGGCACCTTGTTACGGAGGCTTATTGCCTCTGTAATCTCTGACGCGGTTTCTTTTTTCCCTCTCACATGAAAAGCTTCTGGTTTGTTGTCGAGCGTGTTAAAGAGGATTTGGTGACGGATCAGAGAAAACGCTGACTGGAGTCACGCTGGACGGACGGCGAGGACGAGGGGGGAGCGCGGCGGGAGGAAACTGATAAGCCTCGCTGGGAGGGATTCCTGTGTTCGTCTCCTCGGACCACATGTGGATCGGTACCACCTCTGGTTCTGCTGAGGGCGGGTCAGAGGACGACTAAAGGACACTTTCATCACTAACAAAGCTCACATGTTGGACAGAAAACAGGCGAGTGAAGGAGGAGGAGGCCATTATTGGCATTTCAGGAGTCCTTTTTCTTTACTTTACTGTCAGTATGTTGATGTCTGACTTGTTTTCTTGCTCTATAATTGCAGCTATAAAATGGAAATGTCAGCATGCTTCTTGTAAGATGTCAAAATATATGAGGTTAGTCAGCACGACTACGATCTGTAGACTTTTAGCTGCAGTCGAGGCATTCTGTAAACACCAGATCTGAATGAACTCGTGGATTACTTACAGATTTATTATGTAATGTCTAAAGGCAGCTGTTCCATCGTTGTGTCGTTTGTTGACTTGTGTACTGACATTATCCCAACAGAGAAATCCAAAGACTAGACGTGATATAAAACATTAACTCGTCGGTGAATCTGATTTCTGAGACCCGTCAAAAGGATTTTAATCAGCAACTTATGATCCCACACGACTGGTGTCGTCACTTAATGTGTTTAATTCATCAAGCAACAGACAGTTAAGTGACTGATTTTATGCCTCTAAGTCTTCAGGAGACTTCCGGTTGTCTGTCTGCAGGTATCTCAAAAAACTTCTGGATGCAACTTCTCAAAACTTTCTGGAATAGTTGACGACAATGGAGGGAAAGTGGTGGTGTGCTTTCAAATGAGTGCTATCTTATTCATGACTTATTTATCTGATGGCGCTGGTGCTCAAAGGACCGAGGAGCGAAGCCTTCACAGACGATTTCACCGCATCAGCACGACTTCACAGATTTATACCGGACAGGTGAAATATTAGGATATACTCTGTATTAATAGATCTGATGTGTATTCTGACATCCCGTAGTTAAAATATCGGAAGATGCTTCAGTTGATTCTTGAGAGGGAAAGAAAAAATTGCAAGTGATAAATCATTTATCATTTATAACTGATAAAAAGTAAAACTTGCATAACTCGAGGCAATGTCTTTAAAAGTCTTGTTGTATCTGACGGTCCAAATCCCAAACATGTTTCACTGGAAATTATCTTGTTTAAAAGCAACAGAAGCTCTTCACACTGGAGAAGCTGGAGAGGTTTTCCCGTCTCTGCCCTCCAGTGACGGTCGTGTTCAACATCTGTGTCGTACTCTCGTAGAAAAGGGAAACGATGACCAACAGCTGACACTAATTTTCTGAGACGATTTCACAGATTTACACCGGACAGGTGAAATATTAGGATATACTCTGTCTGCAATATTAGATCTGATGTGTATTCTGACATCTCGTAGTTAAAATACGGGAAGAGGCTTCAGATGATTCTTGAGAGGGAAAGAAAAAATAGGACATTTCAAAATTGTAATTGATAAATCATTTATCATTTACAACTGATAAAAAGTGAAAAATGCCCATTTAAAACTTGCATAACCCGAATCAATGTCTTTAAAAGTCTTGTTGTATCTGACGGTCCAAATCCCAAACATGTTTCACTGGAAATTATCTTTGTTAAAAAGCAACAGAAGCTTCTTCACACTGGAGAAGCTGGAGAGGTTTTCCCGTCTCTGCCCTCCAGTGACGGTCGTGAAACGATGACCAACAGCTGACACTAATAATTCAAGGCCCAGACTTTGTAATTGATGTTAAATTTGCAGTCCTGTCTGTTATTTCCACTCAGTCTCACGTCCTTTAGATAACAGCATCAGATTCAGAGAATGGGACTTAGTTCCTCTCACTTCTGCCTGCAGGAATAAAGAGATAAATTGCGGCTGAGCTGCGGTGATGAATAGGTGTCATGTCCAGGGGCTGTGCAGGAACACCTAAGCTGCTTCAAGCCACACAAACAAGAGATAAGCGGCTGGCCTACACGTCACCTCGGCTCAGGCTTAATTCATAAATTTACTTCTTACGGCGGCGTGAACCTGGAGGGAAGAGGAGCCATGTTCAAATCCTCAACCACATGGATTAAGTGGATCAGAAGTCTGTCGCCCTCCATGAGGAGGCGAGGAAACTCCTCCTCGCTGCCGCTTTAAAGTTTTCCTGCAGGGAATAACTTCTAACTTTCACGTGTGCGTCTGCTTAGTCACCGATTACAATGATATTTCAGTGTTTACCAATGACACAACTCTGTTAGTATAGAATATTATAGAATCACTGCCTCGTAGACGTGTAGTCAGACCGCCTAAACTCGAGACCAAGACACTACCAAGACCAGAGAGTATCAAGACCAAGACCAAGTCAAGACCAAGACTTGTTCAGCTCGATACCGAGACCAAAAAAAGACTAGTTTTTTGCCATTTTGCATGAGTTGTAGAACCCGCACGCAGGTGCACCAAAAAATGCATTAAATTAAATGCAAAATACAAATAGTTTATAGTACAAATAGTACAAAATTGTACTTCAAATTGTACATTAACAAGAGGAAGAACTGGTCACCTTGATGTGTGCAATGGCATCTCAATTATAACACACTTTATCAAGTTGTAGTTGTAGCTGTAGTTCAGTGGGACAAGAACAATATAACACAGACATCACAAAGAACAGATACAGAAACATATACATTCAAACTGTAGAACAAAAGGCTACTGCATCATGAATGCATTTATGTCTTGAGTAGACTTGTAGTCAAGACCGCCTAAACCGAGACCAAGACACTACCAAGACCAGAGAGTATCAAGACCAAGACCAAAGACTGACGAGGCCGTGACAAGACCAAGACCACGGAAAAGTAGTCTGAGACCGAGACCGGTCTCGAGAACTACAAGTCTACTGCCTCGTGGTTTTATGCCTCCATGCACCAGTCGAGATGCAGTTTACATCCAGAACATGTCTGTCCGGTCTCATGTAGATCAGCAAAACCAATTTGCTTGTGTTGGACTGCTTCAAATATGGACGCTGCTCACAAGAAAGGGAAGACGGACTGATGGACAGAAGAACAGACGACCTGCAACCTCTGCAATCAGCACAGTTAGAAGGTGGACGACCAAGATTAGCTTCAGTTTCCGACCAAATGTGAAATATAGTCACGTTTGAGGTTGTCAGTTGACCTTTTGGATATGAAATGTCACCGTTTGATCATTGTGTGTGAAACTTTGTCATAATTAACTTTTGGACTCCTGAGTTTTGGCCAGAAGTGTCACAGTGATCTTAACATCTGACTACTAAGATCTCATCAGTTCATCCTCGAGTCTGAGTTGATGTTTGTGCCAAATCTGAGGCATCCCTGAGACTTCTTGTTCCTAAGAATGGGAGGGACAGACTGATGGACAAAAGAAGGGACGACCTGAAAACACATTTGTAAAAAGATCTTCAAGTCCAGAAGACGGTTCAGTTCAACTTGTGCCCACAGGATAACTCACAGATATCTGCCAGAAGTTCAAAACTTCCAAAACATATAGTCATTTATTCAGACAGCAACTGTAAACAATGATATCCTCACACGAGCTGTCAAAATAAAATGAGAAGCGATGAAGAGACAGGTCTGTTGTTCGGCATCCTTAAAAGACGACTAACAATCATATTGAAAAACCACCAAATCTGCAGCTTAGATGTGAGGAAAACAAGCAAGAAATAAGGCAGCGTTACACTTCTGCAACTGCGTAACCATGGAGACCCCTCGAGCCCTCATAGTTCTCCGTCGTGGTGCCGGATACGCAATGCAATTTCCAATCATAGCCCTTGCCGTCATCGCCGAAACGCTACGAGCTGCAGGACTGCTGACCAATTGAAGCCCTTGCCGTCTCCGTTGTCGCTTGACGGAGTGATGGACACTCAAAAAAATATTTCGTGCCGCCAGAGAGGCTCTCCGACTACGTAGAGGGCTCTCCGCGACCTACGTACAGCACTTTACGCAGTAGTAAAAATTAGGCTATAGACGTAAGGAGAGAAGAATCACTATGTTTATCATGAAAATGAGAATCCCGTCCTCTCAAGACGAACAAGCTTTTATTTATGTATGTATTTATTTAATCCATGATACAGCGAAGGCTTAAAGAGGACGAGATCAACTATTTGAGAACACAAATGAAATCTAAAACTTTGGAGGATGTGAAAACAATACCAGTGTTTCTGCTGGTATTAGTCTGAATCTAAAATGTCCTTTTATCTGCTGAGGAGAAAAAGATGATCGTGATATTCGACCAGGTGGTGGAGCGACAATAAGATAATGGTATCCGACGCCTGGTTCATGTGGATCATGTGCGATATTGTGTCCTACATTTTCTGGGTGAATAATCTGCTCTGTAAATCCAAAAGCTGTCTGATATCCGTCACCTCTCCGTGTTATCACCTGACACTAAACACATGCATTAGCCCAAACCGTGCTCGCGCTCGCACAAAGGGAAGCCTGAACGCCACGTAGTGCTCCCTGCTGGAGGCCTGAGCTCCTGCAGCGCGCCACAATGTGTGCTGCTGGTATAATGTGAGTACTATTCACTGTGTGTGTGATGTTCCGCCTGTGTGATTTCCTGCCAGGCGGCTCGATACGCCTCCGAACGTCCACAACGCCTCCGCTGTGTTTATGAAAGCCAGCGCTGCTCCAGGAGTTCACCGTCTGCGGCTCGGCTCGGCTCTCCTCCTCCTCCTCACTCCTCCGAGCCGGCGTTTTCCATTCCACCGCGATGACAACACCAACACAGCAGAGCGTGACATGAAGAAGAAAACCCTTCTGAGTCATTAGCAGATAGACACAGACAGGATGGAGTGTTTACAGTGAGCCGGCCTCGCTCTGCTCTCCGTCCTCTTCCTCCATCCATCGCTAACACTTCATATCTGTCTGTTTCCATCTCTCCATCACTCATCCCGGCCTCCGTTTACGTCACAGTCCCGTCTCACATTCTCTCAGATCGTCTCTCTTCTTCTACATCCATCTCTTTATATTTGACGTGTTCTCTCCCCACAGCTCTCTCCGTTTCCTACCACATCACACCACCGTGTCCATTTTAGAGGAAACAAGCACACTGAAACAACGGGTGGAGGATTTTCACACAGCGCTGCAACATTATCTCTAGCCCCTTTTAGATAGAAAAGGTGGCACATGTGCAGCAAGGTAAAGGCTGCAATGTGCCTCCTTGTCTGTCTAAAAGGGAGGTGTAATATTCCTCCTTTTCCAAACAGCCTCCACTTTTCCTCCTCTGGTAGGCGTCAACATGTGACGTGACGTGAAGCAGGAAGTTGGGCGTGAAGAGAAGCAGGGCAGTTTCTGCTTTTCTCCCAAAATCCTCTTCCCGTTTAACATTGGGGCTTATGGGGCAGTTGCTGGAGTTTGTGTCGGTTAGACGCAGATCATTCAAAAACCGTACATCCTCCCGATAAAGTGGACACGTTGCCAGACAGAAGACAAGTGTGGCTACGTTCTTGGAAAATATCACTATTGTAGTGTGAAATCTGTGGCTAGGATCGTCATCTAAAGAAACATTTTCGGAGAGTTTTTTTCAGGCTCCCCCACTCTGCCAGTTGGTGCTGCGCGAACATTCCGCAATACACACTCATTGAAAATCCTGAATTTTTTCGAAATCACTCACGATCAATTAAGGGTCACCGTTCAAAAACTAAACATCGTAGAAAGAAAGTTCAAATACAACTCAAATAGATAAGACTTGTGCCTACATTTTAAAGTTTGAATGGTGTCTCTAGGTCAAAGTCTGCCAGAGCAGGAGATGTTTGAAAAACGTCCATGATTTTGTGACTTTTTTGACCCCGTCCCATTCATTCCTTATGGGAAGTTTTTCGCAGTTTTTCTTCAAAATAAGAGCTTTACATTGCACCCCATCGGAGTTTAGAACTGGGTTCTTAGCGGGGGGCTTTTAATTTGAAAGTAGCGACCGCTAATAGCTCGCCGCTACAACAACAAGCGGACAACCAAGACAGCTACAGAGAGCGAGGAGACGCTAGCATCTCCCGGATCTCAGCGGCTTTCCAGCTGCTCGTCTTCGTGGATGAAGTGACGAACTGACTGCTGTGATCAGCTGTTTCCTGGTTTTAAAACTCCCGGCTGTGGGTGCGCAGCAGTGCACGTCATCCACACCTCCGCCCATCTCAGCATTTGCCACCACATTGCCTCCGAGGCGCCAAATTGGCGGACCAAAACAGACCACCAATTTGCCACCTCCTGTCTAAATCCGCAGAGCGAGCCACCAAATGGACGGCAGATTGGTGGCTTACTGCCCAGAATGAAAACGGCTAGTGACACTGACTGGAAAGATCTGACAAAAAAGGCTGCAGTTCTTCCTGTTTCTCTACTGATCTGATCGCACCCTAACCTTAACCTCCATGCAAAAGGTCCCCGACCAACAGGAGAGTACTATTCCTGAACTCAAACCACAATATAACCAGGTCAGTTTTGTGTCTCAACCTAACCGAACCTTAACTAAAGGAATGAATCAGGATTCGTCTGTATTCCATCACTTCCATTATTCATTACTGTGGGAGGAACATCTGATAACTTCTCAGTTGGAAGCAGCTGTAGATATTCATACAAGGCTGTTTATGTAAACTCATGTGACGGCCTTCGACCTCTCTGCTGGAGCAGACCGACTGTCGCCCACGTTCCCCAGCTGAGAGGATACAACCTGAAAATAGAGACGGTTCGTGTTGTTATGTTGTTCCTCCTGTGGCCATGTAATAAACTACTTCAGCGTAAGTCATCGGTGTCTCTCCTGAAAGGTCAAGCGAACCGAAAGGCCACAACAATAAGCGTATTTATTTCATATTTCCATATTTCAGACGCTGATGTGCACTCATGCATGAAGTTTCGGACCATCCTTTCAATGAAGCCAGAGCTCATGAGGAACCAGGCACCTCTGCCCGTTTCAAGAGTCTTAAATCTCAGCAGCCATTCAGGTTATCGATTCATCGATCACTGTACACGAACAGAGTCAGAGTAAAGTGCACAGAGAGAGTAAAGAGTGATAGTATTTGTTCTTCGGGGGAAATCCTTCTGCAGTAAAGATCGTTTCCGTCAGCACATTGAGTCCAGTCCAGACGCTTCTCACTCTGCTGTTGTTGGTATAATGACAATCAAAAAAACAACTGTTCCATAAACCGTCTGTCACCAGGACATGAAGATAAATGGCGTTTCATCAGCGGCTGTATTCGCTGGATTCTCTCGCTCCCCCTCCCTCCTTCGCTCATCCATTCCTGTATATTTAAGGTGGACAATTTCAGGGGGTTATTAGGATGAAGAGGCAGCGCCGGAACGCAAGTCAATCCTGACATTAAGGTAATTCATCACACTATCGATGCTTCACGCTCGCCACATTCTCCACGCCGGGCCCGAGCGTCTGTTAGAGTGTGTGTCTGTGTGTGTGTGCAGCTCGAGGCTCGGGGGCTAATATTGCTTCATAACAGACTATTTTCCATGCCACATTACCCCTCCATCCCTCCTCCCTCCATCCTCTCTGCCTGTCTTGTCTCTGGCCCGATATCATAAGAAAAAAAAGCCCAGCATGCCACGGGCCAGCGCCGCCGTTGTGACTGTTTGTTGAGCGCGGCCGATCGATACGGGCTGTGAATATTTTCCAGTCATCTCTGTCTTGTTGTACGGATCCATCGATCCGGCCTCGACAACACGCCTCTGCAGATGAGAGGAAAGGTGAGCCGCGAGACGGACAGGAAGGAAGACAGGTGGCTGCTGAAAACGTCCTCAAATGCCAAAGAGCGAGAACCGTTTCACCTCCGCGGTCCAACCGGCCGACTGCTCACTTTATATCTGCATGACAGCCGGGGAGTGAGGGAGAGTGAAAAACGAGGAGAGGACGATGTCAAAACATCAGAGTCTGATGTAGACCGGGAGGATGTGTGTGTGTGTGTGTGTGTGTTATAAATCAATAACTGAGGCGTTCGTATTTGAAAGACTGTTTATCAGCGAGCAGTCACAGCTTCAGACAGCAGGAACTGATGTGTTCGCCAGTGACATCATCTGTTGATCCAACCGGGGCGTCTGCTCGCTCTCACGTGTCGGCGTCAAGCTCAGCTTATAACGCAGCGTTTTCACTTCTGAGCTCAACAGGTTGGATGTTGTAGGTCCGTAATAGGTTATAAAGGTTATAAAGAGGTAATAAAGTTAGATCTTATCGCTCAGTCTGATGAGGACGGGCTGGGCCACGGTCCTCTCGGTTCATCAGAAGTTTCCAGACACATTAAAGGGATATTCCGGTGTAAGTTTAATCCAGGGTCTAACACACCGTGACACCGAGTAAGACTCCCCCTCGAGAGGTCAAGTTAGCTGACCGCTAGCTTAGCTAGTTTTAGCAACCTCAGAAAAGACCGCACGCTAACAATTACTTCCGTTCTTTTCCCTGTCAGCTCTCGATAATAAGAACTGAGCGTTCCATGGAGTAATAATCAGACATTTTCATCCTTGAGCTGCAGAAATCTACTGCACTCGGTAATCGACTCGTCAGGGCTTCCCCACACAGGCAGGCTGCTGGAGGAGAGGGTGAGTTGAGCTGTGTTTTTAATACAAATCCAGCAAAGCTAGCAGATGTTTGATGCTTCGTACTGTGTGCTGGGACTGTACATGTACTGTTGCTGAAGTTTGCTGCTGTTCTCACCATTAATTGTGGCTTTTTGATGGCGGTTTCTAGTTGGAGACATAAGCTGCAGTGTGTTGTTATCGTGCGGTCTTTTCTGAGGTTGCTAAAACTAGCTAAGCTAGCGGTCAGCTAACTTGACCTCTCGAGGGGGAGTCTTACTCGGTGTCAAGGTGTCGGAATATCCCTTTAAGTCAGCCTACTCGGTGCAGATGTGAGTTACAGCTTTGGAAAAACAAAGTGTGAGGAGACATCGACAAAAAACTGTTTCCAGGGTCGGGGATGACCTTAAAAGCTCAGCTGGGAGCCACTGAGAGTCGTCCTGCGTCAGCCGCTAACAGTCCCTGATAGACAACTAGCAACGGTCAGTGGATCATACAGAAAGAAAAAGTCTAAACTTGATGATTAAGAGACACGACTAGAGAATCTCCCTGCAGAGCCTCAGAGCCAAAGACCTTCTGTCAAGAATAAATCATCACAAACGATCTGATAATCTGCACAACCTGTAATCTGTAGGAAACAATTATCTTTCAGCATCAGCCCGACTCTGAAGACTCCAGGATGTGCTGGTTGTTCTTCCTGCCGTGCAGTCGTCCGGACCGTCGGCGCTTCATCACAACAAAGTCAAACTGCAGCTGAAGTTTTGAGCCAAAAACTCATTTGAGACTCCACTTCTTCCTCCGCAGATGACAGGAGGAACACGACAACAGAAGAAAGGGAAACCGCAAAACCGAAACAACAAATTACATCTGAAATTGGAGCGTTTGATTCACACAGGATCAGTATTATCAGGGGGGCTCTGTCTTCGGATGAATGTGGAAAGGCAATTTGCACTTTTACATTACAAATTACAGACGCTGCAGATTTGTCGAAATCACTGGCAGTTTCCGCAATTATTACAAATCAGCAGACGTCCCCCGGTGGTGTTGGAGCTGAGCGAACACGTTATTAAAGGAACACGTGTTGAATTTCTGAGGTTTAAATCAAAACTGTGGAGGAAATATGTGAAAAATGAGCATTGAATCAGCGACTTTATCGCTAAAGGCATCACTGTCTGTGCCGTCGGCGTCTTTTCTAATGATTTGTTATCACTTTGGAATTAAAAGGTCGCGATAGGCCGTCTCCTGACATCACCTGGCCCGTGGCGGCAGGTAAGACGTCGCCCCGTGTGTCGTCAGCGTGGACTTATTAAAGTTAGATCGCTCTGATAAAGGTTGTCCTCTCGCTCTACCTCTCTGCTGCTCTTCCCAGAGACAAAGGGCTTATTTTTAGCTGAGTGATGAACGCACACACACACACACACACACACACACACACACACACACACACACACACACTCACATCGTGAGCACACACTCTCTCACAGAGACGAACGCAGGCAGACAGCAGAAAGGCAAACGTACACAAAGACAAAGATGTTTCACACACAGAACGATGTGTACACATTCACACACACACGCACGTCTCTTACATCAACACACACACACACACACACACACACACACACAAGCTCTGAATCATTTAAGAGACGCGGAGGTGTGTGTGCAGAGTCTTTGCTTTCCACTCCTCTTATCTTATTTCTGACATTCGAGGGAGAAGAAGGACTGTAGAAGAGTTTAAAACGCTAAAACAACATCACAATTCAAACGTTCACGTTAATTAGGAGCCTAATGAAACAGCTGATATGAGACTTAAAGTTGGGGAATAATGTTTACGACTTTTTACATCATACACACCATCACTATGATGTGATCTGTAGTTTATTTCCTTACACCAGCAGCAGGGAGGAGTTCATAAGTTTGACTTTCTCTTTTGGTCCGTGGTTATTCCTGACTAAACCCTCGATCTGTGCTGCCATTACATGAGGAGAGACTGTAGCCCCTTTCAGATAGAAAAGGTGGCACATCTGCAGCAAGGTAAAGGCTGCAATGTGCCTCCTTGTCTGTCTAAAAGGGAGGTGTAATATTCCTCCTTTTCCAAACAGCCTCCACTTTTCCTCCTCTGGTAGGCGTCAACATGTGACGTGACGTGAAGCAGGAAGTTGGGCGTGAAGAGAAGCAGGGCAGTTTCTGCTTTTCTCCCAAAATCCTCTTCCCGTTTAACATTGGGGCTTATGGGGCAGTTGCTGGAGTTTGTGTCGGTTAGACGCAGATAATTCAAAAACCGTACATCCTCCCGATAAAGTGGACACGTTGCCAGACAGAAGACAAGTGTGGCTACGTTCTTGGAAAATATCACTATTGTAGTGTGAAATCTGTGGCTAGGATCGTCATCTAAAGAAACATTTTCGGAGAGTTTTTTTCAGGCTCCCCCACTCTGCCAGTTGGTGCTGCGCGAACATTCCGCAATACACACTCATTGAAAATCCTGAATTTTTCTGAGTTTTTTCGAAATCACTCACGATCAATTAAGGGTCACCGTTCAAAAACTAAACATCGTAGAAAGAAAGTTCAAATACAACTCAAATAGATGAGACTTGTGCCTACATTTTAAAGTTTGAATGGTGTCTCTAGGTCAAAGTATGCCAGAGCAGGAGATGTTTGAAAAACGTCCATGATTTTGCCACTTTTTTGACCCCGTCCCATTCATTCCTTATGGGACATTTTTCGCAGTTTTTCTTCAAAATAAGAGCTTTACATTGCACCCCATCGGAGTTTAGAACTGGGTTCTTAGCGGGGGGCTTTTAATTTGAAAGTAGCGACCGCTATTAGCTCGCCGCTACAACAACAGGCGGACAACCGAGACAGCTACAGAGACCGAGGAGACGCTAGCATCTCCCGGATCTCAGCGGCTTTCCAGCTGCTCATCTTGGTGGATGAAGTGACGAACTGACTGCTGTGATCAGCTGTTTCCTGGTTTTAAAACTCCCGGCTGTGGGTGCGCAACAGTGCACGTCATCCACACCTCCGCCCATCTCAGCATTTGCCACCACATTGCCGCCTCGGATTTACAGCAATGGAGGCGCAAATAAGTGTAACGTTACCCTCCGAGGGGCAAAACTGGTGGAACAAAACAGACCACCAGTTTGTCGCCTTCTGTCTAAATCCGCGGAGCGAGCCGCCAAAAGGACGGCAGATTGGTGGCTTACTGCCCAGAATAAAAACAGCTAATGATGCTATTCTGATAAATCACCTTGTTTCCTCACAACAGGGGAATGAATGTACAAGGAGATGAAACAACGAGTCGATAACACAATTAGTGAGAAAATGAATCCAGAATGATTTAAATTATAGATCAATCATTTTAAGACCCTAAATACTGAATGCTTCCATCTTCATCCATGTGAGTTTCGTTGCTGTAATCAAGTTATTAATTGAAATATTTCAGCATCTCTGCGTAATTCTGATGTGATTTCTTCACCTTTTTTGAGGCCTAATGATTCATCCAGAGACTTATGATAGCACTAATCGTTAGCTGCAGCCCTAAATGACTCTGTTGTGCAGTAATTAATGCGCTGATAGGGAACATAAGGAACATTAACAGTGTGATCGCTCTGTGAGCAGTCAGACGATGTCTCAGAATCTCCTCATAGATTTGCTTTTCCCTCCATTAAGATAGAAATGAGAACTTTATCACACACACACACAAAGAAAAGGCAGATTATTATCTGGACTCACCAACAGGCTCGTTAGGATCATGATGAATCCGACACACCCACAATCAAATGAGCACAAATCGAACACGAAGATGTTGCAGGACTCGTTTCTAGACGTGAAGCTGGATCCCCAGTAAGCCGACGGAGACGCCACACCGTCGTGTGCGCCTCATTAAAAGTCCGACGGTGGCTGATCAGCTCCACCGGATCAGGAGGACTTTAACCTTCGGTGTGCGGCAGAGTCCCAGAGCTCCACTCAGCCTCATTAAAACATATTACTTCTTCACAGCCGAACGCAAACCAAACAAGAAGGTCAGACGACCAAACACCTCATTAACAATGTGACATTTCAGGAAAAATAAATAGGAACGGTCTCACCTCGACAGCCAGACTCATTACAGCACATTACTCCAGTTTAACTGCAAACCAAACCGAGGAGCCCAAACTATAGAACCAATTAGCAGCCTTATTAAAGAAAAAACAGACGTTATCGCCGCCGCGATGGCGAGTTCAGAAAACTGCTGGAGCCCAGAAAAAATAATCACGACAGAGTAAATTAAACTAAATGGATTTTAATTTAGTTACAGTGCTTCTGTCTCAGCCCGGAAACAAAAAACTTCCTCTGTAAGACTCGATTGAATTTCCAGCTTCTTCTCAGTTTGTTTCTTTATTCCTCATCATAAACGTACCGTCTGTCAAGAGCGAGTTCTCTCAGCTCGTCTTTTTGAAAAGTAGGCTTTGAGTTAGGAGATCCTTTTCTTTTTTCTGGACGACCAATCTCGTTGAGTTAAAATCACACCAAACGTTGAGCCCAGGGTTTCCGTTAGAAGGCAAATGCATCCTGAAAAGACATTTTCCTCAAAACTCTGCAACACTAAAATACTAAATACACTAAATATTGTTTTTGGACATGGATGACAGCTCCCTGGTTCTAACCTGACTCTCGCCAGATGAATTTCGTTCCGCCAAGCTGATGTGTTTCAGAAGGCTGGGCCTTATCAAAAATCCTTGCACATGATTGGATAAACCACTTGTCTGTCATCTTTACTGACGTGCTACTTCAACCACTCACATCGAAACCAACCTGTGACGTTGATGAGCGAGTGCAGTAGATTTCTGCAGCTCAAGGATGAAAATGTCTGATTATTACTCCATTACTTCCGTTATTTTCCCTGTCAGCTCTCGATAATAAGAACTGAGCGTTTCATGGAGTAATAATCAGACATTTTCATCCTTGAGCTGCGGAAATCAGCTTTGTAAAAACAAAGTGTGAGGGGACATCCGATAAAAAACTGTTTCCAGGGTCCGGGATGAGCTTTAAAGCGACGTTCTTTTAACGAAAACATATTGGGTAGATTGGACAACACGGATGAAACAGCAGCATCAATGTTGACGCTTGCTTCCTCGATGCGAGCCGCCATTGTTGTCTGAATCAAAACAGTCGCTTCTCCGCTACGTCACATCTATGAAACTCCCGCCCGGCGGTCCTGATTGGCTCGACCATAAAATCTGGTGCCGAAATCCCTCCCAACGGGAGCGATCCCAGATGGATGTGAGTGGAGCTAGGAGGAACGAAATGCATCTGGAGAGAGTCAGGTTACCCTGGTTCACCTGTTATTACAAGAAATCACTGAAACCACACTTAACGTCCTCTGCTGGTACGAGCTGCTCCGACAAGACGCTTCCAACCTTGTACAAAATAACCTGAAATCCACGAGCCTCTGCTTTTTGATTATATGCTCACATTTCCTGACTTGCCAACAAATAAGCGACAAGAGATTAAATCAGAGCTACGATCCACCTGCGTGACGAGTCAGACACTGAACGGTATAAAAGGGATCAGAGAGGTAACAGTTTAAATATCTCCGTCAGATCAGGTGACATTTCTCTCCTGCATCCAGCTAGCATGCTAACAGCTAGCAGCATTGCTTCAGGCTAACCCATCACTGTGACGTTGTATTCAGATGTTTTTCTTATTAGCATCCGATTGTTTTTTCTCCCTTTATGTCTCACTTTTAAACTTCCTCCCGTGCGACTGCGACTGGCCTTCCATATTAAATCAGCTCCTCTCCTGCTTTCATCTGTTCCACTTTCTTTCAACTGCGTGCAGATTCCTCCATCTTTACGGCGGCATTAATCCAGTCTGAGCCGTCCTTTTCTCTTCCAGTTCATCTCCTAATTGATTCATAGCTTTACTCCTTTTAAGTGTGATTGATTTTGACATTTTATTGCCCCAGAGAAAACCGCCGGGGCCCCCGGCTGCCATCAAATCCAAATTAAATATGAATAATACATATCAGAAACTTTGAGAAGTACAATATCATTAGATTAAAGTACCAGGTGAGAATATTATATAAATATTTTACAGCCATCACCATATAGCTCCGATAGAGCCGCGTTATCTGAAGGACGTTCGCTGCTGTGATTATGGGCACGACAGTGATGAATAAAGCTATGAGGCACAGTTGAGTACCATCAGCGAGCGGGAGTGAAGTACCGCTAATCAAAATGCTGAAACTCTGCCCTGCAGGTAAGAAACGCTGTCAGTGTTATAACAGCTTCCACAGTTAGCAGTTAACAACAGTGGATGTGCTGTCAGAACTAATGCCGTCCGAGGAAATGTTCCGGTGAAAGTTGAGAAACACACATGTGTCTGTGCAGCCGTCTGGACTTTCACAGCTGGTTGGTCACTTTAAACAGAACAGTGTCTTCGCCCTCTCTGCTGTCAGGATTCTGGTTGTTCGCTCGTCTTTGACACTCGAGCTCGAGCAGAATAACCCCGCGGAGGATGACCGCGGGAGGGAAACTGGACAGCGCAGGCTGAGAAAACATCACGGACTGTAACTCAGCGCTCTGTCACTCCGTGCACGCCCCAGTTACCAAACGTGTCCTGAGACGATTCACATCACGGAGGGTTTTTATTCTGTTCATCGTCTGTCACCACCTGGTCCGAGATGGTTTTAAAAGTGAGGTCCGCAGCCCAACAACAACAGTTTTATTCTTCAACGCTGCTGAAACTGACGGTAATTCGACTTCAGTGACTTTAACAAACAATGACATGTTTCATGAACATTTTATTAAGCTAAATTATAAACAACAACGTCATGAAATAATTATTAAGGAGGTTTGTTAAAGGGGCGATGTGGAACTTGCAGTGCTAGCTTCTGTAGCTCTCTGTTAGCGGAGACGAGGCACTCAAGGAAATAACGTCACATCCTTCGTACTGTCGAGGAAAATCAGATCTGAGTCCTTCATAGAGAAATCAAGTCCAGCGACAACGTCCACAGGCTCGTATCGACAACGAAGAGAAAAACCAAGGTCTCCTTTTCATCTGTAAATGGCTACAAATAACTTTAAATGTACCGTTTATTAATCGTGGTCACTGTAAAGACTCACACTATAAATACTGCCATCTATTCTGAGACTTCTTGAGAGGAAAAGGTTGACGTGACACATTTGGTGAAGCAGATACCGTCATGACGTCCAAAAACAGACACATTCAGACGGCTGCCAAACAGTTTCTGTTCTGTCGGTGTCTCGAGCAGCTCGGTGCTGCCAGGAGACGCTGCACCAGCAGGGGAGGAGAAAGACTCGGCAGCCTCGTCGAGCTGCTGCTCCTGAAGCTGAGAGCTGGAGGCCAGGCGCCGTTAATGGACCGAACAACCGCCACACAACCCTGCACTGACCGCAGAAACCTCGGCTGGTCTGAAAGAATAATGGGTTCATACATGGAGGTCTTTGCAAACATGGAATTTGAGAGATTTTAAGACTTATTTTGCCGTTGCAGTCTTAATTAAGGACCGTTGTGAGTGCATGAGACTCTCCGATGCTTCTCACAGTGAAACATTAATCTAATTACAAATCAATTGCATCATTTACAGCCTGTTTGAGATGACAGGATGAGAAAATAGACTCTATTAGCTGTATTTATTTACTCACAGTGGGCACAAGTGAAAATGATCTCTTAAATTAAAGTCACATTTCACCCCAAACTAGACTTGTAGTCAAGACCGCCTAAACCGAGACCAAGACACTACCAAGACCAGAGAGTATCAAGACCAAGACCAAAGACTATTTTTTTGCCATTTTGCATGAGTTGTAGAACCCGCACGCAGGTGCACCAAAAAATGCATTAAATTAAATGCAAAATACAAATAGTTTATAGTACAAATAGTACAAAATTGTACTTCAAATTGTCCATTAACACGAGGAAGAACTGGTCACCTTGATGTGTGCAATGGCATCTCAATTATAACACACTTTATCAAGTTGTAGTTGTAGCTGTAGTTCAGTGGGACAAGAACAATATAACACAGACATCACAAAGAACAGATACATAAACATATACATTCAAACTGTAGAACAAAAGGCTACTACATCATGAATGCATTTATGTCTTGAGTAGACTTGTAGTCAAGACCGCCTAAACCGAGACCAAGACACTACCAAGACCAGAGAGTATCAAGACCAAGACCAAGACCAGAGAGTATCAAGACCAAGACCAAGACCAGAGAGTATCAAGACCAAGACCAAGACCAAAGACTGTCGAGGCCGTGACAAGACCAAGACCACGGAAAAGTGGTCTTGAGACCGAGACCGGTCTCGAGAACTACAAGTCTACCCCAAACATAACAAAGTCATCGGGGTCAAAACACCTTTCTGACACTGAAGCTTTCAAGCTTCATGAAGAAAGCACTTTGGTGTCCGTCTTATTTAAAGAATCATATTTCTCCCAGGTATCTTCTTACTATGACTGAAGTGGTCCAACATGAGCTCACGGACAGACGGTGAGTTGTTCGGTCACTGCTTCTCTGATCGATTGTTTTTTTTAACGTAGCTTTAGCTAACTTAGATTTGGATTTGCAGCAAAGTTCGGCGCAGATAAAGCAGTGTATTTGTCACCTGTACGATACAAAACAGCACAATAGAAAGGGGAAATGACATTGATCTGTCGCCAGGGATTATATCCAACCACAAACAAGCAGTGTTGGTTCACCTTTTTTAAAATCTGAAATGTAGCTGTGTTTTGACCCTCAGGGCCACCGTACATACATGACCAGTGCACACTAAAGTACACGGACGATTGCAGAAATTAACAGAAGACTGCATCAGCCAGTGTCATGAAGTCAGATGGATTCATCCCTCGACCGACCACACCTGCCATCTCAAACTGGATTTGGCAAAAAACCTGCCAAACTAAAAACATATTTACCTGATATTCATCTCCACATAGCACAGACAGCCTGTCATGTATGAGAGAAGAAAGCTCAGCCTGCAGCTCTGAGCGAAGACGGATAAGAAATGAGCCGAGCAAACCGGCCACAGATGGAGGTTGTGACATCAATTGAAGGCGAGGGAATGAGGTGCTGTTGTCGCGGGGAGGCAGACCTCCGGCAGATAAATGGCTCCGGTTTCTCTCATCAGCGTCAGAAACATCTGCTTCTTATTGTCTCGGTGTTACATCATCGCGTCTGCAGCAGGTCACCGCTCTGCTCTTCACACTGTCTGTGTATAATAATGATAATAATGGAGTGCTGGACACTTACAGTAAAGAGATGAAGTTATATACATGTCTGTGTTTGTGTGTGTGGCCTCCATCTGTCAGTCTGACGCATCGCCTCAGTCAGCAGTCGTCTCCCCTTCACACG
Source organism: Lagodon rhomboides (assembly GCA_039737535.1). Taxonomy (NCBI): domain Eukaryota; kingdom Metazoa; phylum Chordata; class Actinopteri; order Spariformes; family Sparidae; genus Lagodon; species Lagodon rhomboides. The sequence goes on from CM077787.1 coordinate 2,163,763, forward strand.
TCATTGGCTGTCGCCGTGAGACCAGGACTTATTCAGCCAATTAGCTGGCAGCGAGATAGCGGAGACGGCGGGACCTGCTGTGTAAGCTGCTGCTGCTGCGACTCAGAATGTCAGCGGCCAAAATCGATGTGTGTGATACAGCGAGTGGAAACAGGTGACAGGTCACCTCGCTGTGATATGTCGGGGTGTCATCGGCGTAAAATCTGAGCCGCCAGGACGAGCTCAAAGTGAAAACTCGTGTCCAGTTTAATAATTGAGACTGTTGTTCAGTCACAAAGACGAATGAACAACATGAAAACATCTCGGTAAATAAAAGAGACAAGGAGGCTCAACGGACAACGGACTTTTCTCGTATTGAATGCAACATATAGTCATATTTTCCAAAGGTTGTTGAAAGAGGATTCTGGGAAATACAAAAACCAACAGCTGGTCGTGAACATCTGTTCTTTCGTCAGACACTTCCTGATTTCCAGCAGAACGTTTCCACGTCTCGACAGTTCCTCGTTCAGGCAGAGTGACGGGACGTGCTTGTGTTTCCAGAAACATTTAACGCAGAGTGTGAAGGAGTTTACTTTTTTTTTGGTCTACCGGCCAAAATGCAGAGTTAACGTTCACATTTTCACAGCCGCTTGATGAATCACACTTAAATCACGCAAGCAAATACTTGCAAACTTTACCAGCGTTCTGTTGACAGCTGGTGATAATTACTACGTGTCCTGTTATAACATCTGAGAACAGGACTTGTTTGTTAAATGTACATTTATCACCAGAACGCCAAATGTGGTTTTACTAATGAATCTGTACCGTATGTTGTGTGACGCTGTGCTTGTGATCTGGTTCTGTTTAGACACAAAAACCACTTGGTTTGGGCTTAAAATAACTGGTTCTGTCAACACAAATACGGCTGGAAGACGTTCAGAACGTCTCTTGACAGGAGACTGATGAACCAATGTTTATAAAACTGCTACTTTATTCTTCCACTGCACAACATTTTGGAGATGAACATCGTGCTTTTACTTCTCTTACTGCTTGTTACATCAGAGCTGAGCACATGTTGGCTGTAATCTGATGATACTTGACTTTTCCATGATAGAGTTTACCAACAGCTGCAGTCATGAAATTTAAAAACCGTTCCAGACCTTCGATTTAACCCGGAGGGCACCAGACTCCCTTAACAAATGTCTCAGTTTAGTGAGTTGTTGAGTTTGGAGACACTTTATAAACTCTGTGAAACTCTGCCTCTGATAGTTTCTTAATAATCTGGACCTTCTTGTAAATTCGGCATTAAATGTCAACCGATTATTTGTTCTTTCAATATAAAAAGTGTCAGTTTGTTGGTAAAGCTTGTTGTACCGTCAAACGTTTAGCAGCTGTTTGAACACACTGTTTACACTCAATTTATGATCAGAGAACAGGACTTGTTTGTAAAATGTACATTTATCACCAGAACACCAAATGTGGTTTTACTAATGAATCTGTACCGTATGTTGTGACACTGTGCTTGTGATCTGGTTCGGTTTAGACACAAAAATCACTTGGTTTGGGCTTAAAATAACTGGTTCTGTCAACACAAATACAGCTGGAAGACGTTCAGAACGTCTCTCGCAGTAAAGACTTTCTTTCCTCAATCTGAAATGTTCGGCCTCACACGAAGCTCTCTGCGTTCTCAGGCAGACCGACATTTACTGCCAATGTAAGCACAGAAGAAGAAAACTGTGGAGAAGTTCCTGGAGGACGCAGAAGCCTCGCTGAACGCTGACTCCGTCTCTTCTCCGTCCTCCCCGATGCCTCCAGCCGAAGCCGCCGCGGTTGTTATTGCTGCCGAATATGAAAGCGAACAGTTGTTTGTCTATTAGCGCGCTAATCACACCGAGCCACCCATGTCAATAAAACTCATTATACGAGACGAGAGGCCCATCAGCCGGCCACTGCCCTGCTTATCAGCACAGCCAGGTCCAATTCATCAGTGCCGCTTTTATGAAACATCATCATCTTTTTAAATCAGCGTGGGCCGAGCTGTAACTGATTACACGAACGGGCAAAGTCGAAGCCGATAATGGACTTAAAGGTGGTAACTGCGGCTCGTACCACTGCTGGGAAGAGCTGCTGAGATAAATACGCTGAAGATAATCTTTTGGTTTACTGTTTCGGGGCTATTTCTGCCTTTTACGCTTCCTTTATTTACAAGGTTATTGTGCGGTCACTTCAGGCCTTAGCATCTAAAGGATAAGAAAATTCAGTGATCTGTATGTTGAGTTTACATACTAGAGGACACATTTATATTAGAGACTCGGACACTGTTATGCATGCGTTTGAAATGTGGACGCAACAATCTATTTCATCCAGAGGAAGCATCAGCACCCAGATCACATATTTGATGGTATTAAGAGGCTAAAAGTACAGATATTGATTTGTAGACTAGTTTATAATCGCTTTGTTGCGCAGGTTCCTGATAAATTGTGTATGTTTTGGCTAAAAAAATACATAATTGATGATGTTACAAATAGTAAATAATTTAAAATCCAACCGTATCAACAAATCTCATGAAATATTAAAATAAAAAGATTCTTTCTCTCCGTGTCTTTGAGCCATCTTACTTTCCTCCTTCCTACCTTGACCTGACTTTGAATCCTAAAAACGGGAAGTTTTAATCAACCTAGCTCGTCTTTTCTCTCTCTGCTGCAACTAACTAACTGAAAGCTCAGTTATTTAATGTAACATAAATGTGTCCAGATGTGTCATTTTGAAACAACTCTTCCAATCCTACACGTTTCATCCTGCGTGTTCAAAGCCGGACGTGCCGCCACATGTTGATGTTCTCTGGCCCGATCACAGACGGACGTAATGAACCGACCCGGCGACACAGACAGAGATCATACAGGAGCTGAACCCGCTAATTAATTAGACTAATCCAGCTGAAGTGTGTGTGCCAGCTGCACTGTGCTGAGGTGTGTGTGTGTGTGTCTGTCGGCCTTGTTGTCGTCACACGTCAGCGTGATGATGCCAGATGTGTCGTTTAGCGTTTAAAGCCTATTAACGGTGTCAGATGTGATGGACAGCAGCTGGACAAACAGTGGAGCTGACAGGATGCTGCTCGCGGCCACAGACACGTCTGAATGTGAGGCTGGCGATGTGATACTGTATTGATCCTCGTAGGGAGGTTTGTCTTTCCCTGCCTGTCCACGCACAGGGAGGCCAGAGGTCAGGGTCAGGGGCAGAAATGCACTCTGGGACCTCTGGTTGGTCTGAAGACGTCAATCTGTCACCAAGATGCATCAATAATTCAGTTGCTAAGTCAGCGTGTTGTAATGCTGAGACAGGTAGTCGATCAATCGACGTCTGATGAACCAATGTTTATAAAACTGCTACTTTATTCTTCCACTCCACAACATTTTGGAGACGAACATCGTACGTTTACTCCTCTTACTGCTTGTTGCATCAGAGCTGAGCACATGTTGGCTGTAATCTGATGATACTTGACTTTTCCATGAAAGAGCTGCAGTCATGAAATTTAAAAATCGTTCCAGACCTTCGATTTAACCCGGAGGGCACCAGACTCCCTTAACAAATGTCTCAGTTTAGTGAGTTGTTGAGTTAGGAGACACTTTATAAACTCTGTGAAACTCTGCCTCTGATCAGTTTCTTAATAATCTGGACCTTCTTGTAAATTCGGCATTAAATGTCAACCGATTATTTGTTCTTTCAATATAAAAAGTGTCAGTTTGTTGGTAAAGCTTGTTGTACCGTCAAACGTTTAACAGCTGTTTGAACACACTGTTCACACTCAATTTATGAAAGAAGACATTTCTTTTAAAATACTAAACACAGTGAACAAAAAACAATAAAGATTAACCCGGAGGGCACCAGACTCCCTTAACAAATGTCTCAGTTTAGTGAGTTGTTGAGTTTGGAGACACTTTATAAACTCTGTGAAACACTGCCTCTGTCAGTTTCTTAATAATCTGGACCTTCTTGTAAATTCGGCATTAAATGTCAACCAATTATTTGTTCTTTAAATGTAAAAAGTGTCAATCAAACGTTTACTATAGCAGCTGTTTGGACACACTGTTTACACTCAGTTTATGAAAGAAGACATTTCTTTTTTAATACTAAACACAAAAAACAATAAAGATTACTTCTTTGTTGCCAGACTCCACTTAGAAATCACTCAATTTTGTGAGCACACACTGAATAGAAGGCCGGTGTGTGAAGTCGACTTCTAATTGAGTTGTCGTAAGCGATCGAGCCTGCGAGGCTGCAGACTGGAGCCGAATCTCTCTCGCTTGATTTGTTGAAGGAGCTCCAGTAGAAATTTGACCCAGTGCTGCTAGCGAGCTAGCATCATCTGGCAGCTCGCAGTCAGCTGGGTCAATACTTGGCTGTGGTTCCCTGTCTGCAGTCCAGAGGCTTGCCTGCTCCCATTACTGCTTTTCAAAGGCTGCATTCACTCCTTCTCTCTTTGTAGGCCAAGACACAGTCACGGTTCTGGCTCTGACCCGACTCCTCGCTGCTTTCCCTCCAAACTCCTCTAATTCTCTCCTCCCTTCTCCTCTCGTGTCCTCTGTTCTCCTCAGTGTCGTGCCAGACGTTTGACGCCTAATAGAAATGTACATGTTTCTTCTGCAGCGGCAGCAAAACACACGTCGGCCTCGTTGAAACGATCAATACGTGTGAACAGCCTCATTCATCACAGCCTGCAGCTGCTCGACGAGTCAGAAGTGACGTCTGAGCCTCTGCTTGATGATCACATGTTCCTTCCTACCACCAGCGATTGGTTTATCCCTCGTCATGACTTGCAGAGAAGTTAAAACATCTTCGTTATTGTGCAGCAGATTAAATCTGTTTGGATGCAGGTGGGCAGAAGAGACTTGGAGGATCCTTCAGCTACCTTCAGAAGTGCAGCTCGTGTTGCTAAAAGGCCCTCGTGGTTTTTTGAAAACACCACCAGAGATTCATCCTCCACGAGCGATGATGATGCATGAGAGGCTCTGAACCGGGGCTACTTAACTCCACTTTGGCTCAATTTTAGCTCAATTTCAGACGTCTAGGTTAAACGCTGTCTCAACAGCATTTAAATGAACATTTACGACCTGCTTCACATGTGAGAAAATATAAATACTTTAACAGCAACACTTATTTGCAGGGATCAGCCTGCTGGTGCTCCCTCATCGAGCGGACCAATATAAAATTCTGCTGTCTTCATCTTGTAGTTTCATTCACAGCGAGTTCCAGCTCAGGTTTTTGATGTTACATACTTTTGGTAGAAAGATAACTCCTTCCATCACTCCGACTAACTCTTTGAATAAAAACCTGACCTGTATTTGACCGAATCGTCATTTTCTGGGCTGTTGGACAGAAAGTTTGACCTGGAATCACTTTCAGTCTTCAAGTTCAAAACACAAAAAGTCCACAGATATGATTCTGTGCTCAGACTCGACTGATTTTGTCTCCCTGGCTTCCTCCGGCACAGCACGGAGCTTCACAACCCACCTCCTGCCTCCACCTCCTGCTCTGCATCTCCTGCTCTGCACCTCCTGCTCTCCACCTCCTGCTCTCCATCTCCTGCTCTCCATCTCCTGCTCTCCACCTCCTGCTCTCCACCTCCTGCTCTGCACCTCCTGCTCTCCACCTCCTGCTCTTCATCTCCTGCTCTCCACCTCCTGCTCTGCACCTTCTGCTCCCCACCTCCTGCTCTCCACCTCCTGCTCACTACCTCCTGCTCTGCACCTCCACCTCCTGCTCTCCATCTCCTGCTCTCCACCTCCTGCTCTGCACCTCCTGCTCTCCACCTCCTGCTCTCCACCTCCTGCTCTCCACCTCCTGCTCTCCAACTCCTGCTCCCCACCTCCTGCTCTCCACCTCCTGCTCTCCATCTCCTGCTCTCCACCTCCTGCTCTCCACCTCCTGCTCTCCACCTCCTGCTCTCCATCTCCTGCTCTCCACCTCCTGCTCTCCACCTCCTGCTCTCCATCCTCCTGCTCTCCACCTCCTGCTCTCCACCTCCTGCTCTGCATCTCCTGCTCTGCATCTCCTGCTCTGCATCTCTACCTCCTGCTCTCCACCTCCTGCTCTGCACCTCCTGCTCTCCAACTCCTACTCTCCACCTCCTGCTCTGCACCTCCTGCTCGCCACCTCCTACTCTCCACCTCCTGCTCTGCACCTCCTGCTCGCCACCTCCTGCTCTCCATCTCCTGCTCTACACCTCCTGCTCTCCATCTCCTGCTCTCCACCTCCTGCTCTCCACCTCCTCCTAATGACAACAATTTGCTGCTCCTCCGCTCCGACGTGCTGCACCTTTTAATCCCTGAACATCTGAGTCTCTGCTTAATGATCGCTAATTCCTTCCTGACAGTAACATACAGAGAGATGATGATAATGATGATGATGAGAAGGTAAATAACAGATATTGTTGATGTGAGCAGTCAGATCAATCGTGTGTCTGTTCTCCTGATTAATCAACGAGCTCCCGAGCCTGCATCTGAGCAGGTGAAAAGACGGATTTCCATTTTTTGCTTAAATCAAAAAACTCCAACACTAATTTTTTTTGTGCGACTGACTGAAACCGTGTGAGTGAAGTGACATGAGGAGATTACTACCTTGATAACGTATGCAGCGTGTCTGACAAAGAAGAGAAAAGGTGAGGAAAAAGTCTGCACGAGTGAAATAAAAAGTTTTTCGAGTGTGTGATATCGTCTCTCTCTTTGTCTCTACGAGTGTGTGTGTGTGTGTGTGTGTGTGTCACACAGCATTACAGCCTATCAGAGCTAAATGTGAAACACGGCTGTGTAAATGGGCTCAGAGATAGAAATGATGAGAGCAGCTATCAGCAGGCGGAGAGACCACAATTACCACCCGGCTCCAATCTCAACCTCCAACAGAATATCTGATCCAGCGAGCGAGCGGCTGCTTCGCTGGACGGCTGCTTCACCGGCTGATTAAATGGCTCAGCAGTATATCAAAATAACATACTGTTACCCTGATATGAGACGATATACTGCACATAGTCTTAGATCTTAGATATGGTTATATGGTGAGACATCAGGGGAGTTTCCTGGTTTTAAAGGCTGCGTTACAATAAAAAGACGTCATTTTATGAACTCACCAGACCGATCTACTTGTCTTTACCCACTCAATCATTATATATCATATATATATATATAGATGCAATATCGATATTAAAGCGTTATTATGATATCTGATTTTGTCGCCCTGTCCTAGCGTACCCATCAGCAGATCCTGGATCAGCACACTCACTCGCAAAAATCAATTAAATGTTTTAATTGCAGTGACACAGTTCAACAGACACATGTTTTACACAACGAGGCAGCAGTCGAAGTTCAAAAAGTATTAAAATATCACAACAGGACAAATCAGCTGACTTAATCACACAATTAAATGTGACATTTCAAATGTTAAGTCATCCGGAGTGGATGAAACGGTTTACTGACGTTCATGATGCTTTTACGGCTGAAAAAACTATGATGAAGAATAAATAATAAAGGTAATGGTTTGTAACAGTTCTTCATTAATGCTCCATAAGGTTGATCGTCAATAAAGTCAGAATATGTTTGTAATATGTTCGATAAGGAAGCCTTGTGTATTATTGACCGAGGTGAATCTGTCTAAGTTTCATGTTCAGTGAACAGTTCGTCTCTGTATTTTTCTGTAGTTCTGTATCGTAGACAACTGTTTCAGTTTCAGCCCACGTTTATACACAGCAGGGTATTTAGAGAAACGAATATTTCCCCCCTCCGTTTTCAAAAATAACATCGTGCACACAACATCGTTTTCAAAGAAGTTGTCATTTCCATCAACCCGCATAAATACGCCGTCGAGCGCCATTCTAACTCTGCCAAACCTCTGGGCGGCAGTGTAGGGAGAAGGATAAAGCCATGCAAGCCAATCAGAATCCTCAGAATCAACAACAACGAATAACACGAGCGACTTCCTGTTCCTTTCAAAACAACGCTCACGTGACGTTAAGCATTTTCTGGCGCATAGCCTAATGAGCGTGAGAAGCTAAAACCCCGTTTCTCCCAGCTGACACGACAACACATAACCGGAGTTTTCCAAATTCTCCACTTTGCCCGGAGTTTTTAGAAATAATCGTTTTCTGTGATAAAAACGGGGTTTTCCTGTAAATGAGAGGCCAAACCGCCTGGAAATATCTGCGTTTTCCCTTCGTGTAAACGGGGCTTCAGTTACTGGAAGAGGTGGCCTATGACGTCACTTATCACCCACCTATAACGCCGTGCTGCGTTCCCTCCCCAGACAGCTTAAAAACCATTCACACCTGGGCTCACCTGGCCTTAGCAACCCACATGAACGACCCACAAGTGGCCCGAACGACTCTGAAGTTAGTCAGAACTGAAGAAGCCTGAAGAATGAAAGTCCAGTTGTCTACCATACAGCACGTAGAAGAACTGACTGTAACATGTAAGACGTCCTCAGAGCTGATGTTTCCTGTGCAGCCATGTTTTTTTTTGCCACTCATCAGGCCACAGAGAGTCTCTCTGAGACCTGATAAACTGTCGAGAATCCAGTCGGGAATCCTATCAAAGCATTCCAACGCAATTAAAGCTAGCGTCTACAATCCTGGAGAGCTAGCAAGAGAGCTAGCAAGATTTCAAGTGGCATCCTGTCAGCGCTCCATCCAAAGCCCCCCCCCATGAACGCGCATCTGGCAGGTGAACTCACCAGTCGGACAGAGACTCTGAAACTATAGTTGACACAGGTGGGAGAGGGAGGGTCTCATCGATCTGTGTTTCAATGGCGTGGAAGTTGATAGATCCTTCTCATGGCTAAAAATCAACACACAACGAAGCTAACGTTAGCATTGGGCTAATACGAGCGACACACGTAGCCAAGTTGGCAAACCTGACATATTTCATGACAATAACAAATCCCCCCGAAACAAAAAAACATCATTACCTGTTACCTTTTAGCGGGTGAGTTGGTAGAAGTAACGCTGGCTGCATTTTCTCTGCCATTGTAACCGAATGAACTCCGTATCCCCGCGGAGGAGTGTGCTCAATATTTCCGGCGTCAGTGAAACCGGACGTGCGCACGCGCGGAGGAGGGCGGGACATGAAGGCATCTGACCAATGAAGGAAGGCACTGAGAAAAAGCTGACCAATCCGTGCTAATCGGCCCGGATAGCACTGATTGGTCAGCTTTGTCTCAGTCATGCAGCTGCCACAGAGGTCTGATTATCTGAATACATCATGTATTGACTACTCTCAGGACAGAAGGACCATTTCACCCAGTACGTGCTGCTGAAAATTACACTTATTATTAATTTATTAGGAAGCAGCTCCCTGTCCAACCAAACTCCACGCTGGAAATCTTTGTTTATCTGACCTGAGATCAGACGTGATCCTGAAATCATTCTGATCTGCAGTGAATGAGGGATTTTTGCATCGTTCCCTGGTTGTGACTAATTACTTTCATTATCCATTAATCTGCCGTCTTTACTTTTCTTTGGCAAACTGAACAACGCCAAAAGTTTTCAGAGCCAAGGTGACTTTAGCAATTAAAAATCAGACTCCGATGTTTGTGTGTTTTGTCTTGATTAAACGTCTGCTGAAGTGAAGCTGTGAGCAGAAAACAGTTGATTTAAGAATTAATTAATCATAGCCGCAAATTAATTTTCTGTCGATACACTAATTGTTTAATCAGCCGACCTTTTCAGCTCCACGCAGCCTGATAATCAATGATAAGCAATTCTGTTTCGTCAGCGACTGACATCAAACAGAACATGGATTTTATTGATTCAGAAATCTCGAATCAGGAACTGTGATGCCAACAAACACCTTCACTTTTGAAAAGCCCACCAGACGTTGCATGTTCTTAATTGCTAACTCGACCACAGAATAAGACAGCGACACGGCAGACAGGCGGGTTTGTCGGGACATCGGGTTTTATTCTGCACAGTTTGAACCGGACGCTGACGGCTGGACGTTGGATCTCAGCATCTCTCGTTAGATGACTTTACAAACTGCCTCCGCAGCGTTCACACTCAGCGAGCCGCTGCCAAATCATTCCCACGGCGCTAAAATCATTGTTTTTGCCAGAATAAAAAAACAACTGGACTTATTACAATTAGCTCAGAGATAATATTTTGAAACAGCACAGTGCCCATTGTGATTCACAATCCCTCCTAATCCGAAACCTCCCTGCAGCGGCGCTACGTGCCAGCGCGGCCCCTTTATTTCTGTCCAATAATAAGCGGCCCAACAGCACTGCCGTCCCAGAAGCCCCTGCGGTTGCCATGGTAGTTAATAAGGCTCGTTAAGATCAAAGGCACAAAGAAGATTGTTGACTCTCCAGGGGAGGCGAGTCGAGCCCAGAGGAATGCAATTAAGGCTGAAGCGGGGATCCTCCACATACCTGATGCTATGCTAACAAGGGCGGGTGCAGCTACAGAGACGCACTGCAGCTTCAGGAGGCATGATCGCTATCTGTGTGTGTGTCTGTGTGTGTGTGTGTGTGTGTGTGTGTGTCTGTGTGTGTGGGTGTTAAGACTGTATCTGAATGCCAAAGCGAGCAGTTTGTGTGTGTTTGTCCACAAAAAAAGCCGCAACATGTGCACACGAGACAACATCAGGTGTGTGTTCCTGTTTAACTTGTGTGTGTGCATGCACGTGTGTGTGCGTGTGTGTGTGTGTGTGTGTGTGTGTGTGTGTGTGTGTGTGTGTGTGTAATTGAAAGCAATGGGTGGGCACAGAGGGAGCTGAAATGGATAATGGGTGCTCACTGAAGGCAGAAAGCTCACCTCTAATAACACAGACTGATGGTTACAATTACTATAATCACTAATAGATTGAGTGTAACTGCCATTTTAATGTGATTTTTTCCATGAATTGCAGGAATAACTTTGAACCGGAGCGAGCACATTTAATCTAATTACACACAGAGTTCAATTATCGGTTTTGCGCGCAGTTTCTCCGAGACAGTCCATTAGCAGACATGTTTACTGCACGGCTGTGAGCTCTCTGTCCTGTGAATCCGGCGATTAGGAGAGAGACAAAGGAGGGAAAAAACAACCTGTGGTGATGAAAGAAACCTATTTTAACAGCGCTATCGAAATAATAATGAACAGTTCAATATGAGAACGACCCGGAGCGCTTGATTAAAAACAGGGTTAAAGAGTAAGACAAAACTTTCAGTTGCACCAAACAGATTTACTTATTAATTAGACCTTTTCTTTGTTTGAGAACGTCTCTTCAGTTTTGTAAAAAATAAATAAAACAGCACATAAAGGAAGCCTCCCTCGTGCGTCAACAGGGAGGACGCTAACAACACAAGGATTCACTGTTTTCCCAACATTGTGACGAGCTGTTCTGATGGATTACAGTCTGATGTGAGCCAAAACAAACTCAAACTGAAATGTCCACAGTTTGTATATTCACCAGAAAACTCTGACATTAGGTCAATCCAATCAGCGCTGACCTTTACGGTGGACATCAGTCGAGTTCTGTGTTTGAAAAGCACTTTCAACCGTCCATATGTAGAGTCGCGCTCACAGCTAGCGTCCGATCACAGGGACACATCAAGGCAACGTGTGCTGGCCAATCACAGCGCAGGAGAGCTAGCTTATCATCACAACAGCAGAGTAAAAATAAATCATTCTGATGTGCAACTGTGCACGCAAGACATTATTTTGGAGAGTCAGGAGGCTGATCGGACGTGAACAGCTGCTGTTTGACTGTAAAAATATATTCAAATGAGCATTTTTATGATCTTGTGTTTCAAGGAAGATGGAAACAGCAGTCTGCAGGATCACACCTGACCCGTCTGAGTCAAATGAGCAGTGCTGTAGTTCTTCTGGTCAGGGCTGAAGACGGGATTGTTCAATGTAAAATGCAGAAATCAAGAACAAAACCTTAAGTCACACACACACACAGGCTATAATATAGCTGTTCAGTGGACTGCTGGTGTGGTTTCACGTCTACCAGAGAATAATCAGGACGATCAGACCCACGAGAGACACATTAAAAGGATAAATGTAACGTTGCCGCCACCTTAATGGGATTAAAGAAAAAAGGCTCAAATCAGCTTTAATTAGCGAGCGTGAGTCACTTCTCGCTCGTGTCACTTCTGCTTCCTCCGCTGAGCTCGTTTTACACTTTAACGTTTGAGCAGTGATTATTTCTTTTAAACTCAACTCCATTTTTTTTTAATTCCGAAGGTCTTTGTTTGTCACCAGAGGGGCAATTAAAAAGATTCATGCACCAGAGACGTCATACTACAAACATGAACACTGCTGACAACCGTAGTGCTGCTAATTAATTAAAAAACAACCTGTCAGAAAATGATTACACTAATAACAGCTCTTTTTAAAAGACCAGAAACAACTGCGATAAACAATATTAATTTTAACGCATCTAATTATAATAGAATAATGACGCAACCTGTTAAAGAGCAACGTGCTTTTAATTTGTAATATTCAGACGCTGGAAATTGAAATGTTTACAAATATATTAATATTCTAAATAAACAAAAATAAAGCCACACAACCACAACAATAAAGAAACACTGTGCACAAGTCTCATAATGTTCTGCCAGTTATTCTGGCATCACGATGGCTAATCAATAAGATACGTATTAAAACCAGGTTTTAAAACCAGGAAACAGCTGATCACAGCAGTCAGTTCGTCACTTCATCCACGAAGATGAGCAGCTGGAAAGCCGCTGAGATCCGGGAGATGCTAGCGTCTCCTCGCTCTCTGTAGCTGTCTCGGTTGTCCGCTTGTTGTTGTAGCGGCGAGCTAATAGCGGTCGCTACTTTCAAATTAAAAGCCCCCCGCTAAGAACCCAGTTCTAAACTCCGATGGGGTGCAATGTAAAGCTCTTATTTTGAAGGAAAACTGCGAAAAACTGTCCCATAAGGAATGAATGGGACGGGGTCAAAAAAGTCACAAATCATGGACGTTTTTCAAACATCTCCTGCTCTGGCAGACTTTGACCTAGAGACACCATTCAAACTTTAAAATGTAGGCACAAGTCTTATCTATTTGAGTTGTATTTGAACCTTTCTTTCTACGATGTTTAGTTTTTGAACGGTGACCCTTAATTGATCGTGAGTGATTTCGAAAAAATTCAGGATTTTCAATGTGTGTGTATTGCGGAATGTTCGCGCAGCACCAACTGGCAGAGTGGGGGAGCCTGAAAAAAACTCTCCGAAAATGTTTCTTTAGATGACGATCCTAGCCACAGATTTCACACTACAATAGTGATATTTTCCAAGAACGTAGCCACACTTGTCTTCTGTCTGGCAACGTGTCCACTTTATCGGGAGGATGTACGGTTTTTGAATGATCTGCGTCTAACCGACACAAACTCCAGCAACTGCCCCATAAGCCCCAATGTTAAACGGGAAGAGGATTTTGGGAGAAAAGCAGAAACTGCCCTGCTTCTCTTCACACCCAACTTCCTGCTTCACGTCACGTCACATGTTGACGCCTACCAGAGGAGGAAAAGTGGAGGCTGTTTGGAAAAGGAGGAATATTACACCTCCCTTTTAGACAGACAAGGAGGCACATTGCAGCCTTTACCTTGCTGCAGATGTGCCACCTTTTCTATCTGAAAGGGGCTAGATGTTGAGCAGGTGTGGACCGGCCTGTGTTAAAAATGCTAAATGAAATGCGTAAATTAAACAGAGAACAACACGGGGCTAAATGTGTCTGCTGTGGATGGAGTGAGCAGTTTAGACTGACGTTAAATTCCGGGCCTGATTTACAATCCCGGTCCGACCCTGGTGTTGAGTTTCGGGAGCTACGTCCTCCCTCACATCCAGCTGAGGCCTCACTGAGCCAGCAGTTCTGACCGGTCCGGCTCTGAAACAGTGCTGGAGACTGGAGTCCAAAGAAGACACACATTTTAAATCCCTTTACGGAGGAATCCAGTGTTTTTCACTCTGACATACAGGATAGAAATACACACAGATGAACAGAAGAGACCTGTAGGCGTCAGAGGTCCGAATGTGGAATTTAAATATGGATAATTATGAGCTTTGAGAGAGAGTGATGTTAATACGCTGACAGACTGGAGGACAGAGTGGCGGTGATAGAGACAGAAGGAGCAGGACAGACAGAGAAAGAGGGAGAGAGATTCATAACGAGGCTGACAGGAAGTGCGAGAGAAGCCAGAGGTGGTGTGACAGAGCAGCAGACGGGCGTTTGTGTGCGTTGCCAGTTTGGGAAAGCTCGACGGGATAATTGGTGTCAGAGTCCAGCAGAAGAGGCTGTCATTGCTCGACTCCGCGGGCTGGCAGACTGCCTCGGAGAACAAAAGGTGGACGGAGACGGCGATAAAGACCTGAAGATGGAATCACGACACAGTCTCTTCACTGAGACGTCTGAATCGTCCCAGTCAGCTTCTATCTTCAGCTGACAAAGTTGATGAACGAGAGAGAGAGAGAACAGTGGTCAAACTGTCCGTCTCCTCCTGAACAACAGGATGTGGAAGACAAAAAGCCCTCTGTGGAGAAGTTAATGTGAAAAGACCGCTTCCAGTTAGGAAGCTGACGATCTGACCCGAGCTGACGGACACGAGGAGACGAGCTGCTGGAGAAGGAGGAACATCTGGCAGCTGAAGAGCCAGTTGTTTGTTTCAGAGTCTGTGGAAACTAAACTGGAGCTGCACAAAGGCTTGTTCTTGTTCTATGCTGATGATGTCACGATGTATATCACTGTCTTTGCTGGTATTATTACTCACTGCAACTCATTTTCTTACAATCTGTAGAAGAAACTGTTTAATCTGGCTCACAGTGAGCACCGAACCTCTCCGACGGCTCTGGGTTTGGGCTGGCAGACTGCCTCGGAGAACAAAAGGTGGACGGAGACGGCGATAAAGACCTGAAGATGGAATCACGACACAGTCCGAGCGTTTCGCTCATCTCAGACGTCTGAATCGTCCCAGTCAGCTTCTATCTTCAGCTGACAAAGTTGATGAACAAGAGAGAGAGAGAACAGTGGTCAAACTGTCCGTCTCCTCCTGAACAACAGGATGTGGAAGACAAAGAACCCTCTAACTTCCAGTTAGGAAGCTGACGATCTGACCCGAGCTGCCAGCAGCAGACCACAGACGGACACGAGGAGACGAGCTGCTGGAGACAGATGTTTGTTTCAGAGTCTGTGGAAACTAAACTGGAGCTAAACGGAGAAGAAATAGTGCACAAAGGCTCGTTCTTGTTCTATGCTGATGATGTCATAATGAATATCACCATTTTTTCTTGGCATTATAACTCACTGCAACTCATTTTCTTACAATCTGTAGAAGAAACTGTTTAATCTGGCTCACAGTGAGCACCGAACCTCACCGACGGCTCTGGGTTTGGGCTGGCAGGCTGCCTCGGAGAACAAAAGGTGGACGGAGACGGCGATAAAGACCTGAAGATGGAATCACGACACAGTCCGAGCGTTTCGCTAATCTCAGACGTCTGAATCGTCCCAGTCAGCTTCTATCTTCAGCTGACAAAGTTGATGAACAAGAGAGAGAGAGAACAGTGGTCAAACTGTCCGTCTCCTCCTGAACAACAGGATGTAGAAGACAAATAAACCTAAAGTTAATGTGAAAAGACCGCTTCCAGTTAGGAAGCTGACGATCCCCTGATGGACACGAGGAGACGAGCTGCTGGAGAAGGTGGAACATCTGGCAGCTGAAGAGCCAGATGTTTGTTTCAGAGTGTGTGGAAACTAAACTGGAGCTAAACGGAGAAGAAATAGTGCACAAAGGCCAGACGGGCTCTGCGTTTTTAAACGTGAGACTTCAGTGAAGCTTCAGAAAAGCTTCCTCCCTCGTCGAACGCACGCCGTCTGCAGCGAGCGGCGTGTCTGAGGACGGGTCTGCGTGGCGAGCGGCGCTCAGGGATCCGTTCACTTTGAACCGACTTCAAAGACGCCACAACAAACTATAAGGACTTAAAATAAATCTGGAATCCGTTCAAGAGAGAAAAAGAAGAAGCACAGGGACCGTCTTACTGGAACTCAATCAAATACGAGAGACCGGAGGAGGTGGAAGTTTCCTTTTAAGTTCTTAAAAACAAGGAAAAAGCACTTCAGCAGGAAGAAAACAGATCTGCTATCGTCTGAAAGAAGAAGAGGAACAACCACGTGTTTAGAGATTAGAAACAGGCCTGAGGGATTAACCAGCACCGACACACGTTTTGTTTTAATTAGATTAATACAGAAATTAAACTCCACAGCCTCATTTCTGTATTTCCTGCAAACTGCAAATTGAAGCATCCCGTCCAAAGAAGATGGAGATCAGCAACATGTTGCACCAGCTGTGAGCTCGATTTGAAACTCAAGTCCAACTGTTGTAACCAGAGATTCATCTGTGCTGCGATCAAGGCCGTTACAATCAGATTTTCAGATATTACTCTATTTGATCAGTAACCTGGAAGACAAACACGTCTCGAGTCATCTTTCTAATCGACAGCTCAGAAGGAAGCTGCAGTGTTTGACTCCACGGTGGATATTTGTACCAAACCTGCTTCACAAACACTTTAAAAATAACCTGTTTGATATTTGTTCTATTATTATCTCGACGCTGGAAATCACTTAGAGACACACTGACAGACTTATATAACGGCTGCCTGATGCCATCTGTGTGTCCTCACTTGTAAGAGTTTATTTCCCACTTATGTCTTTTTATTTATATTCCTCACATACTGTATACGTCTCCGTCGTGTCCACAGCCGGTCGCCTGATGCAGTTATTCTCCTGTTTTTAAAGGAAACCTTCCTGTCATTAGATCTAACCAGGTCTGATCCCTGATTCCTGTAAAGGTCTTTGTAACTGAGCTGCCTGTATGAATTAATAAACTTCTCCGAGGCACCAGCACAGTCAAATGTGAGGCTTCCATATTGGTGCAATGAAGCATCATATAATCCATCTGTTTGCTGTTTGCCTGCCTCCCTCCGGGCCCACTGAGCAATCTAACAGTGCATTAATTGTTCCTCCGTCTTCGCTGCTGCATCTTTAACACAAATATTCAAGAGCTACACCATCTTTCTGCACATTTCTGCTCACGTCCTCAATTATTGTTCGCCAGTTTTCCAGTATGATGTACCACAGTGATCGTTAACTGGAGACTCCTCAACGTTCACGACACACAGATACAGAAAAACATCTCTGTTTCTGTTGTCCAGTGACACAAATTGCAAGTTTAACAAAGGTGAATCTGACTCTGAACCTTAAACCGGCTAAAACGTCGGACGTCTGAAGCGTTCGGAGAGAGTCGGACGAGTTCGGGAGCTGCTCTGTTCGGTGTGTTCAGCTGTGTCTGATCCGACTGAACATGCGAAGTCGGCCGTCTGAGGTTGGACGCCGTCGGATACTCTGATTGGTTGTTAGCTAGCTGTTCAGTGACCATTCTGATTGGCGGTGTGCCAGCGAATCAGCGCGGCGTGTGGGAGGGGCGGCGGAAGTGACGATGGTAAACAAACCACATAAACAGAGACGGCACAGAGTTACAAACAACACTTCACCGTTCGTTATTTTGGGGATAAACCAGCGTATGTTTGGAAGCCATGGCTGTGTGGACCGAGGACTTTGAGGAGCAGCTGGCTGCCCTGGTGGAAGAGAGACCACCGTAATACGACATCACGCAAGTAATGCTGAGCTAACACTGTGTGTGCTTTGTTCTGATAAGCTACGGTCCGCACTCCGTTCTGTCATTTCCTGTTTTTATGTAGCTAGCGCCACCCGATGTTTAGGAGACTTATTGCATTTCACGCAGGCGTCAGAGGTCCGTCAGAGCTCACACCAAAACAGGAAATGCACTCTTGAAATCATCCATTAATCTGACATCTGCTGCTCAGGCCTGTTAATGAAACAGAGCAGCAGCCTCAACCTCTTTACAATTCATTAATATCACATCGTGCACAGTTTCCCTGCAGAGCCGCTCTCTCATGTAGCTCATAATAGGACGCACTTGTTCAGCGTGTGGACGCATTAGCATACATAAAGCATAGTTTGAGTGTTAAAGCACATATAAATATACATGAACCCACACCTACACACACACACTCCACATGCTGTTATAAGTGCACATGCTTAAACATGCACATGTCAAGTGGACAGCATGGCGGAGGAACATATCTGTGCAGAGAGGAGAAGGTGAGCTGTGAGACTGAGAAGTGTCTCGATAAAGAGATGATCCATCACTTCCGTCAGGCTTTAAAGGGAAAGTAGTTGTGTTTTATGACGGGCTGTTTAGAGTAAGTGCAGGTTTAGAGCTGTCTGAGAACACAAGGAGCATTTTGAACAAGGTCATAAATCACCAGCCAACCAACACCAGGAAGTTTAGACTTAAAGGCTGCTGGTAGAAGTTTTCAGACCCGGCGAGAGAGACATTCTCACCACATACTCAGTCCTTCATGTTCCTCTAAGAACAGAAGCTCGTTAATAATAATCACATTCATCATCGACATAACAGCGGTGCCATATGTGCACAGATGTGTAGGCAGCCATGAACTACAGTGTGACTGAATGAGACCAGCGACTGTGCCGATGCTTCACCGCTTCAATAGATTATTTAAATCCCAGCAGCCTACAGGACCAGGAAGCTCAAAGGTTGTGTCAGCGATTCTGGTACTACAAATGGTACTACCAACCACTCAAAAGCAAAACAAACAGTGTTCCAACCAATCACAGACGAGGGGTGGGTGTTGTGGTGTTTCGCGCTCGTGCACGCGAAGTGGTCACCAAAGGAGGTCAGCTGACGGTGTTATCAGAAGCTAGAATGGCGGAGTCAATACCCAAGAAGAGAAAGAGTGAGAGAATACCAGCGTGTATCTTCCAAGACCAGTATAAGTATCGGGAAGGCCATGGAAAGATGGAAGGAAGGAAAAGAACTAAAAGGATTTAAATCGGATGCCGAGCTCACGCCGTTTCTTCTGGACATGTGAGTAGCAGCCAACATGCTAGCACTGCTAGCACTGCTAACACTGCTAGCGTGTTGCTTGTTGACTTGTTTGGATGTGAAATGTGACCGAAGCTCGACTAAATGTGGATCGGTCTGAGCAAACGTAGATGAAGTTTGTTAGTTGCGAGTTGCGTTTGTTAGCTAGTAGCGTTCATGGTCATGCACGTTCATGAAAATGTGCGTCCATGATCATTTTCAAAACACGGAGGGAGGGAGGGGCTAGCTGGCTCTGTTTGTCTGGGATCTCGCAACGGACGTGAGGGCAACAGGATCGCTGATACGACCTTTAAATGGTTCTATAGATCACTAAAAAGATCAGGAGACGCCACAGAGATCCTGCTGAACATCACAAAACACTGGACCGACTGTAAGAGTCTCGTCTCCGACCAACCATCTGCTCAGAAACAGTCGATGCCAAATCATCTTCCTTTGACTCAAGGAAGGGAAATACTGATGATCTGATTGGCTGAATTTGATATTAGTTGGCCATTTATTGGGTTCAAATTGTATTTAAAACCCACCTTCAGCACCAGAAAAGAGTCCAAATGAAAAGCCACATCACAGGATTCAACCCGACGCTTAAACCGACTGTGCCGATGCTGCACTGCTTCAATAGATTATTTAAATCCCAGCAGCCTACAGGACCAGGAAGCTTAAATGGTTTTATAGATCACTGAAAAGATCAGGAGACGCCACAGAGATCCTGCTGAACATCACAAAACACTGGACGGACTGTGAGAGTCTCGTCTCCGACCAACCATCTGCTCAGAAACAGTCGATGCCAAATCATCTTCCTTTGACTCAAGGAAGGGAAATACTGATGATCTGATTTGCTGAATTTGATATTAGATGGCCATTTATGGTAGCGATTGTGTTCAAAACCGACCTTCAGCACCAGAAAAGAGTCTAAATGAAAAGCTGTGTTGAACATGACGCTTAAACCAGAGCTTTAATTGGCTCAGCAGCCACGTGTGTCTTAAGTGTTAGATTACAGATCAGCATCTGCATTAAACAAGACCTCGATTAAAACCCGGTATTTAACCAGCAGCGGTCGCTCACAGAGGAAGTCCCGTCGGCTCTTATCTGCGGCCCGTTTGAATCCCACAGCACCGACGGCTGGATGAATGACTGCAGTTTAACTAACAGATAACACAACGCGGTGGATCCGCCGTGATCAGATAGAGGACGCTCCGTCATTACCGCAGACCCACAACCAGATAAAGTCCGCTCGCATCTGATAGCGTGTGGACGTCCATTATTCAGGCAGATATTGGACTGTCGGTGGTCAGCGAGCCGAGATAAGAGGCAGCTCCATTAGAGGATGGGTGGGCGGTACTGTACGTGTTGCTGCTGGTGTTCTGGTGAATATGTGTGTGCATCCTCTTCTGCACAAACAAAGGATGCAACTGAAGCCTTTATTTGTTTATCTGAGCCGTAAGAAGCTTCTGACTGGACTTCAGCCTCTCATCAGAACCAGACGGCTCCAACGAGACCCTGATTCTACCTCCTGTCATCTGTGTTGGTGAAGAAACTGTCGCTTACCTTTCTGTCATCTGGTTGCCAGATCAATCCGTCCTGACACCTGAAAAACAGAACAAAAAGGGAATTTTTATTATATTTTTTCCACAGTTTCTTTTTGCAATTATAATTAACTTCAGCAGAAGCAACATGACTCGTCTCTGCAGGAGAATCCTCTGTAATCTCGTCCTCCAGCAGAGTTAGATCCATTTATTATTGAACCTTAAAAGACGTAAAAGTCCAGGAGACTATTTGTTTTCTGTTGAATATTATTAAAGGTGCAGTTTGTAAGAAAGTTGAGCTTTGAGTCTCTTTTCTAACACCGTCGACGTCTGACGCTTTAGGATGGTACGATCCCAAAGCGTCAAACATCTTACAAACTGGACCTTTACATTTTTTGGGGCAGGTGATGAGGTTGAAGCTAAATGAGAGGACTGACTCTTTTATATATTTTTCCGATTGACGACAAATTAATTTATAAAAACACAAACCAACACTTTGCTAGTCTCAGTACTCGTTGACTTTCCGTCCGTGGCTCTTGCATTTGTTGCACTTCTTAAAGTTTCTTCTTTATGTAAATCCTTAAATTTTAGAAGCTGTTACCATTGATTATAGACATTTTTTTATTTTCTTTTGATCCAGTTATTGATTTATTGACTAGACGTTGCAGTTAGACGTTAACCTGACTCTCGCCAGATGAATTTGGTTCCGCCTCGCTCCACTCATCCATCTGGGATCGCTCCATTGGAGATGTGTTTCAGAAGGCTGGGCCTTATCAAAAATCCTCGCATATGATTGGATAAACCACTTGTCTGTCATCTTTATTGACGTGCTACTTCAACCACTCACATCGAAACCAACCTGTGACGTCGATGAGAGCGACGTTCTTTTAACGAACAAATATTGGGTAGATTGGACGACACGGATGAAACAGCAGCATCAATGTTGACGCTTGCTTCCTCGATGCGAGCCGCCATTGTTGTCTGAATCAAAACAGTCGCTTCTCCGCTACGTCACATCTATGAAACTCCCGCCCGGCGGTCCTGATTGGCTCGACCATGAAAATCTGGTGCCGAAATCCCTCCCAACGGGAGCGATCCCAGATGGATGTGAGTGGAGCTAGGCGGAACGAAATGCATCTGGAGAGAGTCAGGTTAATAAAAAGATGCTGTGTGGGGGTTTATGGATCTTCATCCTGTATCTGTTGCTAGCAACCATTCTAAGTTTTCTTACTTAAAATGTTAAAA
The DNA here is from genome assembly GCA_039737535.1 of Lagodon rhomboides. Lineage (NCBI taxonomy): Eukaryota > Metazoa > Chordata > Actinopteri > Spariformes > Sparidae > Lagodon > Lagodon rhomboides. Next base: position 2,185,461 of record CM077787.1, read on the forward strand.
GCCGAAGAACTACGCAGACGCATTTTATTTGTTTTCAGACAGCGTGGGAGGCTCGCATCGAGGAAGCAAGCGTCAACATTGATGCTGCTGTTTCATCCGTGTCGTCCAATCTACCCAATATTTTTTCGTTAAAAGAACGTCGCTCTCATCGACGTCACAGGTTGGTTTCGATGTGAGTGGTTGAAGTAGCACGTCAATAAAGATGACAGACAAGTGGTTTATCCAATCATATGCAAGGATTTTTGATAAGGCCCAGCCTTCTGAAACACATCTCCAATGGAGCGATCCCAGATGGATGAGTGGAGCGAGGCGGAACGAAATGCATCTGGCGAGAGTCAGGTTACTGTTAGACGTGACATCGAGTCAAAATAAACTCTAACAGTGACGGAGGAAGAAGTCACATCCGGCCTTTAAAAATAAAATAATCTGAGAAACAACCAACACTCAAAGTCTAAAACAAGCGAGCTGCACGTCTTTACAACATTTCATTTTTATGACAGCAGTTAGAGAGGAAGAGGAGCAGGAGAGGGAGGCGACACGCAGAGGATATCATGAGTCAGATCTGATGTTGCGAGGATATAGTTGAACCCGCTGAGTCATCACGACACCAATTCTCGTTCCATCTTTTAGCGTTTTGTTGCCAAACTGCAGCTCTTTGCGGCGAGGCGACCGCTGAAACGCAGCGACTCCGAGGCGAATGGATTCATTTTAAAGACGCCGAGGCAGCTGACAAATGGATGTCATCACAGAGGAGAGGCGACGAACGGAGGCAAAAACAGCAGAATAAATTACGGCGACGAGTCGGGTTCCATCCACACGACTCTGAATCTGATAGATGACTTACAAACACGGGCGGCGGGAGAGAGAGAAGAGATGGAGTGTGAATCGAGGACACGGAGAGCAAAGATGCTGAGAGAGAGCAAATTCAAAAATAGATTGATCAATCGGCTTTGAATACAGAGCTGCTCTCCTCTCACATTCTGTCCCACTTTCCCTCCTCTCATCACCCTTTTCTGCTCCTCGCTCGACCCGTCACTCCCTCCCGTCCTCTTTTCTTTTCCCTTCCAGAACTTATCGTGGAAGAAATCTCATCAGGCAGCGTAGATTATTAAAAAAGCCTTCTCAGCCTCCCAGTTCAATCTGACTCCTCGAGTTTTAAAAGCCAGAGGCGACCGTCTGTACGCTCAGGTGCTTTCATAAACAGAAAATCCTCCAAGGTGATGACACACGCCTTATTTTAGGAATTAAATATGTTCGGTGAAGGTCAGGTGAAGTATTTACTGCTCACGTGTACGGAGGACTGAATGAAATGACTTCATGTATACCGTATTTCACCAATTAATTGCTGGAAGTGCCGACTGTTTACTTCTGCAAAAATAATGCAAATAACCGCCCCGGCGGTTATTTGCATTATTTTTGCAGAAGTAAACAGTCGGCACTTCCGTTTTCTGTCAAAATAAGAGAAGTAGCTAACGTTAGAAAAGGGTGTACCGTAATCTTAGACTCTTATTTTGACAAAAAACAGGAAGTGTCAGAGAGAACGACTCGAGTTTAACGGCCCACCTTCACACAGCGGAGGACAGGTCAACACGGAGGAGGACGGACAGCAAATGGACATAAATGATAACGTAAGAAGGAAGAAAAATAAAAAGTATGACGCTACGTTTAAGCTTGGAGCTGTGAAATACAGCTGTCATCACAATAATGGCCTGGTGCAGGTCTGTGTAGAAATAAATAAAGGCCTGCAGCGAAGAGCCGCCTGCTTCTTTTAAACGCCTGGGTTATTAACTGGGAAATACGGTACGTTAAAGTAAAAGTACAGCATGTGTTTGTCTCTGTGTGGTGATTCATGCCGTTTTTCCACCGACAGTACCAGCTCGCCTCGGCTCAGCGTGGCTCTACTTGGTTTGGTTTCAGACGCGTTGCATTTCCATCTAGAATTAGTATCTCTACGTCGGCGTTCAGGCAAAACATGCTCGAAGACGATGAGAGAATTTCGGATTTCCTACAACAGCGTCCGAAGACGAAGACGAGAGGAGACACGCCAAGAGACGTTTCAGGACTATTCAGGTTAGCAAATGGTCGCTAACGCTAGCTCGCTATCGAGCTCGTTCTGGATGCGTCTTCAGCGACAACACTTCTCAGCCTCTCCACCTCCCAGTTCAATCTGACTCCTCGAGGCATTTTCTGATCTCAGGATGGCATCGCTAACATCACAGAGAGGACGCCACATGGACGTCTGCACGCTCAGGTGCCTTCACAAACAGAGAAAATCCTCCAAGGGGATGACACACGCCTTATTTCAGGAGTTAAATATGTTAGGTGAAGGTCAGGTGAAGTATTTACTGCTCACGTGTACGGAGGACTGAATGAAATGACTTCACGTATACGTTAAAGTAAAGGTACAGCAGGTGTTTGCCTCTCAGCTCGCCTCGGCTCAGCTTGGCTCTACTTGGTTTGGTTTCAGACGCGTTGCGTTTCCATCTAGAATTAGTATCTCATCAACGTGGGCGGGTCGTCATCAACGTGGGCGGGTCGTCTTCAACGTGGGCGGGTCGTCATCAACGCGGGCGGGTCGTCATCAACGCGGGCGGGTCGTCATCAACGTGGGCGGGTCGTCATCAACGCGGGCGGGTCGTCATCAGTGACGTACTTATCCACGCGACACATAAACAGGGCTAGCTGTGGGCTACGCAAAACACGTCCACCTTTTCATTTCCTGTCGCACCATCAAGCTCGTTCTGGATGCGTCTTCAGCGACAACACTCAGGAGCGTCTCCACCTCTGCCACGGTCCACGCCGTGTTCCTGCGCGTTGTTCCTTCCATGTAATCGCTATGTTGACTGAACGCAGATGCTAGTTTTTAAAGGTAGCGGGCGTCAGGCTCGGACGTCGCGCTCGTCATGAGTCGTCAAGTGGCGTCGCTCTCTGTCCAATCAGTGGCCGGCTGCCAGCTTACGTCACACAGAAGTATCAGCTCAGCTCGGTTGGAACTTATACGGAGGTGATACTAAAAAAGCACCACTTTAGCAGGTACCAGGTACCAGATTTCAGTAATGGGAACGCAAAAAAAGGCGAGCTGAGTCGAGGCGAGGCGAGCTGGTACTGTCGGTGGAGGAAGTCGACCTCATTCAGAAGCTCCCAGTGACCCGTTACAGGAAGTCCCTCGTTTCACTTTGAGCTCAATCAATTCAGAAGGTAAACACGAGCAGCAATAATGTGCTAATGATCGTCCTCAGAGGGACTTTATGATCTTATAATTGAGCCGTCGCACATTCAGACACGACACGAGCTAATTCAGTGCAACTCTTTACAGATAATAAATGAATATCACTCCACATATCCAAAACACGGTAGAGATCACCTCCACATTGAGCCTCGGAAACAACCGTACCGTTAGATGAGCAGGGAATCTACTTGTTAAACACACCACAGATATGGTTCATCAATATGTTCAGATCCAGTCTCATATTGTTCTCGAGAGGAAAAGGCTTTGAGTTGTTAAAACGGTGGATTCATTTGAAAGGTAAATCATCTCCTGGCTGTATTATTATCACGAACAATCGAGTTTTCAGACGCGGACGCAGGAATAAAACAGAAACTTCCAGATGAGGACACGAGGTTCAAACTGGAGCCGAACAATATGCAAAAAAGCAACTGTGATATGAAGCACGATTTCAGTTTGGATGCTAATTTTTGATTTTGAGATAAAAAAGGAACTCCTGCAATTTGGATTTCTCTCTTGGTATTAAAACAATTTTGATTTGATTAACTGTGAAGCTTGACTAAGCTTTGCTTTCTGAGGGCGTCAGTCGGAAATGTTTTAGGGACTAGTTTTTATCTGTCAAAAAGAAAAGTTTTAAAAAGTTTTATTTAAATACTGAGTGCTAGGAGACATTTAGATAAACTCCTGTTAGGTTTAACATTGACTTTAGACACAAAGGAAATATAAAGCAATCTTTATTAAAGGTTTTGTTATTGGGAATTCATTGGACTTTATCACAACAGTCAGCTGAACAACACTTTACAACAAGCTCCAAAACCCAGAACAACACCGAGTTCATCCCTGGTTTGGATCATATTCAGGATAAAGTGTTCACAGAGGTATTGATCTCCTATACTGATCATCTGATCTGATCATCAAGTGCGTCTGTGACTTCCTTTTCTTCTTCCTTTTCTTCTTCTTCTTCTTCCTTTTCTTCTTCCTTTTCTTCTTCCTCTTCTTCTTCTTCTTCTTCCTCTTCTTCTTCTTCTCCTTCTCCTTCTCCCTCTTCCTCTTCCTCTTCTTCTTCTTCTTCCTCTTCCTCTTCCTCTTCTTCTTCTTCTTGCTTCCTGAACTCTGCAGCGCTTACAGCTCTCTGCACGTCCATCTGTTCCCTCCGTTACATCACTGTAAACTGAATATATCTGGTGTTTTGTGCTGCTCGCCAAACAATATAACCGGTTAACGCACAGCTCAACACAATAAACAACAAACTGCCTGTGAAATCGCTTCACACACTGGATATTACTGTGTAAACAGAGCTGACCAGCCCGAGCATCATTACAGAGGAAGCGGCGGCCATGCTTGTCTGATCTCATCACCTGCAGACCTCGCTCCGTCCCAACAAGCGTTTACTGATATTATTCTATTAGATCAGATGCTCCTCTGTGCATCTTCGTTAATGCCGGAGCCCTTTTAAAGACGACGGCTCCGAAAAGTTCAAGCACACTTTGATGCTGAGTACAAGGGGAGTGCTGCAGGGAGGTATGGATTCAAGGGAGGCTAATAGTCTATTATAGTGCGGTTTTCCTTTTAAAAGTTGGTATATGGGCTAATGGCATGCAGCGGGGAAGTTTTTATGCTGATGACGGTGTATAGTTTCAAGTATAAGTAAAGAAGTAAACAAGAGAAGTGCTGAGGCATGAATGTATTAGCATCTGAGCCGGCAGACGGGCAGGCTGACGAGCGAGCGTACGTACACGCAATATAGATCCAATGCATCATATCAATATGTACAGCCGCTCGATGCTGTGAGAAAACAGCACAGGTGTGTATCGACGTGTGGTTTCAGCTGATAGATGACACGCGCAACCTTCAGCGACCCACAAGAAGAAGCTTCCCATCAGGCCTCATCACAGGAAAGTAACTGCTCGACAGGAAAAAAACCACACAAGAGCAATTTAATATTTCAAACCTGCCTTCAGGTGGTTGTAAAACACACTTCACCCCGCCGCAGAAGAGCGGAGGTGCAGGATGCATCACAAAGGTTTCTGCTGGAGTCTTATCTGAGGAGATACGGAGCAGCACAGCAGAGAGATAGATAGAGTCGCTTTATAATGATGTTACAGAGAGTTCACAGGTCAGAGGTCAGTTTGTAGACAGCGACTGTCAGCAGAGTTTGAAGTCTGTGATCCAGCAAAGATCTTTGTTAGAAGACCACATCGTGTCACAACGCTGTCGTATCGCAGCAGATTATCTCTTTTAACAGCTCGCTCTATGGAAAACACAAAGAGAGGCTAAATAATTCAGACATAGTTATTATTTTAAGACGATGAGACGCCTCTTTATAGCTGTTAGATTGGGACATGGGATCATGGCAATGTTCCTGGAAGAGGTAATGCAGGGGTTAAAGTTTTCCGTCGCTATGACGGAAATCCGTCAACTTGGCTCTCGTAAGGTCCCGCGGTCCCACCAGAAAGGCAGAGTGAGAACCGCATATAAAAAAAATAAACATTTCCTACAGTAGTACAGACCATGAATGCAACACTCAACCCATAAGTCCGTGCGTTTTTGTTGACAGAAGTGGTAGCTCGAGTCGTCGCCGGTAGTAGAAAACTACATGTCTTTCTCAAAGCAGAAACGTACAATTGAAAATGAAAACCGTCGGTTTAACCCCGCCTGGACGGATAAATATTTATTTATGTTACCGCCAAGTTTAAATGCCAAACCGATGTGTTTAATTTGTAATGAGCGTGTCGCGGTTCTGAAAGATTACAGCGTGCGGAGGCACCACGTTGAGAAACACCCGACTTTCCGCGCAAACTTTCCCGAGGGATCTCAGGAGAGGGACCCGTGCAAACGTGCAGTTTGGTGCATCGTACAGTACGGAGCTGTATTACCATGGTGCGTTCATGCACAGCCCCAGAGAGAGCTACAGAAAACAACAAACGTCACTACTAATGTGCACTAGTTTGTTTTTATGCACTTTGAGATGCTCCTCGAGGTCAAGGTTAATTTAAATTTAAGAGCACATCCGAACATTTTCCTATAGGAAAGACGGGCCCATATCAAAGCAGCACACACTTGGCTTCGGTTTTGGCAGTATGGACGCACTTCTACTGAAGGAAGGCGCCGATGTGTCGGAAATCGATAAACCAGTAAAAAATAAGTGGAGGTGGTGCCGTTTTAAAGTTATTTTGTGTGTGTGTGTGTGTGTGTTACACCGTTGTGTTTATTGTTAAAACATTGTGAAAATAAATGCTTGCACTGACAACTTGTGCAGACGATTTGTTATTTATAGCCCATTAACAAGAAATCTTGCAAAAAATATTGGTTTCAAGCCCTGGCTTTGAACTAGAAGGGATAATTGACCACGTGGTGTTTAAATATCGAGGCAGTATGCAGCCATGACCCAAAGTGATACCTAAATACATTTTCAGTTAGATGATTTTTTTTTGCTTTAACCCCTGGGTAATGTTATTAAAGTTTTATTCACTGACCTTCGCCATCACTCTCTGACTCTCTCCTGGAAGTTACGGTGACAGGCAACCAAATAAAACTCACCGTTATCTTGAATAAACTGACAGATTTCTTTGGTTTGAACATTGTTAGATAAGTTTAGGATAAGGAAATATAGTAACAGACTTAGTTATTTTTAGATATAATAATGCAGAAATGTTAAATATTACATCTTAAATGCAGGTTTGACTCTCGCTGTGTCCTAATCCTGCTTCAGAGCACCTGATGTTCACGTTTCCTGCAGGCGAAATAAATAAACACACGAATAAATAAAAAAGCAGAGCCTCCAGCAATAACCGAGGGGTAAATAAATCTTTTTAAAGACGTGCATAATATGACGAGAGGCCACGACTGTGACTCATTACGATTATCGTGGTGTCACAGCAGCCTGTCTCGCTGCTCTGCTGCAGCTCATTAACCCCCCTCACATCTCCACTGCAGCTTCTCCACCAGGCGACGATGAGGCAGCAGAAACCCAGAGAGCAGATGACAGTGCATAATATATGGCTTCACACACACAGCGGCGCGTCCACACGGATCACACACACGGTCACGGAAAGTGCCCGTCATAATTTCCATGTATTTTCCGTTTATTATGTCCTCAAAATTGAGCTTCAGATCACAAGAACAAGAGAATTACTCAGAGATCTTCTTTAGGAAAATGTAATAAACTTCAGAGGATGTTCCTGCAGACGATGACACATCTTCTACATCTTGTTTCTGCAGAGAACTAACTCAACCCGAGTATTTACTGTACAAGAGCATAAAACAGACTCAGAGAACAAGTTTGGATCTTTGCTAATCAGAACTGCTTAAACATTAAATCTGTTATCGAGACGTGTCGATTCATATTTGAAAGTTAAAATGACTGAATTAACTGGCTAAACTGCAGGAACAAGTTTTTCAAAGTACTTGAAGTTTTGACTCTTTTGAGCAACACATCCTCAGACCTAAATGACTTCCAAAAAAAGATCACTGTTCCATTAACAGCGACTCTTGCAGCCTGCCTGCATGCGGACGGACCTTCAGCCATTACGCTCGCAGTTTGGTCGCAGTGTCAAGGCATGAAAATGTCCTGAGTTAGTTACTCATTACTTCCGTTCTTTTCCCTGTCAGCTCTCGATAATAAGAACTGAGCATTCCATGGAGTAATAATCAGACATTTTCATCCTTGAGCTGCAGAAATCTACTGCACTCGGTAATCGACTCGTCAGGGCTTCCCCACACAGGCAGGCTGCTGGAGGAGAGGGTGAGTTGTGCTGTGTTTTTAATACAAATCCAGCAAAGCTAGCAGATGTTTGATGCTTCGTACTGTGTGCTGGGACTGTACATGTACTGTTGCTGAAGTTTGCTGCTGTTCTCACCATTAATTGTGGCTTTTTGATGGCGGTTTCTAGTTGGAGACATAAGCTGCAGTGTGTTGTTATCGTGCGGTCTTTTCTGAGGTTGCTAAAACTAGCTAAGCTAGCGGTCAGCTAACTTGACCTCTCGAGGGGGAGTCTTACTCGGTGTCAAGGTGTGTTAGACCATGGATTAAACTTACACCAGAATATCCCTTTAATATCCCGGAATATCCGATTCATATTTCAAGTTAACTGACTAGATTAACTGGCTAACCAGTTTTTCAAAGTATTTGGAGTTTATTTGTTGAGTCTGACTCTTTCTGACCTAAATGACCCACGAAGGGTTGACAGTGATTTAAAAAAAAAGACATCACTGTTCCATTACAGGCGACTCTTGCAGCCTGCCAGCAACGGACGCACCTCCGCCACACAATCACAGTTTGGTCGGGTGTAGGCAAGAAAATTACTTCGTTAGGTTCAGGAAAACATTGTGGTTTGGCTTAATATGACCATGTGATGTATGTGACTTCAGTTAGCGTGCGTGACGAAGCTGAACAACGTCAGTAAGTTAACATACTGTAAAAGTCCTGTATGCAAACGTGTCCTCAAGACGCTGCTGCCCAACATATGAGCCGTAATAAGCTGCTTTCACAGTCGACCTATGTGGTTGTTTTGATGAGGATGACCCGCTTTGGACGATGGTAAAAAAAGCTATATTCATATCTTAAATATTACAGGGCATTTTATATCTCGTGTAAAAGTTAGTATAACACAAGTGTAGAAGTGTAAAGATGCTGAAAATCCACACAAAAAGTAAAACTGGTAGTGTTCTTCACGCTCGGACAGACGATGATAGTCCTCTGTGTGCATTTTGGATCAGAACCGTTGTTGGTCCGTAGTGAAACTATGAACTGGCCGGTAAACAGGAGCATGAATATTCACGGCGGTAATGAAGTTACGGCGGCTCTGTCAGGCGAGCAGGTGGGCGAGGACAGGTGCACGCCGCCTGTGACCACATTAAAACCTCGTTTTTTGGTGTTTCACCACACAGATGGGTATAAAAACATATTCATTAAAGCCGTGATGGATCTCGGCTCTGAAGCCGTCCCTGAATGCAGCATCCTGCCACAATGAGCAGCATTCACATTTATGAGCTGAGGACAGACTGCAGAGCGTCCAGCCGGCTGAATTACAGCCGATGTGAATGCAGCCGCAAAATGTCAGCGGCTGGACCGTGTTCATTCACTCGCCTGTTTTCATGGCCTCGGTGTCACCGCTGGAAAATAGATGTCACAGCTTCTTTCTCCAAATACGCCTTTTCTCTCTCTCCGTCTCCAACCTGACTGCCTTTCTCCTCCATCCTCCCCCACATACTGTCCCCCTCCTCCTCCTCTTCCTCCTCTCTCCATCTCTACTCATCAGTAACTCTACATTATCTATTATATCATCGAACAATCACCGCTAACAAAGAGGCTCCGCTTATTCAGTTACAGACATCGTTTCATTTACTATAACTCCTTCACAATAAAAGCCCCGTTATTTAGTCATTTAAAAGCTTTTATTATGAAGCAGCATCACAGGAAACATTGTGTTTTCAGCAGCAGCAACTAAACACGACTCCTGAACCAGCTGACAGTGAACACGTGAACCAGCTGACAGTGAACACATGAACACGTGAACCAGCCGACAGTGAACACATGAACACGTGAACCAGCCGACAGTGAACACATGAACACGTGAACCAGCTGACAGTGAACACATGAACATGTGAACCAGCTGACAGTGAACACATGAACACGTGAACCAGCTGACAGGTGAACACATGAACATGTGAACCAGCTGACGGTGAACACATGAACATGTGAACCAGCTGACAGTGAACACGTGAACACGTGAACCAGCTGACGGTGAACACATGAACACGTGAACCAGCCGACGGTGAACACGTGAACACGTGAACCAGCTGACAGTGAACACGTGAACACGTGAACCAGCCGACAGTGAACACATGAACATGTGAACCAGCTGACAGGTGAACACATGAACATGTGAACCAGCTGACAGTGAACACATGAACACGTGAACCAGCCGACAGTGAACACATGAACATGTGAACCAGCTGACAGGTGAACACATGAACATGTGAACCAGCTGACAGTGAACACATGAACATGTGAACCAGCTGACGGTGAACACATGAACATGTGAACCAGCTGACAGTGAACACGTGAACATGTGAACCAGCTGACAGTGAACACGTGAACACGTGAACCAGCTGACGGTGAACACATGAACACGTGAACCAGCTGACGGTGAACATGTGAACCAGCCGACAGTGAACCAGCCGACGGTGAACCAGTGAAACACAGCAGATGATTAAAGAACAAACAGGACAAGAGAAACTAAACAGATCCAGTCAGAAGCTGCAGACGTCCTGAGAGCTGAACACTGACTTTAAGAAAATCTGGTACTTCAGGCTAAAATAACTGTGTTCCATCTTTAACTGAAGATCAATTTGAAACGGATAAATTATTTTTTAAACCAAATCATGACTCCCCTCGTCTCTCTCTCTCTCTCTCTCTTTCTTTCTTTACGCTCTTTTTAATCTCACAACTTTCACAGCTCCTTCTTCTCTCTGGTTTCCGAACCTCCTCTGACTCATTTCACTGAACCTCGTCTAACTGCGACTAAATAATTTAAATATAATCGTTACCTGCTTAATCCTCTATTCTCTGCCTCACAGCTGATGGATCACCTGAACACACACCTCATGCAGCACTCCCTCACACTCCGCCTCTCTAACATGAGAAGTCCATTCCAGTGTCAGCAGACACTGCTCGCCATGACACGGAGTCTGCTGACACCCGCCATCAGCCGCCACGAGAAAGGTAGTGTGTGTGTGTGTGTGTGAGAGAGATGTGTGTGTGTGTGTGTGTGTGTGTGTGTGTGTGTGTGTGTGTGTGTGTGTGTGTGTGTGTGTGTGTGTGTGTGTGTGTGTGTGTGTGTGTGTGTGTGTGTGTGTGTGTGTGTGTGTGTGTGTGTGTGTGTGTGTGTGTGTGTGTGTGTGTGTGGTAAGTGGTCTTTGTTGGTCGGTCTGAGCGTCCTCTGTGTGTGTCTCTGTTTGTGTGTCTCTGTGTGAGTCAGGGTAAGTGGTGCGTGCCTTAGGTGTGTTTTGAGCGCAACCATGCATTCATGTGTGTGTGTGTGTGTGTGTGTGTGTGTGTGTGTGTGTGTGTGTGTCAGATTGGGTCCTGTGTTGATTTCTGCCATCTCTTCTTCATGAATGATTCAAAGGCCTCCAAATAGGAAATTGTCTCTCTGACCAGCCCACTTTCCATCTCTAAAGCTCTCACACACACACACACACACACACACACACACACACACACACACACACACACACCTCCCTTGGCATATGCCACTTTGGGAGTGTGTATGAATGCATTTACGGAGTGTCTGTGTGTCTGTATGCATCTGTGTGTGAGTGAGCCTCCATGCTTTCAAGCGTGCATATGTGATAGTACACATTTGTGTGCACGCACGCACACATGCACGCCCGTGTGTGTGTGTGTGTGTGTGTGTGTGTGTGTGTGTGTGTGTGTGCGTGTGTTGTGCGTGTGTGTGGTGCTGATCAGAGAGGAGGCCCGCGGCTGTGGCCGGATCAGATTGAGTTGGCGGTGCAGAGCAGAGAGCAGCGATCAGGAGGAGATGCTCAGCCGTAATCTGATTGCGGCTCCAAACTCTGCACAGTCGACTAGCAGAGACCCACCGAGGAGAGAGGCACACACACACACACACACACACACACACACACACACACACACACACACACACACACACACACACACACACACACACTATGTGATCACCAACAGTCTAAAAACCAAAGATATTCACTGACATTTACTGTGAAATGAGACAGAGGATCAGCACTAATTCTAGATCGACATCATTTGAGGACAGAGGAGGTGAGGACAGAGGAGGTGAGGACAGAGGAGGAGAGGACAGAGGAGGTGAGGACAGAGGAGATGAGGACAGAGGAGGTGAGGACAGAGGAAGAGAGGACAGAGGAGGAGAGGACAGAGGAGGTGAGGACAGAGGAGGTGAGGACAGAGGAGATGAGGACAGAGGAGGTGAGGACAGAGGAGGTGAGGACAGAAGAGATGAGGACAGAGGAGATGAGGACAGAGGAGGTGAGGACAGAGGAGGTGAGGACAGAAGAGATGAGGACAGAGGAGGTGAGGACAGAGGAAGAGAGGACAGAGGAGGAGAGGACAGAGGAGGTGAGGGAGATGAGAGGACAGAGGAGGTGAGGACAGAGGAGGTGAGGACAGAGGAGATGAGGAGGTGAGGATAGAGGAGGTGAGGAGTTGAAAGTGTGTATAGACGGGAGGTCGAGGTTAACGGTCGTCTAAACTGAACCAAAGTGTGCTGAAGTGGTCGTGACGCGTCAGGAGTCGTTGGTATTCAGCGGTTTTGATCTGAGGATGTTAAATCTCTAATTCTCTCATTTGAAAAACTGAAACTGTTTCTTTTTTGCTCATTTAATACCAAAGATCAACGGATTAAATGACTCAGCATTTAAAAAAACACTTTACAAAATGCCTTCATCATCATCAGTCTTTGAATTATCCATCTCTCTGCATCAGCTTGCATCTTGCGTAGATTTGGAAAAATAAGAGATTAGTTGAGGTTCGCAGACTCACACAACGTATACGTGAGCGGATGATCTACTGTTTAAACGCTGTCGGTCCGTGTGGGCTTCAAATCAAAGGTCAGACAGAAACAATAAATATATTTCTGTTCTAATGAGACTGGGGGGTCCCTGAGAAATAAAACACATGTCCTGCCCTCTATCACGATAAATAATGGAAGCCCTGCCTCGGGGATCGAAGCTGATGTGGCTTTTAGAATAAAATGATTTCCCAGCATCTGTTTTGTAAAGATGTATACCTCTGATTAATTCTGTGTGATAGCAAAGGAACGTCTGGAGACGGAAATAAAAATAAGAAGTCCATGTGATCCAGAGTCCAGCAGCACAACAGTCAATCAGCCCGACGCAGAAAACACGTGTGACCTTTCCGTTCCGTAACAAATGTCACCCTCTTCAGAGTTAATACGGCCGAGTATTAACGACTTTAATAAAAAGGCTGTGTAGCACGGAGGTCAGTCAAGTGCAAAACACGTCACGGAACAAACATCTAGCCGAGGAACCAGTTCACAGCAGCAGCTATCAGCTCCGACCTGAGACTCTGGTTGGCTATAAGACGGAACCGTAACCTTTCAGTCAGGTGTTCATAAGCTTTGTCACAGGAAGAAGGTTCGGGCTGACGTGCAACACACAACATCATCGTCCATCACGATATTTCCCCGAGTCATACGTCAACTCGGTCGCCCAACCCGGACACGAAGAGCACTGAGAGCAACTTTCAAATATTCTAGTAACCATAAATGTTTTCTGTTCATCAGGATGCGAAGTCCAGTCAGCAGAATAAAATTATGTCACATCACGTTAGGGTTGCAAAATTCCTGGAATTTTCAAAAATGGAAACTTTCCATGGGAATTAACAGAAATAAACAGGGAATTTTCAAAAAAAATTCTTCATAGGGAACTTAAATATAGTTGGGGAAAGTATATTTTAGCATAATCTTGACTAAAACAAACAGATGTCATCCAAGTCCAGAATATCCAGCCATTCCTCAATCACATGCACACAGCACACTGCTTACTGCATGGCTGTAGAGACCACGCCCCCTACAGGCACTGAGCATGCCTCAGTCACATGCACATAGCACACTGAGGCCACGCCCCCTACAGGCACTGTGCATTCCTCAGTCACATGCACATAGCACACTGAGGCCACGCCCCCTACAGGCACTGTGCACGCCTCCATCACATGTACAGATGATCCAAATCACGTGACCGCTTTAAGATGACGGAGCAGCGAGATGCAGCCTCACTGATTCTCCGTTTCAACTTGTGGCGAAAGTGCGGACTTCGAACTATATACCAGTTTTTAAAATTGTGTTGATAGGCCGAGTAAAACCGGATTTGTGATAAATAATGTGCGCAGCGCTTTTTCGCAAATATTGCCGTCACGTTGGTGTTTGGTGCAGGAAGAAACGGTAAAAACAGACTTTTCTCAGTAACGTGTCCGGAAACAGGACTTTTCCTTTCCTATTGGTGGAAAAAGCCACCACATCAGCCAATCACAAAATTATATGGCAGATCACGTGATTTGGTTGCTGGGGAACAGGGGGAAGTTGTGGGGAATGTTTCCAAAGTTCCCCAGCTTAACTTCCCATGGAAATTTACTAGAAACGTACCGGAAATTTACCGGAAATGTTCCGCCCCTCTGCAACCCTACATCACGTTAACGTGTATATGAGCCGGCGTTCAGAGGTGAAGGGGTGGCGGTTGTTTAACGCCACGTTTCAACATTTGATATTTTGGAGGAGACATTGGGACAATTTTCAGTCACGTTTCAAAGTTTGACAACTCGGTCGCCCAACCTGGACACGAAGAGCATTGAGAGCAACTTTCAAATATTCTAGTAACCATAAATGAAAAGTTTGGGCTCCGTCTTATGTTCATCAGTCCAGTCAGCAGAATAAAATGATGTCACGTCACGTTAACGTGTACGTGAGCTGACGTTCAGAGGTGAAGGCGATGGTGGCGGTACGACAGCTGCCGAGACAGAGCTGCTGTTTGAGGCCACGTTTTGACATTTGATATTTTGGAGGAGACATCGGGACCATTTGCAGCTAAACTTTGGGTATTTTTAACAAGAAATCGGGGATCATTTTCAGCCACGTTTCAAAGTTTACATACAAAACGAGGGAATACTGCATCAGTACTGCATCAGTAGATTGCAATTACAACTGAATCATGATTTAAACCAGGATAAACCTAAAGATAATGATGAAAATCCACGTGTTTGGTTTCAGGACAGTAGCTCCACAGCTCTTCTGCAGTCTGACAACAGTAACACCTATTCACTGGATATAATAAAATACATGTGAACAGGACACAGCAAGAGAAAAGCCACTAATTATCTCCACAGTCGTGTCGGACTGAAGCCGGGCTCCTCTCTGTGTTTGGTCCTGGCGGGTTTGAAGGTCGCGGGTCGCGGCGGCAGCTCGAACACAGCTAACAGGCTGAAACAGGCTGCTGCTGCTCAGCGCCAGGCGCCAGGCGGGGAGGAAGCCTGAGCCTCGGCGGGGAATCGAATGAAGAATAGTTTAATTTCAGCAGGAGAGGAGAGGAGACAGCTGAGGTTGGACGGCGAGGTGAGAGAGATTGAGAAGGCCGGCGCACAAAGTTTCTCTCGGAAACTAACGACGTGCGTCACGTTTAAATTTAAAACACGTTACCCAAACAGGGCCACACGAGCGAACGCCTCGGGGAGGGCGGCGGGGACATTAAGATCGCTTTGCTGCCCATATTTTAGCTCAACGTGCCATATGGTGCTCTGCTTCTCCTCCTCCATTAGATCCTGATGAATATCACATAAGTACATCCATTCTGCACTGTTGTTGAAATGTTCCCCATTCGTTTCATTTAAAACTGGTGACATTTTATTCCTCATTATCGTTTTTAATGTTCATTTGTCATCGCTGGCAGCTTCACTGTGGACCAGCTTTAAGTCGGTTTGGCTTCAGGGCCGACGCAGGTGCAGCAGAGTCCTGATCTACCTGTGAACGGATCAACACCGCCGCAGCTCGCCGTTCTCATCGCACGCTACAAAGCCGAGAGCGAGCGAGCGAGCGGGAGGAGGGAGGAGGAGGGAGGGAGGAGGGCGACGCGAGCGCAACTCAAGGTGAAGTTTTAAAAGGAAACCGGTGTCGAGTATGTAGGTGACCTCGGCTTTCATCCCGCAGAATGAACTAGAACAAAAGGACGGAGACGGAGCTGCAGAAGTACAGTACAGGTGAAAACATACAGCGGGGAGGTTCTGGAGATTTTGGGCTATTTTCCTTCAATAACAAGTCTTCTTTCAGACAAGTGGACAGAATACATACTCGGACTTCTGGACTATTTATGAAATGATGCATGTATTCAGTTAGATAATTCCTCCTGCCTGACTCTTAACGTAAACGATCAGCTGGGGAAGGTTCATGTTGATATACATGAGTGAAAAATGATAAACCTGTTCACCATGATGTCTTGGACTTTACATTAAACACTAGCTGTTTTTATTCTGGGCAGTAAGCCACCAATCTGCCGTCCTTTTGGTGGCTCGCTCCGCGGATTTAGACAGAAGGCGGCAAACTGGTGGTCTGTTTTGTTCCACCAGTTCTGCCCCTCGGAGGGTAACGTTACACTTATTTGCGCCTCCATTGCTGTAAATCCGAGGCGGCAATGTGGTGGCAAATGCTGAGATGGGCGGAGGTGTGGATGACGTGCACTGCTGCGCACCCACAGCCGGGAGTTTTAAAACCAGGAAACAGCTGATCACAGCAGTCAGTTCGTCACTTCATCCACCAAGATGAGCAGCTGGAAAGCCGCTGAGATCCGGGAGATGCTAGCGTCTCCTCGCTCTCTGTAGCTGTCTGGTTGTCCGCTTGTTGTTGTAGCGGCGAGCTAATAGCGGTCGCTACTTTCAAATTAAAAGCCCCCCGCTAAGAGCCCAGTTCTAAACTCCGATGGGGTGCAATGTAAAGCTCTTATTTTGAAGAAAAACTGCGACAAATGTCCCATAAGGAATGAATGGGACGGGGTCAAAAAGTCGCAAAATCATCGAGGTTTTTCAAACATCTCCTGCTCTGGCAGACTTTGACCTAGAGACACCATTCAAACTTTAAAATGTAGGCACAAGTCTCATCTATTTGAGTTGTATTTGAACTTTCTTTCTACGATGTTTAGTTTTTGAACGGTGACCCTTAATTGATCGTGAGCGATTTTGAAAAAATTCAGGATTTTCAATGAGTGTGTATTGCGGAATGTTCGCGCAGCACCAACTGGCAGAGTGGGGGAGCCTGAAAAAAACTCTCCGAAAATGTTTCTTTAGATGACGATCCTAGCCACAGATTTCACACTACAATAGTGATATTTTCCAAGAACGTAGCCACACTTGTCTTCTGTCTGGCAACGTGTCCACTTTATCGGGAGGATGTACGGTTTTTGAATGATCTGCGTCTAACCGACACAAACTCCAGCAACTGCCCCATAAGCCCCAATGTTAAACGGGAAGAGGATTCTGGGAGAAAAGCAGAAACTGCCCTGCTTCTCTTCACGCCCAACTTCCTGCTTCACGTCACGTCACATGTTGACGCCTACCAGAGGAGGAAAAGTGGAGGCTGTTTGGAAAAGGAGGAATATTACACCTCCCTTTTAGACAGACAAGGAGGCACATTGCAGCCTTTACCTTGCTGCACATGTGCCACCTTTTCTATCTGAAAGGGGCTGAGAGATAACAACCAGGCACCAAATTAAAAAAGCAATGCTGAACAAACAGTGTGCATAAAAAGAAAACTAACGTTAAACATGACAAGAAATTTGACAAATGATTCGATAGCGACATCAAGAATGTACGTATTAGATGTGGAGCGTGTCGGAGTGTTTTGTTCTGTCCTGACAGGAGATTCTGATTAAACGAGCCCGAGGCCCGCTGTGACAGCCGGCTCGGTCCGTCTCAGAAGAAATCCAGGCCTGCAGGCACCTCGACCAGCTGAAGCCGTCTACTTATTAAGGGATCCTTACGCTCCCTCCTCCTCCTCCTCCTCCTCCTCCTCCACCCTCACCTGCATCTGCACTCAAACAACAAAAGGTCATTTTCGTCTCTCGATGTGGAATTTATGTTTCCGCCTCTTCGTGTCAGCGTTAAACCAGGCGACAGGGCAGAAACACCGGAGCTGGAAGAAATTCAGTCTTGAATGTCAGGACACAAATAATGATCATCGGGGGAACAAGTGACGATTTAATATTTATAAAATGCAGCGCTGCTGACCCACATCAGCACTCCAGCGCTTCGGTTTTTGTTTTGAAAAAGACAAGAAAGAGCAGAAAAGAGCTGCTCTGCATTTAATCCGTCTCCTTTGTGATACGTTTGTGTTGGTTACGCAGAAACAGAGATTTAGATGTTCGAATGAAACCAAAGTGAAATATTTAAATATACTTAATTTCATGCTCACTGGCGGATTCAAAAAGTTCACCGGCTCCGTCTGAACGGTGGAATCGGAGCGGTGGAATAGACAATAAACCGAGCTGACCGGCGTCTGGCTGACAGCCGCTGTGAAATCTCCCTCCCTGGTTTACATACAATGCTTTTTATTCTCCTGCAGACAAACGCGGTCACAGTTTGACGACATTACAATCATCCGCAGAGCGCTGACAGGATTACCGTACTCGCCGCCTCCACGCCGACACTTACGTCACGCCGCTCCGTGACATTACGGAGATCAAACTCTGCGCTAACACAAACGGAGGAGATCAAATGTGAGTTCTGCAGCCGCTCGCCGAATGTGCACATTGATGTGACGCAAAGCTCGTTGGGATGACAGCAGAAAGAACAACGTGATGCTAAAGGAGTCTTTATTCTGCTGCGAGGACGGCGAGGAGAGAGACGCCGAGCGAGGACGAAGGACAGACAAACAGATAAGGAGGAGAGGACATGAGAATTATGTGAGGAGAGAAGGGAAGGATGAAAAAATCAGGAGGAAAGAGACGTATGAGAGAGGAGACGGGGTGAAAGAGAAGAGAGTAAGAAAAGACAAGAGGGTCAAGAGATGAGGACAGAGGAGGTGAGGACAGAGGAGGTGAGGACAGAGGAGATGAAGACAGAGGAGATGGAGACAGAGGAGGTGAGGACAGAAGAGATGAGGACAGAGGAAGTGAGGATAGAGGAGGTGAGGACAGAGGAGGTGAGGACAGAGGAGGTGAGGAGATGAGGACAGAGGAGGTGAGGACAGTGGAAGTGAGGACAGTGGAGGTGAGGACAGAGGGGATAGAGGAGATGAGGACAGAGGAGGTGAGGACAGAGGAGATGAGGACAGAGGAGGTGAGGACAGAGGAGGTGAGGACAGAGGAGATGAGGACAGAGGAGGTGAGGACAGAGGAGGTGAGGACAGAGGAGGTGAGGACAGAGAGATGAGGACAGAGGAGATGAGGACAGAGGAGGTGAGGACAGAGGAGGATGAGGACAGAAGAGATGAGGACAGAGGAGGTGAGGACAGAGGAGATGAGGACAGAGGAGGTGAGGACAGAGGAGGTGAGGACAGAGGAGGTGAGGACAGAGGAGATGAGGACAGAGGAGGTGAGGACAGAGGAGGTGAGGACAGAGGAGGTGAGGAGGTGAGGACAGAGGAGATGAGGACAGAGGAGGTGAGGACAGAGGAGATGAGGACAGAGGAGATGAGGACAGAGGAGGTGAGGACAGAGGAGATGAGGACAGAGGAGGTGAGGACAGAGGAGATGAGGACAGAGGAGGTGAGGACAGAGGAGAGTGAGGAGATGAGGACAGAGGAGGTGAGGACAGAGGAGAGCTGAGGCCTGGAACAGAACAGAACAGAGTCCTGGTCCTGGTTAGCTCACTGCCTCCATTCAGCCCCAAGGCCCTCTGGGTAATATGAGCAGTCTTGCACAAAGCAGATGCTACCCAGGGACTCCTCCCCCCCCTCCCTCGCCTCCCTCACCTCCCTCACTCACCTCCACCCCCTCCTCCATCCTCAGTCAATGAGCCAGATCAATGCCCATTTGTCCCGTCACCTCCTCTATTCTCTGTATAATCTCAACACATCTATCTGGACTCTTCCTCCTCCGTCAGCCTCTTGTTTTCTTCCTCCTCCTCCTCCTCCTCTTCGTCACTTTCACCGTGACACAGATGTGTTTTATATAAATGCCGCTGCAGTCGGAAGCTACTTTAACTTTTTATAGCATTTCAAACATGACATTTAAATGCACAAACACTAAATTATTAACATTTCGTTTGGACACTTTTACCGTCCATTACCTCGCCGCGAGTGTTCGACAACTTCACACACTTAAATGCCAAACAAAGTGTGTAATCTGCTTCACGACTTCAGAAATATAAACTTTAAAAAGTTAGATTTGAACGCAGCTAGCTTCCCTCTCCTCCACTTCCTCTCCATCACATCCCCATCCATCTGTAACTTCCTCTCCTTCGACCTTCCTTCTTCTCCGAGACTCCACATCTTTCCTTCGCTCAGCGTTGTGACTTTCTTTCTTTGCTTCCTGCAGCTGTTTATCTTCTATTTCCGTGTCCTGAACGTGACATTTAGATGTACAGCAGACAAATGATTCACCGGTTTTGACTTTTAATCTTTTTACTCTTTTTCATCATCCAAGTTTCTTCGTTTCCATCCTTCATTCTTTTTTTGCGGGGGTTGTTTCTCGCCTTCTCTCCCTCGCTCGATATCTTTCTCTTTGTCGTCATCTTCTTGACTTCCTGACTTCCTGTCCTTCCTCTCCTGATCTCTACACCTTCCTCTTTGTGTCTCCGTCACAATCCTTTGCCTCGTGGCGTTCCTCCCCTCGGCTGACAGGAGGTGACAGAGAGCAGACGGAGGTAGAAAAACAGGTAGATGGAGGTTGAGAGGGAGGAGAGGGAGGAGAGGAGAGGGGGAGGGCGGGTTGACGGTTCTGACATGAACAATGAAAACAAACAAGACGGGAGATGAAGAGGAGGAAGACGGCAGAATGTCGCTTTACGCTGCGATCCAGAAACCTGAGGCGATCGTGGAGGAGGAGGAGGATGATTGGAGATGGAAGACAGGATGACAGGGGGGAGGAGAGGAGGAGAGGAGGGGAGGTAAATGGAGGGTGAGAGGGGTTAAAGAGAAAATGAGAGAGCAGGTAAAGAGGCTGAAATCGACTGGCCCTCCACCAGGATCAGGCAGATTGGTGACTCACCCCACCTGAACGCTCCGGATTGATTTACGAGGCGGCGGATGTGAGTATTTGCATCAGCTCTTACTCGCTAAACAGCACTCCGCCTTCACGCCGCACGCCATTAAGTCATTAAGTCATTTTCTCATTCAGATAACACCGCGGCTCGTCTGTAAGTCGGCAGATGGGGGAGACGGGGGAGGAAGATCTGAGAGGGAGGGTCAGCCAGGAGGGAGGAGGACGAGAGGATGGAGGAGGGAGTCGGCAGAGGAAACATCATGAAATGTGACAAAACTATTTTTGGAGGAAAGAAAATGATGAGATAAATAATATTTGTTTCTGATCTGTAGAAAAATTAAGTTGAAGAAACAGCGAGGTTTGTGATTTTAGAAAACGTATGACAGAGGACCTGTGGACAGAGGAGGTATGGATAGAGGATCTGAGCATCGATCAGATGAGGATCTGAGCAAAGAGAAGTTGAGGACAGAGGAGGTGAGGACAGAGGAGGTGAGGAACAGAGGAGGTGAGGACAGAAGAGATGAGGACAGAGGAGGTGAGGAGATGAGGACAGAGGAGGTGAGGAGATGAGGACAGAGGAGGTGAGGACAGAGGAGGTGAGGACAGAGGAGGTGAGGAGAGATGAGGACAGAGGAGGTGAGGAGATGAGGACAGAGGAGGTGAGGACAGAGGAGGTGAGGACAGAGGAGATGAGGATAGAGGAGTTGAGGACAGAGGAGATGAGGACAGAGGAGGTGAGGACAGAGGAGGTGAGGAGATGAGGACAGAGGACGATGAGGACAGAAGAGATGAGGACAGAGGAGATGAGGACAGAGGAGATGAGGACAGAAGAGGTGAGAACAGAGGAGATGAGGACAGAGGAGGTGAGGACAGAGGAGGTGAGGAAAGAGGAGATGAGGGCACGCCATTAAGTCATTAAGTCATTTTCTCATTCAAATACCACCGCGGCTCGTCTGTAAGTCAGCAGATGGGGGAGACGGGGGAGGATCTGAGAGGGAGGGTCAGCCAGGAGGGAGGAAGGAGGAGGAGAAGGGAGTCAGCAGGGGAAACATTTTTGGAGGAAAGAAAACGATGAGATAAACAATATGTACTTCTGATCTGTAGAAAAGTTGAAGAAGCTATAAAACCTGTAAAATATTAAATCTAGCATCATCAAAGATCTGCAAAGCTCGTCATGATCATTTGCTTGTCAAAGATAATTATCATCAGAAACCTTAAAGGAAGCATGTGTTAGGATTCAGATCAGAAAACTGCTATTTTCAGTTTTCAAACACTCTGAAGCTGCAGACGGACCACAAGATCGTATCGGAGTAAATAAGAAACACACAAAGAGTCTGTAGAGACGATGTTTCCGACCTCGACAGAAACTGTGACGTCTAACTGACCAGAATACGAAGCAGAGGGAAGACCAGTGACAGTCCAGAGAGCGGTGACTCATTCAGTGTTGTCACCAGCACAAACTAAACCTCCAACAAACTGGTAAACTTTGCTGACAGGATCTGAGTGTGCAGACAAAATACTACCGCTGAAACCCTCAGGACTAACCCAACAAATCAGGGTGATATTGGTGCAGACGCCTGGATCTGCTGACGGACGTCGAGTCAACAGTTCATTTCCTATAGTGAGCAGGAGATCGGACAATTAAGAGCATGATGTGTTAGACCATCAGACCAGTTAACGTATCTGAAGTCATGCAATCACAACTTGTACAGTATTTTATCCACATGTGTCCATCCAGGCGAAAAAACTAGGCAGTGCTGACCAAAATGAATCATTATTCTGCCCAGTTCTCTCTCTAAAATATTATTTTAGTGGATTGTTTAGCTTTAATATGAGAAACTTTGTGACCTGAAGCCCAAAACCAAGCACCATCTTCTTAATCAGGCCTGTGTTTCGCCACCTTGATGCTTTAAAGTATAAGAAAAATGACACAAAGAGAACCGAGTCGAGAAAAAAAAGACTATAAATAGCTCCGTGGCGAGCGCGTGGGTCGCCGCTGTCCTCCGACCGGCTGAGGAGGCGTTTCCGACACACTGCTGCCGCAGATACCGACGCTGTATCTTATCACCGCCAGACCAGAATCAATTTTAAATGGAGGGCTGGAGAGAAAAGCGAGCGAGAGGGTGGACAGAGGAGGAGAAAGGGAAAGTGACGGAGGAGAGAAAAGGCGACGCTGTAGCGGCGGGAGCGTGGCGAATCGACAAAATGGTGACAGTGGAGGATGCTGCTCGTCTCCACGCTTCCCTCCAAAGGCCTCTTTCATTTCATTTTACTGGGTCACATTCACATCAAAGCATCTCTGTCTGTTCGGGAGTGTGTGGGTGAGTGTGTGTGTGTGTGTGTGTGTGTGTGTGTGTGTGTAGCAACAGTTGTGTATGGTGTACTGACGCTGGCAGTAGTGCTGCTTCCACTTGTGTACATGTGAATCCACAGCAACACATCCGTTTCCCTAAACCACTGAAAAGGTTCATTTCCAGCGACTCCCCCAAAAAATATGTCTGACCTTTTCCAAAACAATATGAGCGCTGTTGTCGGACCAACGCCAGGTATACTTGACCTTTGTCGTTCAGTCGCAGGTTAAGTATGTTACTTTTTGTAACTGTATTAAAGGGATATTCCGGTGTAAGTTTAATCTAACACACCGTGACACCGAGTAAGACTCCCCCTCGAGAGGTCAAGTTAGCTGACCGCTAGCTTAGCTAGTTTTAGCAACCTCAGAAAAGACCGCACGATAACAATACACTGCAGCTTATGTCTCCAACTAGAAACCGCCATCAAAAAGCCACAATTAATGGTGAGAACAGCAGCAAACTTCAGCAACAGTACATGTACAGTCCCAGCACACAGTACGAAGCATCAAACATCTGCTAGCTTTGCTGGATTTGTATTAAAAACACAGCACAACTCACCTCTCCTCCAGCAGCCTGCCTGTGTGGGAAGCCCTGACGAGTCGATTACTGAGTGCAGGAGATTTCTGCAGCTCAAGGATGAAAATGTCTGATTATTACTCCATGGATACTTCCGTTCTTATTCCCTGTCAGCTCTCAGAGAATAAGAACTGAGCGTTCCATGGAGTAATAATCAGACATTTTCATCCTTGAGCTGCGGAAATCTACTGCACTCGGTAATCGACTCGTCAGGGCTTCCCCACACAGGCAGGCTGCTGGAGGAGAGGGTGAGTTGTGCTGTGTTTTCAATACAAATCCAGCAAAGCTAGCAGATGTTTGATGCTTCGTACTGTGTGCTGGGACTGTACATGTACTGTTGCTGAAGTTTGCTGCTGTTCTCACCATTAATTGTGGCTTTTTGATGGCGGTTTCTAGTTGGAGACATAAGCTGCAGTGTATTGTTATCGTGCGGTCTTTTCTGAGGTTGCTAAAACTAGCTAAGCTAGCGGTCAGCTAACTTGACCTCTCGAGGGGGAGTCTTACTCGGTGTCACGGTGTGTTAGACCATGGATTAAACTTACACCGGAATATCCCTTTAAGTTGGTACACGAGTAAAGAGAGTTAACCACGTCCATAAGTTAGAATCAACAATGACTTTGACATGGACGGCGGTCTCAGGGGTGAAAGTCCTGCACCTGTTCTGACTCGGTCGCTCTTCGTACTACTTCACCTGACTTCCTCCTTTGCTGCTGTAATAATCACTCAGCCACTAGATGTCCTCGTCTGACAAGAAGCAGAAATATGGCTCGTTAAAAAACGTACTCGTGCAGTCCACCGTTATGCACATTTAGCAAATCTTTCCAACAGCTTTTCATTGTTTTGCTACGGATACAAACAGCCTCAGCTTCCAGCGACTCTGATGAATCCACGTTACGCTGCTGCTCAGCATCACATCAGACGGACAAAGGCGGGGGGCCTTTTCTCAAACCTACACCCTCTCCACACCCACCGCCACTCTGTGTGGAGGGTCCGCCACGTTAAGTGCCATCCAACACCAAACAGCCTGGAGTGGAAGTGGAAGTTATGAAACCCTCCCACAGCGAGTCTGCACGGACGCTGCCTGACTGACCGCGAGCAATATCGTGTTGTGTTCATCACGAAAGACAGAAGAAGTTCCACTGTGTTTAAGATCAAATCAATCCTTTTCTGGTATAAAAACGTGTAGAAAGAATTAGAAGATACAATGGATGGATGGATGGATGGATGTGTCCATGATCGTTCCCGAACTTCGACCACACCTCGGTTGCCTCGAGGAAGGACTGACGTCGGAAGTAAAAATGTTGGGACGGAGCATAATTCAGGGTTTTTTTTTTGCAGGATCGTCCAATATTGATGTTCCTGCCTGACGACAGGGTTGAGAAGCTCTCATCTCTGCAGCGCTGAATTCATCAGAAACCAACTGCATTAATCATTAGACAGAATACTGCCGGCGGTGTCCAGGAATCATTATGTGGGGAGACACTTCAAGCAGCATCGGAGGCTGATCAGCAAAGTTGCCACACAGCTGCACAAACAGCAATAAATCACAGTCCAGATGTGCAATTTTCCTATTGAATGTAAACTGTGTCACAACATACGGTTAGAAATACAGAATTGTGTTGCAACAGAGATGCTGCAGCCTTCAAATCATGTTCAGAACAAGCTTACAGACGACGACTTAGAATCATGTCAACACCGTTTGGTAGATTTTTATCAGCGAGTGCAAACCTAAAGGCCCACAAAGCCTCCAGACATCCAGACAAATAGGAAACACAGTCTAGTATTTCATTTCAAAATAAAATTCACAGGACAACATGAATTTTCCCAATGCAGAACTCAATCTAGAATCCATCTTCTCGAGCTGGCTCCTTTCCAGATATTTATCAGTGGAAATTAAATGCAAAATGTGACCTTTTGTCACGGTTCTGTTTTTGTTTTGTCAAGTTTCATGTTTTTTCGTTCTTGCCACTTCCTGTTTTATTGTGTAGGTCTTGTGTCTCATGTCTCGTCTTCCTCTTGTGTCTCACCTGTATCTCGTTCCCTAATCTAGTGTGTCATGTATTTAAGTCCTGTGCTCTTCATTGTTTGTTGTCTTGTTTGTCCTCATGTTCGTCCATGCTGCCTTTTTGAATCCCTGCAACCCTCGATCTGTCTAAGTGTCCGTGCACCACGTCCCCTACTAGCCCTTCGTGACACCTTTCCACTGAAAGTCTGAGTCAAATCACAAACGTATCCATCAAAGCGATCACAACATGACTTCTTCTCTGCACATCATGCAGCCATGCAGTGTGGGCGCGTGTTACGGATCCTGTAAGAATCCAGGATATGACGAAACATTAGCCTTCAGGCTCGACCTTATTTATCCTGCAAACACCTCGCGCTCTCTCTCCTCTCTCGCCCACTCACGACTCCGAACGCGATCGCTAACGTTATCGTGCCTGCGTGACCGCGTGGTTCTGACCCGGTCGGGATCATCAGCTGGATCGTGAGGTTCAGCAGATGATAATAACACGAGATGTTTGCTTTCTGTGAATCTCGGCAGGCAGCGTGTGGCTCGACCCGCTCATGTGTGCGTCGTTTCTCACTGTATATAAATACGCTTTAATTATTCAGGGTCGAGCACAGATGCTCACACTCAGTCACGCTTAGCTTCACACGCTGAACACACACACACACACACACACACACACACACACTCTGCTACAGAACGGATTCACACCTTCACAACGCGAACGCAATTAAGACTCTCACAGCAGCTCTGTACGTTCAGATTGTACTCGTCTGTGATGACACATGACATCATATCTCATGGGAGAGGTGAGTTAAATACGTGCGTAAATAAATCTCTGTTGTAGTGAGACGTTCATACGACTGAGTTAATAAATCTCATTTGTTGTGAGCCCATTTCTGCATCAGCTGTTTGCATATCGAGATCTCGCTGCATCTGCTCCAACGTGACGTCCGACAACATCTGAACGGAAGTGTTTCTGCAACCATCTCAGGCGAAGGTGCAGAGAAAAGCCTGCGTTCACAGAGACGGGGTGTTACGTGATGATGTCAGCACGCACTTCCTGATCTCTCCTGGACATTCACACTGTTTTGTACGGAAGCATATTGCATTCACTTGATAAATTTATTTTTTGGTTTGTTTTTCTGAGTAATTTCTTTCCTGAGTTTACAGAGCATTTTGAAGATCCGATTCATTCATTGAGAGCTCGACTTCATGGTTACAAACATGACCGACTTGTTCAGTTTAATCAAGTTTTACTTTGATCTGAGTTTAAGACACTGGGAGATAGTCCTGTCTTTAACTCATATAGATGGTATTATATATTATATAATATTATATATGCGCAGGCAGGAGTCACCATAGGTCCACGACATGGTCCACGGGAGAACGGGAGACTGTTACAGGTTGGATGTTCTCGCGGAGTTCGAAGTATCTCGATATTTCAGAAAAAAAATTACTCAGAAAAACAGAAATAATTATTCCTAAAAAACAGACAAAAAAAAAATTTACTCAGAAAAACAGAAATAATTATTCCGAAAAACAGACAAAAAAATAAATTACTCAGAAAAACAGAAATAATTACTCAGTAAAATAAACCAAAAAATAAATTTATCAAGTGAATGCAATACGCTTCCGTAGTTTTGCATTTGTTGATACGAACTAAAAAACTGCGGAAGGAGAAACGGTCGGATACAGCTCCTTCTCCTGTTGGAAAGATGGAGGTGAGGGAGTTTCATACCACTTATAATCAAAAGTTCTCCAAAGATCCAAAGACACACACCAAACAAAAACAGCAGCGTATAGAGTCTATTAAACAAACAGGATATCAGCAAACAACCCCAACAAATGCATCAGTATCTTCAGCCATCTCTCACATACACCACATTTAACATCCAGCTCGATGTATTCACTCAGCTCGCTCTAGAAAACCAGAACGTGATGACGCTTCATACAAGACAAAGACGGTGACGGTTCACAGACACATTTAATCTTCCTGTTTTCCAGATACGAAGTTAAATCCTAAACTGTGTCCGTGTTGTTTGAGCCGCCGACCGTCTTCTCTCTGTGCAGCTCGTTCCTCCCTCTCACTTCTCTCAGGTTTGGTGTTAATAATTTAATATCTCGTCTTTAATGCCTTTGTCTTATTTTTAGCCTTCTTCTAAACCAATTCGCCGCACAGTTTAAATCTTCCCCTCTAATCGTTTTATCGCTCGTTAATGAATCACCCCCGACCGTCTCCGCTGCAGAGATTTATGGGTAGAAGGAGCGGGCGCGTGGGACCGCTTCATCAAGATCATCGTAAAACGTGCGATGAGATATTAAACTGTAGGGAAATTTGCTTTTCCGCCGCTCGGCTCTGCGGCGAGCTCAGAGGTCAGAGGTCGCCGGGAGTCAGCGTGCAGCCGAGGACCTTTTCTCTGAAACAGCTGCTGACGAGGGCGTTTATCGTCAGGTGGAGGTCGGCAGGTGACCTCCGCCATCGCTCACACGGGAGCTCGCAGCTGCCGAAGCTAATCGATGTCTTTAATTCAGCCCGGTGACTGATGGGAAATAAAGAAGTCTCTGTCAGCAGCTTCCACCGACTCCTCGCAGTGTGTGTGTTTGTTTATTTGTGATGATATTTGGGGTAATTTTGTGGAGACGGTATTATATTTTGACACTTCCACATCCCGGTGACCTGCACAGAGCGGAATAATAACTTCCCTCCACTTGAGGAGAGATTTTCTTGCAGAGTTAAAACAAAAGAGCACTTTGCACATCTGTTTCCCGAGACAGGAGCGTAGGAGTGGGACGACCGAGGAAAAGTTCTCGCCTGCTGCAAAATAAATGTATTACTGGGAGTCAGGCGGTGAGCCGGAGTGTGTTTGATCCTTCTGTTCTTATAGAATCAGACAGGTCAGAAGGAAAAGTCAAAAACAACACGAACTGCATCTACATTCGGTATCACAGACCGCTGATTCATGCATCACAGCTTAAAAACTATTAAAGTAACGACATTTGTTGTGTTCGTGCAGAACAAACAACAGGGTTTCTATCTCTGCAGCTTCTGTGATCTGGATATTTCAGATTTTGATCATATTTTGATTCCTTCTGCAGCCCGACGAGATTATATTTTACTTTCAGTCACTCAACCTCTTCTTGGTGCAATCTCATTAAAAACAATGACCAGACTTCCATCATTGTTCAGTGCCTCTAATATTTTCTACTGTCCCCCGTCACTTTAATATTCTATTTTTTCAGATGTATCTACAGACTTGGGGAGTAACGGACTACATGTACCGGCGTTACGTAATTAGGATACAAAAAAAGTAACTGTACTTCTGCTCAGTAGCTACATAAAGAGAAGTCATGCAGCTACACCATGGCCAAAATGCGATGTGGGAATGTGGATGCGTATGTGTTTAGTGTCTTTGGTAGCTTTGAAGTTCGAGTACGATGTTCGAGTGTGAATACCGTATCGTTATTCAGCTTAATAATCACAGGAGCTTTTATTTCTGATATAACTGGACAATGAAGCCTCGTTTTGGTTCTGTTTGCTCTGTTAAAATTAAGACATTAATACAAACTCAACACTTCCTGTATCCGTTTCAAATTAAAAGCCCTCTAGCATAAATAGCTAAATAAGGCTTTTATTGTGAAACATTTGCACGGACTTGTCGTGGAAAACTCGTTGACTTGTGAGGAAATGTAGTTAATGCCACCTTGTGGGGCTTGTACGTTAATAAAAAAAAAATAAATTGCCTGAAACACCTGCAGTGACTGAAATGGGTCACTAACACTTTAGATGACAACAAGGTATTAAAATAACATGATTATATTAGGAAATTGTATGACTTTAGACTCTAGAATTTGTTTCTTTGTCACATTGTTCTGCTGAATAAAATAATTAAAAGTTATCTTATTGATAATTATTTTTACTTGTCTTTATTTGCATTTGTATTGAGGTAATCCAAAAGTAATGTAATCAAGTTACTTTACTTTAACATTGTGGTACTTGGATTACGTTACTGACTAAATTTTTTAATTAGTAACTGTATCGGAATACATTTTTAAAGCAACCCTCCCGACCCTGTGTATTTACTGTCCTTCTAAATAATTCAGGCCAGTGTTTCCACCTGTGTGAGCTGCAGGGTGACTGTGATTGGACGTGGCGTGCAGTGGAAGCTGCCATCGATCGCAGAGAAGGCAAATTCAAAAAGATCAAAAACTGAATCAGAACCAAGTTTATTTTCTTTCTTTGACTTCGAGCCTTCGAGCCAAAAAAACACAAACTTCACACTCTGTGGGGTGAAGAGCTCTCTCCGCACAGAAAATGCCAAATTGATTTATTTTTAAAAAATAGCAGCAGGTGGCTGGAAGCCATCGCTGCACCTCCTGGCATCCAAACATAGAGGAGCTGATAGATTCCAGCTGAAGACGTGGGCGCAGCGATGCACCGATCCAAACCCAGCTGATACCTGACTCCTGCTTTCTGCAGCTCTGAACGGACATTTGGACTTTTTTAAAATGAAATTGGGTTTTTTGTGCAAGTTAACACGAGGCGAGGCGTGCTGGAGACGAGCTCACCCACAGTGCAGCGGGGCACCTGAACACATGTTCACTCAGCTCACCTGCAGAGCGACTGTCCACACGCCTGTAACACGTCTGCTCTCGTTACTGCAGCAGGATCAAGTTCTCCTGTCGTTTATCATCAGCTGTGACATGAAGACATCTCTCCTCCACACAGTCAGAGAAATGAAGAGTTCGTCTTCACCAGAGATGAGCTATAAAATCCTAACGCACCACAAAGTGAGCTGAAGGAGGTCGTACCATCACCTGACGGCGCACCTGAGCTGTTCTGCACGACGATGCAGATTAAAGAAACAGAAGCGACTTGACTGACGCCGTCGGATACTCTGATTGGCTGTTAGCTAGCTGTTCAGTGACCATTCTGATTGGCGGTGTGCCAGCGAATCAGCGCGGCGTGTGGGAGGGTCGGCGGAAGTGACGATGGTAAACAAACCACATAAACAGAGACGGCACAGAGTTACAAACAACACTTCACCGTTCGTTATTTTGGGGATAAACCAGCGTATGTTTGGAAGCCATGGCTGTGTGGACCGAGGACTTTGAGGAGCAGCTGGCTGCCCTGGTGGAAGAGAGACCACCGTAATACGACATCACGCAAGTAATGCTGAGCTAACACTGTGTGTGCTTTGTTCTGATAAGCTACGGTCCGCACTCCGTTCTGTCATTTCCTGTTTTTATGTTTTGGGTGACTGGCACGAGACTGAGCGCCACCCGATGTTTAGGAGACTTATTGCATCTCGCGCAGGTGCAGAACGTATACGCTGCTGTGTAGCCGGGGCGGTGTGTTTCAATGTGACTTTTCTACCGAACGGGTCAGACGGGAGGCGACGGAGCGGTCGGAGAAGGAAGTCGGCCTTGGGCGGCGTGTGGGGGCCTTAATAAAATACCAATATCCATGTGAAAGTGTGACAAAATGTCATCTTTGAATTACAGTAGAGAAGCATTAATTTCTCTTCATGGCCCAAATGTGTTTGTAGTTTCTGTATTTTAGCATCTTGAATCACTGTGCAAGTTAATGTAGCTGAACTATCAGCAAACTGCTGCAAAATGTAGTTAAACTACTCATTTAATGACATGTAATCCACTACTCCTCAGTCTCCTCAGGAGGCTTATTTGGGTTGAAGATAAGTAAAAAGAAATATGGTTAATATTCTGGTTCTTATTTATTCTTCTTATTTTGTTTCCATTTGGTCTTTTTTTTATAAAATTGTGAGATAAAAAGCAGCGGCTCTAATCCTTTTCTGTCGCTGTGTGGTTTGTGTTTTTTAGGTGAACTGGACCAAAACAATGGAGCTTTTTTTCATTGTATTTCACTGTGTGGTAACAAATATCTCACACACACACACACACACACACACACACACACACACACAGAACAGACAAAGGCAGATTATTCTCCTCTCCCTCTAAAACAGGGATTAGTCAGCTGCTCCTCTAATAGAAAAACTGGCCTAAATAACTTCCTTTAGCGCGCACACACACACACACACACACACACACACACACACACATGTGCGCGTGTGTGTGTGTGTGTGTGTGGACAGAGTTAGAGGTTTGTTGAGGTTAACATCTGAGAATTACAGAAAGTCTCTGTCCATGTGATTTTGAGCATTACGTTTATTTTCTGTGCTGTTTAAACGGAGAATGTCCTCATGTGAGCTGAACTGTGGGAGAGGAAATATGTTGATATGATGGAAAAACAGGGGAAATAAACAGATTGAATGCCAGAAAACCTTGTTCCTGACATGTACATGTATGTTGGAGCAGTTTATCGAGATATTCTTGATAATATATTCAGCTGCAGTGAGGTCAGAGGTCAGCTGAGTGTTTCTACATGAGTGAATATCCAATGTTTAATCAATACACAGTCAGTGTTGCTGTTTCAGTCGGTGGCAGGGTTCACACGGTCATGACACTTTTTAATTCATAATTGTGATGTTAAACTTTCCTCCTCGGTTGTCGGTTGTGTAATTTCGCCCCAAAGTGTCGTGATAGTAAAAGTGTAAAGTCTCAGAACAGCGATACACAAGTAAAGTATTTAATTTAGTGCGACGTCAGGCTGGAATTTGAGTCACGCAAAAACAGATAGTTCTGCATGCTTGTGTGTGTGTGTGTGTGTGTGTGTGTGTGTGTGTGTGTGTGTGTGTGTGTGTGTGTGTGGCTCTTCCATTAAAATAAAAACGAGAGTGCTCACTAATTACAGCGGACACATTTCAGCGCTGCACCGTTCTCTGGCCTATTAAAGTCCTCAGCTGTAATTAGCCCGGAGAGACTACAGGCATTCGGTCGTGTGTTTGCATGTGTGTGTGTGTGTGTGTGTGTGTGTGTGTGTGTGTGTGTGTGTGTGTGTGTGTGTGTGTGTGTGTGTGTGTGGGAGGATGCAATGTGAGCATTTCATACCTCCCCCCTTCAGTCAGCGGACATTTTTTAAACGGAGACGAGGATTCCTTCCTGCAGAGAGCGGAGTCATGATGATAATAATCAGAGAGAAGATCTGATTGAAAAGATGGAGGGAGGCTTCAGCGACGGAGAGAGAGAGAGAGAGAGAGAGAGAGAGAGAGAGAGAGAGAGAGAGAGAGAGAGAGAGAGAGAGAGAGAGAGAGAGAGAGAGAGAGAGGGAGAGAGAGGGAGAGAGAGAGAGAGAGAGGGAGAGAGAGAGAGAGAGAGAGGGAGAGAGAGAGAGAGAGAGAGAGAGAGAGAGAGAGAGAGAGAGAGAGAGAGAGAGAGAGGGAGAGAGAGAGGGAGAGAGAGAGAGAGAGAGAGAGAGAGAGGGGGAGAGAGAGAGGGAGAGAGAGAGAGAGAGAGAGAGAGAGGGGGAGAGAGAGAGGGAGAGAGAGGGAGAGGGAGAGAGGGAGAGAGAGGGAGAGAGAGAGAGGGAGAGGGAGGGAGAGAGAGAGAGTACAATAGTGATTAGACGAGTGGAAAAGACTGCCTGCCTGTCCAATCACTGTGCTGACTAAGACTAGAGAGATGAGGGGAATGAATTGAAAGGTTATCCGACTCGAGGAGGAGAGAGAGACGAGTGACGCCGATACAGATAGTGAGAAGACTTGAACGCATCTTTCACTGTCGCCGTGTTGAAGAGAAGATCTAGACAATAGCCGTTTTTATTCTGGGCAGTAAGCCACCAATCTGCCGTCCTTTTGGCGGCTCGCTCCGCGGATTTAGACAGAAGGCGGCAAACTGGTGGTCTGTTTTGTTCCTCCAGTTTTGCCCCTCGGAGGGTAACGTTGCACTTATTTGCGCCTCCATTGCTGTAAATCCGAGGCGGCAATGTGGTGGCAAATGCTGAGATGGGCGGAGGTGTGGATGACGTGCACTGCTGCGCACCCACAGCCGGGAGTTTTAAAACCAGGAAACAGCTGATCACAGCAGTCAGTTCGTCACTTCATCCACCAAGATGAGCAGCTGGAAAGCCGCTGAGATCCGGGAGATGCTAGCGTCTCCTCGCTCTCTGTAGCTGTCTCGGTTGTCCGCTTGTTGTTGTAGCGGCGAGCTAATAGCAGTCGCTACTTTCAAATTAAAAGCCCCCCGCTAAGAACCCAGTTCTAAACTCCGATGGGGTGCAATGTAAAGCTCTTATTTTGAAGAAAAACTGCGAAAAATGTCCCATAAGGAATGAATGGGACGGGGTCAAAAAAGTCACAAAATCATCGACGTTTTTCAAACATCTCCTGCTCTGGCAGACTTTGACCTAGAGACACCATTCAAACTTTAAAATGTAGGCACAAGTCTTATCTATTTGAGTTGTATTTGAACTTTCTTTCTACGATGTTTAGTTTTTGAACGGTGACCCTTAATTGATCGTGAGTGATTTTGAAAAAATTCAGGATTTTCCATGAGTGTGTATTGCGGAATGTTCGCGCAGCACCAACTGGCAGAGTGGGGGAGCCTGAAAAAACTCTCCGAAAATGTTTCTTTAGATGACGATCCTAGCCACAGATTTCACACTACAATAGTGATATTTTCCAAGAACGTAGCCACACTTGTCTTCTGTCTGGCAACGTGTCCACTTTATCGGGAGGATGTACGGTTTTTGAATTATCTGCGTCTAACCGACACAAACTCCAGCAACTGCCCCATAAGCCCCAATGTTAAACGGGAAGAGGATTTTGGGAGAAAAGCAGAAACTGCCCTGCTTCTCTTCACGCCCAACTTCCTGCTTCACGTCACGTCACATGTTGACGCCTACCAGAGGAGGAAAAGTGGAGGCTGTTTGGAAAAGGAGGAATATTACACCTCCCTTTTAGACAGACAAGGAGGCACATTGCAGCCTTTACCTTGCTGCACATGTGCCACCTTTTCTATCTAAAAGGGGCTAATGAAGAAGACAACATGTCACATGTC
Organism: Lagodon rhomboides; assembly: GCA_039737535.1. Lineage (NCBI taxonomy): Eukaryota > Metazoa > Chordata > Actinopteri > Spariformes > Sparidae > Lagodon > Lagodon rhomboides. Next base: position 2,220,244 of record CM077787.1, read on the forward strand.
CGGTCTGCAAAGTAAGATAAGATGACAACTTCATTCCACCTTCAGGACCCTTTAGGTCCACACAGCACTGGCGGTGCACCTGGGAGTGCTGGTATGACAACAGAGGGCTGATAACAAGCTAAACAGGCTAAAAGTGTAACACTCCCACAGTCTGCTGCCATGAATGACACGACTTCTGTCTCTGTCACAAGAGTTTCCTTCTGATTAAGCTCAAGAGAAACAAACAGCCAGGACAGATGACAACAGGTGACGAGTCTCGACTGATCTAATATACGATTGGTCGGCTGATAAGAACCCACATATTGAATCCAGATTTTCACCGAAGCGCTCAAAGCGGCCAGGTAAAAAAAGGGGTAACGCTCCGAAAAAGAAATTAATTAATTAATTAATTAATTAATTGATTAATCGGTAAGTCTATGAAAGGTTCATCACTCAGAGCAACATCTTCAAATAGTTTATTTTGTCCAACCAACAGCTCAGAAGAGTCTTTGTTTAAGAACAGCAGGAAATTTATGAAGCTGAAAAAATATTTAGTGATCGATTGTCTTTTGATTGATTAATTAACAACTGTTGGAGCTTTTTTAAACATCAGCTGATCACACAGTGAAGAAAAAGTATTTTGTTCCTTTAGTTGTTTGATTAAAGACAAAAAAATGAACGCTGGCTGTCTTACTGTCAACATAAAGTCATTATTACAGTGTTTCCGTCATCAGTTACATTCAATTTTAGTGCCACAGATCCCCAGTTACAATTATTTGAAGCGTCAGCGTTGGTATCAAGAGTGAAAAGAGCTGAATCTCCGGCGAGGTGATCTTAGAGACCAGGAGGAGACTTGAGGAGCTTAAATCAGATAAAAAAGTAAGAAGAAGAACCAGACTTTCTGTTCCACAGCTGACTAGACGTTGGCTGGGATCAAAAGCTTGTTGTTTGCGAGCTTAAAGAAGAGAAGAAAATAGGAAGAGAGAGAGAGGAAACAGAAGGAGCATAAGAGAGGAGAAAGAAAGAAAGAAAGGTGAGAAATGTATTAGAAGATGTAGGAAGGTGAGACGGAGATGCGAGATGGGATGAAAATTAAAGGCTTGTGGGTCGGAGAGAACAAAGAGAGCGAAGGAGAAGAAATCCTCCTCCTGGTCCTCTTCTTTCTGCAGGCAGGAGAGGAACACTGCATCCTCCAAAATACCCATTAGCCTCTTACGGTGTGTAATAATCCAGCCGACTCAGCTCTGCCTCCACTACAGTAGCGTAATTGGAGAATTGGAAAGAGAACATGGAAGCTGAATGTGATTAGCGGTGTGTGTAGAGCAGGTCAGAGCCGTGGATCCACCGTCACTGAGCCACTTCCAAGTAAAAACGAATGGACGAGGGGGACGGCGCCGCGCGGCAGAAAGATCGGTGATGTGGTCATGGTGTTGTATTGATTCTTAAGGTGTCACTTCAGCATGGACACAGAGATCATAAGCTTTGCCACTGCTATGTTAATATTTAAAAAATAAAAGTTTTTGGATCCATCCCCCTTTTTTTAACTCTACTCCGGTATCCTTCCGTTCACATTCAGTTTAACTATGTAAATGCTAAATTTCTTTAAATGTCTTCTTTTGTGTGCATTTCTATGCTCCTGTAAATTAATTTTAATTGCCTGCTGTCTGAATGGTGCTACGTACATACACGTAACTTGCAAAGCCAAAAGCATTCAATTATACATTCATTCGTCAATGTTTACGCACACAACATGCTTCTTCATCGTCTTTGCTGACACACAGCTGAATATCTATGTGTGTTACTGCCACCTGTAGATCAGTGGATAGTGTGAAACCACTGACAGGTCTGTGTCATCGACCCACGAACACAACAGAGATCCACTTATAGAAAAACAGCTCCATAGTGCTACTGGAGGTCAAGAACTCCACTGGGAACCCATCAGCTACCGTACGTTGATGATTTTGGGGGGGGTTTCTGGTGTAACCATCAGATATCTGGACAACTGAATCTTCCATGCAGTCATTGTTTAGTCCAATAAGTGACTTGAGCAGCGAGAATGGATGGAAGGCGATATTTTGGGTAATTTCCTTCAAAAGATATCTGCACATGGATAAATAAATAAACAAGCCAGGTAATAGCCGATAAGTTCCAAGATTGCATTTCGGTTTATTTGTCCAAAATATTGTCAGATTCGGTCTGATTGGTACGAGAAACAACAGCTCGCCTACTTTATTCTCCGTCACCAATTAACTCTTCTCTTGCCCCAGGACGCTGAGCAGCAGAGGTGGTAGGTGGGAGGAAACGATTACATTTCCGTGCCCAAAGGTCAGAAGTTCTATTGATTGATTGGGTCGAGCAGAAACCGATGCAGTCCATATGGAACTATTGATGTACAGCTGGTGAAACTATCTAACGTTCCCCATCCCTGAGCTTAACCTCGCTGCAGAGATCGTTCAGCTGAAGGTTATGTCATCGTTCGTCAATTGATTTTTACCTGTTCTATAGAGAAATACTTGAAATACAGTGTCATACAATAACAAAATACTTCCTCTTGTTCAGCAGAAATGACACTCGAGCTACAAACTGGAGGAATTCAGAGTCTCAGCTCCTGTTATGGCTGCGTTAGTGCTTCCACTCCATCGAGACTCAACAACACACGAGGTCGACGTAGAGATGACAGTTTGGCTCCGGCGGCGCCGTGCAGGTGGCTGCTGGTCATTTCCACAGTCGTCACTGTAAACTTCTGTGACTGAGCCTCGGCTGTAATTAATCACGGGCCTTTCCGATCCCCCGCAAGAAGAACTGATGTTTGTTTTCTCCGGGTTGGTAACGACCAACAGCCACAGGGACGGACCAATCCTACGCTCCCACGTCATCTTCCCATCCCTCTCTTTTTCGTTGACCATCCGTGCATCCGTCTCTCTTTTTTTCCCCTTCATCTATTTTTGTCCTTTTTGTCCTTTTCCACTTTCTTAATCCCATGTTCCTCGGTGCTCACCATTAATCAACTTCAACCCAACATCCAATTTTCTCCTCCTCCTCCTCCTCCTTCCTCTCGCTCCATTTGTCCCCTTCTTCTCCCCCTCTCCTTCCTCTTCCTCCCTCTCTGCTCGACTTCAGTGATGAAATAATCATCCCTGTACATTCTTTAATGGCTTTTTCTTTGGGAAAGGAAAACCTACCGCTCTCTTATTTGTGGGCACTTCGACTGTACTTGAAACTCAAACCACTGCACTGCTGCTACAGTTTAATCTGTTTGGCTGAGAGGTGAATCATGAATCAAAGAATTAAAGTGATATTCCGGTGTAAGTTTAATCCATGTCTAACACACCGTGACACCGAGTAAGACTCCCCCTCGAGAGGTCAAGTTAGCTGACCGCTAGCTTAGCTAGTTTTAGCAACCTCAGAAAAGACCGCACGATAACAATACACTGCAGCTTATGTCTCCAACTAGAAACCGCCATCAAAAAGCCACAATTAATGGTGAGAACAGCAGCAAACTTCAGCAACAGTACATGTACAGTCCCAGCACACAGTACGAAGCATCAAACATCTGCTAGCTTTGCTGGATTTGTATTAAAAACACAGCACAACTCACCCTCTCCTCCAGCAGCCTGCCTGTGTGGGGAAGCCCTGACGAGTCGATTACCGAGTGCAGTAGATTTCTGCAGCTCAAGGATGAAAATGTCTGATTATTACTCCATGGAACGCTCAGTTCTTATTATCGAGAGCTGACAGGGAAAAGAACGGAAGTAAAGGAGTAATAATCAAACATTTTCATCCTTGAGCTGCGGAAATCTACTGCACTCGGTAATCGACTCGTCAGGGCTTCCCCACACAGGCAGGCTGCTGGAGGAGAGGGTGAGTTGTGCTGTGTTTGTTGTTTGTCTGTTGTTTATTGTTATCGTGCGGTCTTTTCTGAGGTTGCTAAAACTAGCTAAGCTAGCGGTCAGCTAACTTGACCTCTCGAGGGGGAGTCTTACTCGGTGTCACGGTGTGTTAGACCATGGATTAAACTTACACTGGAATATCCCTTTAATGGTTCATTTAAATATGGCACCCGATTTTATTTTTCCCCAAAAGTTTGCCATCTCGTGCACCACGCCTGCAGAACGACCCTTCACCCATGATATTTAGGGTCTTTCGCTGAGATCTGGACTTTCTCTTGGTGGCTTTAATATTAAAATTTCTTGTAATGATAAGAGTTAAAGATCGTTTTCACCACACAGCCCTGTGCTGTTCATGGGGCCTCGTTTAAACGATGTAACCGGCTGAATTTGTTATATTTGCGACGGGTGTCAGTTTTACAGCGGAGAGTTATGTCAATAATTAGTTTACCGAAGGATGTTCTTCTTTTCTTCGTTTTAGTGCCTCCCAGTAAAAGACAATGGGCCGGGATATGAGTGCAGCCAATAAAACTGTCCCGACTCCTGTCCGGTGCACAGCATTAACTTTTATCGACGCTCATCCTTTCACTTATCCAATGTTCAAGTTTCTGTCTTCATCTCTTTCAAGGACAGCGAGGACTCGCTCAGCTGACATTCATCTATTAAAACTGTACATAAAACCAACGTAAACTCTTGAATCTCGTTGTTTTTTACGGTTATTCTTTTCAGTGTAAAACGTTTTTTATGATGCCGATGGTCGGATGTCTTGAAAGTTAAATGAGCCGACTGATAATCTGATTGGTCTGACTGGAGTGTCCTCGCACTTCCCTGACTCTCATCAGTCGATTCTGATGGTGTCTGGGTCGGTGAAGGCTTCACTGGGAGTCAGAGGTCATCGGAAAGTGTATCAATAAGAAATAAGCTGCACATTGATTAAACCAATTGAGTTTTCAGGAGTTTCTCACTCTGTCTGGCTGCAGGGTTTAAAGGTCCACTGTGTCGTGTTTTAAGTAATTTATGACCTCAAATCAGCGTCTTCATTCATAAATAAGTCCTCATTGGTGTAAAATGATCTCTGCCAACAATCTCACTTCTCCTCCTGAGGGAAGAATCACTTCTCTGTATTTCCATAGGACGGGCGAGCTCTACGGAGGCTTCCATGTCCTTCCGCTCTATAAAAAACGATGAACTGGTGAGAGGGACAAAAAGCTCTACGTGGTACAGATAAGGCTAAAGGCGTTTTCACTCAGAGCCAGCGTGACTGTGGAACGGAGAAGGAGCTTAGCCAGACGCGCTCGTCAGCTGCAGTTTGAAGTCTGTTTGAAATAACGTACCTCATCACCCGAAACTAAACTTGATGAAGTGCTGTTTGAAGACATGTTGCTGTCACAGCTTCTTGAATCTTGACACATCCCGCCTGCCGTAGTTCCAACAGGCTGCAACGCACGTTTGAAAACGCGAGGCGCTAGACAGCAGTATTCGTTTGGATGCAGAATAACATTTAACCACTAGATCGGTCACCGAACTCAACCACGAGGGCGGACGGCAGACAAGACGCGGCTGCATCTGTCAGAGAATGATGGTTATTCACCATCCATATGCAAGAAAGATAAAGTGATCTGTGGAGATTATAAAGTCAAATGTATATGGTTAGTTATCCGCCACATTAGATGCTCGGATAACTTATTTGGAAGCCAGAGTCAGGAATTACTCGTCTGTGACCATAAAATGTAAAATTAAATGTTTTCTTTTTGGAAAAGACCAAAATCAACCATAATTGTTCCAGTCTCTCACTCAGAGCACCGAATGTGCATTAATCTGTTCTCAACAAATGCACAATGTTCTCCTGTTCGAGCTGAAACACGACAGCGGCCAGCTGTTGTACAAAATTACCGAGCTGAATTATGTGTGAGTCAGTTCGCACTTAGTTTTTTCACACCAGACAGAAAAAAAACATTAAAAATCACTCACACCCACCAACATCTGGCTTTTGTCTTCAATGTGAAAGGACACAATCAGCATTAATTCCCCTGGACTGTGTCTGTACAGGGAGCTCGTCTCGCTCCATCACCAGCTCCATAAAACAAAAACAGGTGCTAAGACGAGAAAATACATCGTAGGCCTCCATTTAAAGCCGATCAGAGGACTCCAATAACATAGTTTCAGCTCTTTTCTATTGTTAGACAGCGTGTAGACGACTTGTCAATCAATCATCAATCCTGCTTTGAGTTTTGTTGCGGGATCGACCTTTTTCGTTCACATTTACATCACGGATTGATCCTTTCGACTCAAATCTGTCGATCCCCGCTGAATACTGCAGCAGAGAAGCTTCAGGGGGAATAAAATCTGGAGGTGTTTCCAGCTCTGACAGCCTCTCCACCCTGATCTGAACCTCGACAGATAACATTCAACTACTTCTGTTAAAGAAGACAGACAGAAAGAGGAGAAAGAGACGTGAATAACAAGACGAAAAAGACCGAAAAGAAATGTCTGTCCAAGCCTTCACTCAGTTTCTCCTCTCTAACCCCGATATGGTCCACATCTCATTTCATACGATGGTTACTTGAATATCTTTAGGTTTGGATTGTTGGTTGGACAAAAAAGGACATTTTGGAGATTTGAACTTGGAAACTGTGACGGACTTTCTTCTCCATTTTCCTGAAATCATTTAAATCATTGAGTTCATCCAAAGAAATGACACATTAACTTAATTCCAGTTCCAAATGTCAATATTTGTTGTTTTTTGAACGGTTACTTGAATATCTTTAGGTTTGGATTGCTGGTTGGACAGAAAAAGGACATTTTGGAGATTTGAACTTGGAAACTGTGACGGATGTTTCCAAAGAAATGACACATTAAAAACATAAAACCATTAAAACGCCATCTCTTTTTCATATCGATCGATCCCAGATTAATGTAACTGCCCGTCTACCGATCAAACTTTATGGGGGAATCATTGGACAGGTTCTTGCCAGAGTCTCTCCCTGCCTTTTATCTCTTCACTGTACCCATCAGTCTTATCCGTCGTGTCCCTCCATCCGTGCAACCATCCATTTATTCATCTTTTTGCATGTCCGCTGATTTATCAAGCCGTCACCGACTCATTCATCCATCGCACCGACGCAGCGATGGACAGAAGACACCACCTCACTTCTGAAGTGCTGATTACACCCGTGGGAGTCGTCTTAAAGACCTGACGGTGCAGGAACGAATACAGTGAAGTGGATTCAAATATCCGATAAGAGATTTAAAAACTGTGGGCATGGATGTGTTGCTGTATCTGCCTCTGGGCTCCTCGTGTCGGGCTTTCAAACAGATGTTGAACCTGACGGCAGGGATTTGCTTCCATCAGCCAGCAGAGCATCGCTGAGGTCAAACACTGATGGTGAGGTGAAGCGGTCCGGCTCGCGGTCCAGGTTGTCCCGGCGGCGTCGGATGGATGAGGTCAGAACTCTTTGCAGACAGGTTAAATTCTTCCACACGGAAACTTGGAAACCGACAACCTCGTGGAGAGCTGGGGCCTCATTTTTAAAAAATTGTTCTTAGATTCATACTTGAACCTCGTCTTCAATCATTCCTGATTCATAAAAGATGCTGAGCGCCTGCGAGCTACATATCTAAAAAAAAAAAACGACTTAAATTGGCGGCGCCGACCTTGTGATTCCTCCTCGTACAGAGTAACGCAGCACAAATGAGGGTTTAGTCAGGAACCAGAAGAATAAATCAAACTTTTGTGCCACTGCACATTGGCATACCCGCCAGAACTCCCAATTTTTGCAAAAAGTCTTCCTTCTTTTCAACCCTTTCTCCCGCTTTTCTCCCGATTGGTGATCTATCCTGTTAATCTCCCAGTTTCATGGTGATGCGTTGTACGTTGGTGTCGGTGGCGTTGAGGGGAGGCCGCATTATTTACCTCAAAATAACCAGCAGGAGAGTCGTCCAGACTTTGCTGACAGATCCGATCATTTCCACGTCAAACTACAACAAATGGTAACTTCTGGCACAAAATTAGAAGAACACCAGTGTTTAAATTACTGTTAATGTTTTTTCAAGGTTAAACCAGGGGGACAAGCATACAACGTCAACCCTGTTACCATTTTTTAACATATAAATCCAAACAATTATTTATTTCTCATAATATAATCAATATGTACATGTAATTTCCTTTCAAAGTACATAGCATGTGCTTTAGCTAACATTTGTTTTAGCTAGCAATGGGCAAATTAGCTTGAAATGGTCAACCCTGTTACTGTCAACCCTGTTACCTTTCCAGTAACAGGACTTGACTAAAACAGTTATAAAATATGAAATTCCATAGCTGAGATGGCACAATATAATTTAAATATAATTTAAATTTTAACTTTTCAAAGTTCAAAAGGCACCGATTTCATGGAATGACCCGTTTGCATTATGATTTCCCTTCAGTGAAAATGTGAGAGCTTGACCAAACTATGAAAAGGAGACGACATTCTGAGTGTTTTCACTGCAGCTCTGGCTCTTTACTGCAGCTTTTCTCTGGGAAGTATTGATAATCGATGTGTTTTTCAGAGGTCTTCATGTATTTTACCCGCTTCATCAAACTGCTCGCGCCATTTGGATCTCGAGAGACCGTCCTGCTCACTTAAAAGGTCAAATACATTCATAAAGCTGAATATTCAACCGTCTCAGACACAGCGAGGAGGAATCACTTAATTTTTTTTTTATTGTCTTCAAGGGCATGTTTAGCTGAATATTGGGAGCCACACGTACTAAATGACCACTGGACAACAGCCAGCTGCTGCACGCTCAAAGACTCCGGAGACGGAGTGGGCGGGAGCGCCGCCGCGCTTATCCGTTAAAGACTGATTGAACACGAGGAAGCTTTATTAGCGCCGCTCGCCTCCATCCCAAACACATTAACAGATCAGAGTATGGACTTCGGGCTGATGTGGAAACACACCAAGGTGTAGTTTAACCCTGGTAGTTGTCGAAAAAGAGATGAACAAGACCGCCGGCCGGAGAAGATCATCCGCTATTGATCCGCTAACCCGACACCCGACAAACAACACGTAGCGTAAAGAGGACGTCAGTCTGCAACTTATAGTCAATATTTCACAATCTTTCACCAGCAGCCTGCTGACTGATGGTCCTGCCTCCTCAGTGGAACAGTAAGAGAGTAAAACCTCTTATTGATCAGCCAAAAAGATCATTAATAACTGTTCAACACTGCTTCTAAGAGCTCAAACGGAAGCAGCATTTGAAAATTGGATCTAGGAAGTTGATTGGATATGGCCCACTGATTTGGGGTTGGTAATTACCAAGTGTCATATTTAAGAATTACCCCCAAAATTACCTCAGTAATTACCCCAACATTTACTGAAACTTACCCAAATATCATCTAACAATAATAATAATAATATTCTACTATTTTCCAACAAGCAGCTGGTAATTTCTTCGACACATTTCCAGGAAACCTACTGACGAAGTGATCAGGTATTTATCAACTGTGCGTTCAGAAATAGCAGAATATTATATTAATAAATCATGTTGCCGCAATTTTCAATAAACTTTCAGGTAATCACTGTGGTGATTTACTCGGTATGTTCCGCCTACGCACCGTGACATTTCCCCGATCTGTAAATACCAAACGAAACATACAGGATCAGATTTCTCTCACAGATGAGATTTAACATCCTCTCATACGCTTATTCCAATAAACCATGTGCAGCTTGCAGATGTTACGATCTATAAACCCTCCTCGCTCCTAAATGAGGTATGAAAGCTTTAGGACTTAATGGGTGTTTTTTCTACATTAACTTCTTTAAGATGTGATGAGTTTTTCTACGAGCATCTAGAAGGAAATCCTTTGAAATTCAAACCTGTCAATTTACAGATTCCTTCAAGCCGATCGGAAGCGTCGGACTGCCGGTTGTGTTTCTGCTGCTTCTTAAATTACAGACAGACAATCTACCGGTCAGAAATTCCAAGCAATACTGTCAAACGTGTCTTTAAACTGCCCCTGACCTCTGACGGATACGTACCGTATGTATCACAGAGCAGGATTTCATCGTCGCTGTTCAGTTTTGAAGAAGCAGAAGTCAGTCGAGGTCGTCGCAGCCTCACGTGTGTTCAGAAACCCGATCAACTCATCATCATCGGTTAACACTAATGCCAGGAAACATCCTTTAACACGTACATTACGTTAAAGTTATGTATGGTTAAGACTTGAGGTGACTAATGGTCGCAGCGCTCGCCTCGTTGATGGGGTAATATTGACGTTCTCTGCACTTACTCATCACTTAGGAGCCGGCAGAGGAGACGTGCGATGCCTTTAATGGATACAAATTGACTTAGACGGATTTAAACACGGCCGAGCTGAACTGAGCTGAACTGAGGAGGAATTATTAACTATAGAGATGTTTTTACTCCAGATGCAGTAATGTTTCCTCCCATTTACATTATTCTTACTGTGAGCTAACAAACACTTTAGCATCTTCAGAAGAGGACAGCGAGTCAAGTCAGGCTGAAAAGAACAACCAAATCCACAGAATTTCCAAAAACTGTTGACAAAAAGACATTTCTTTACATTTCACCTTGGCTCCAAAGTATCCCGATGGCCACCAACATTTTACCAGTTGGGTTTGTTGAAACAGGAAGCAAACAGTGATTTTGAACAGTGCAGCTCTTCACTAGCCGTCACTGAACCCTCCCTCCTTCTTCCTGATACGGAAGTGTCCAGGTTTGCAGAAACGTACAATACAGACAAATTTTGTCAGCAAAATCACACAAAAACTACCGAACTCCATCCATGAAACTTTAAAATTGCGCGATAGGGTCTGTTTTCATTCTTTTTTGAAGAATAATGCATGGATATTGATTGGTGTATCTAGGCGGCTGGTAGTAGAGTGAGTCCGCTGTTTGCGGAGGTATGCACTCTACTGACTGCCGTTCTATTAACAAAGGTCATCAGTGACTTGAAGCACGAGACAGGACTTGTTAACTTTATGATCCTTGAACTTCAAAAAGAGTTCCTGTTGCCTTCTCAGAACTACATGTGGGAATCTCAACAAGGGCTGGATGATATTTAGTGATACACAATATAGAGCAATAATAGTTTGAAATATCCCCCAAACGAGGTAAGCCCCATGTTCCCACAACCCTTTGTAATTGGTTAGGGTTAGGTATTGGAAAAGGAGGGTTGGTTTGGGTTAGAGATAAACTGGTTAGGGTTAGGCTGTGGGAAAATAGGCACGCTCCCCTCCAAAGCACTTCATCAATGTGATGAGTTGGAGTAAAAAATCCAATATTACGATATTTTTGACCAAATACCTCAACATACATCTTGTGGAACCATCTGGTAAGTTCAGCGGCGAGCTAATAGCGGTCGCTACTTTCAAATTAAAAGCCCCCCGCTAAGAACCCAGTTCTAAACTCCGATGGGGTGCAATGTAAAGCTCTTATTTTGAAGAAAAACTGTGAAAAATGTCCCATAAGGAATGAATGGGACGGGGTCAAGAAAGTCGCAAAATCATGGACGTTTTTCAAACATCTCCTGCTCTGGCATACTTTGACCTAGAGACACCATTCAAACTTTAAAATGTAGGCACAAGTCTTATCTATTTGAGTTGTATTTGAACTTTCTTTCTACGATGTTTAGTTTTTGAACGGTGACCCTTAATTGATCGTGAGCGATTTCGAAAAAATTCAGAAAAATTCAGGATTTTCAATGAGTGTGTATTGCGAAATGTTCGCGCAGCACCAACTGGCAGAGTGGGGGAGCCTGAAAAAAACTCTCCGAAAATGTTTCTTTAGATGACGATCCTAGCCACAGATTTCACACTACAATAGTGATATTTTCCAAGAACGTAGCCACACTTGTCTTCTGTCTGGCAACGTGTCCACTTTATCGGGAGGATGTACGGTTTTTGAATGATCTGCGTCTAACCGACACAAACTCCAGCAACTGCCCCATAAGCCCCAATGTTAAACGGGAAGAGGATTTTGGGAGAAAAGCAGAAACTGCCCTGCTTCTCTTCACGCCCAACTTCCTGCTTCACGTCACGTCACATGTTGACGCCTACCAGAGGAGGAAAAGTGGAGGCTGTTTGGAAAAGGAGGAATATTACACCTCCCTTTTAGACAGACAAGGAGGCACATTGCAGCCTTTACCTTGCTGCAGATGTGCCACCTTTTCTATCTAAGAGGGGCTGATGTTACGAGACAACATGTTTGGAGAAGGATGGACACATCACCTGAGATGAGGTGTCTCGTTAAGCACCTGCAGTCAGAGCATCTAAACCGAGCTTCAGAGATCCGTCACGAGCTGCTGAACCTCGCCCCAAAATAAACTGGTTTTGGCGTTTGCTAATTTTCCCTCCACTTCTCTAAATCAGTTGCCTACTTTGCTCCTGGCCTCATGGAATAATCACCATGTAATGAGGGGGCTCTGGAGACCCCGGTGTTAGAAGATGAATCACATGGTGCTCAGGTTTTTAAGGCTTCCAAATGTGTCCCAGGGGTTTCCTGCAGCTCAGAGACCATTACACTGTAAAAAACAGGTTGATCCAGGATGTGTGAAGTCACTGCACTTTTATTAGCATTTTTTAAAGAGATCTTTCACCTTCAAAAGCATAATTTGAAATATTAATATCTAAGATATTCAAACAAAATCAGCTTTACGTTTAATGCAGAAGCAGCTCGAGGGAAGTCGTTTCATTCAGATGAGTCGTATTAACATTTGTGATTTAAAGCTGGAAGCGTCTCTTATTTAGGATCTCTGAGTATCAAGTGAATTATCTTCTCTGTCAGAATGAATCTGTATCTACAGTGAGATATCATTCCTTCTTGAATAAAGTGCAGCAGATAGAAATCATGTCATTTTGTGCAGTGTAGGTGGTTGCGGTCGGTGCCACTGGGGGTTTATTTTGGAGTGGAGTTATGAGATTTAAGGCTCCCGTGGAGCAGACAAACATTTAAAAGCAAACACAATTCTGCTGGCGAGCATTCAGATGCCCGGAGCGGAGAGAGGGCACCACCGGAGTCCAATGAAATGATCTGCTCGGGATATAAATACAAACCTTCCAGCACATTTAATTTTGTACATTTAGGACGGCCAAAACATCGCTGGAGAGGTTAAACTGGGTCAGCCGCCGTTATTTAAATCTAAGACCTCGGTTTTTTTGGGTTATAATTACTTAAGCACCCTCGCCTTCATATCTGAGAGCCACTCCACGCTCATCATTTGGGATTTTCTTTAGGATTTTATGGATTTCTTTGCGGTTTCATCAAATTTGTACTTTGTTAGTTAAAAAATGTAATATAAAGATTTGACTTTTTTGCATTTTTGCCTCGTGGTTGTCTTTAATTAACGCGATTTGAAACTAGAAGTTCGTCCCTCTTTCACCGTACCTTTCTCTATGCCGTTATTGCCGACACGAATCAAGTAGCGGCCATTTTCAGAAGATGGATCGACCACTCTCCTTCAAGAATGTGAAGAGAACAAAAGCAGGAGTGTTGAGTGTTGTGTGTGAACGGGGCGGAGGAGAGCAGGCAGACATTAGCACCTGTTTAAAATGCCATTAGATAAACCACACAGAGCCTTATCAATCACCTGTGCTGGATAACAAGGCCGACGTGCCGCTATAAAACACACGCTCCTGTTTCCACATTGTAGATAATCGTATTAATGGCCTGGAGGAGATGTGCAGCAGACATGTGACCCACAGTCGCCTCTTTCAGAT
>CM077787.1:2233928-2306428 GCA_039737535.1 Lagodon rhomboides
TAATTTTATCCTCTGTACGATCAATAATGACACTGTCACTGTCTCATTATACTTCCTGACCTGATCAGAAGAGCAAAATATAGATTTCAGGACTCATGCGACCTCTTTTCAGCAAATCATGTCTGGTGCAAGCGATGATGATGAACATGGTTCGCGAGCACAGCTGTTGTTGACGCTCATTCGCAGTGATTTAGAGGTGAAGCTTGAACTTTCTCACTAAAAAAGGTACGCTGCGTTCAAGTTTTGAATGCCAAAATATGATCATTTTAAGCTTCTGGTACAACATTTCCCATCTGGCATCGCTGATACTGCTGCACGAGGCTGGCAGAAGGGCGAGTACAGCGTCATACTCGAAAATTAATGATCAAAGAATTCCGTCATTAACATTCAGCAGGATTAATTCATTTTGTTCTTCATTATCGCCCGCTTGCTATCGTCCATGCTCATTCATTTGTGAGAAAACGGCACATTCCTAAAAAGGCAGTCGCTCGTTTTTTTTTGCATTAAAGGAAAATCCTGATCCACTTATTGACTGGATTGAATAGAGAGTGAATTAAACTCCGCCGGACTCTTTAATCTAATAAGATTAACAAAGCATTTCTAATCCACAAACAACCAGGACTTTCCAGCGTTATAAACCTCTTTCAGCCCCGCAGTGCCTACGACACGCTCTCACTGCTCGTCTGTACATGAAAACACTAAAAAACACACCATTATCCTGAAACTTGCCATCGCAGCCAGTTTCTAAATGCTCTTAATGCTATGATAACACCGTTAAACGTCTTTATGAGTCTCATCAACTTTGTCCAGGAGTCGTCCTAATCCCGTCACATTTCCAACAAACCCGGTATATTGGTGTTTTTATGAGCGAAGCCTGCGTAGCACTGCGACGACCGACCGACCGATGGATGTGATGATGACAGAGTTTTATCTAATAAGATCAGCAGCACTCGGTCTAATCCTCCCGCCACCTCCTCCTCCACCGTCAAAAAAAACAACATTAGCATTTTTATGGCGCAGCCACGGTGCACAAATGTCATCGTGATTTCTGATATCAGCTTATATTACTCTCGTTAAGGCAACGGGCCACAATAACACTCTCCCTGGATGGAAATATAACCAATTGATGTATGCTTTGTATTCCAACACGGAGGAATAAATCCAGAGAGCCGGTGATACAGTCAGCCAGCAGCGATCAGAGGGAAAAAAACAGCTCAGCGGTGAGCGTGGATCAGAAAACACAACCGTCAGGGGTTCAGCTGGAGGCTGGAACAGATATCTGAAGGGGACTGAATCTGTATATTTACTATTAAACACATTTTAACTGAAGGTGTCTCAGTCTTTATACTGAGGTCTTTTACCCTGAAGCCACCTGGTCGCTGCTCGTATCTGGTTAGTTTCATCCATGACGGGAAGTCAAGTGTCCGTCGTTCCAAACTCTTAGTTATTTCAGCTCTAAACTGCACATTTATTCACTATAAACAGAGACTCTCAGTTCTGCTGTGCATTTAGCTCAGCTGTCAGCCATTAGCACCATTAGCTGTTAGCTCCCTTAGCCAAACAAACTGAAGGACTCTAACAGCCAACTAGCTCTCCTCCCAACTATTCGGATGCACTGTCCTCTCAGATTAACCAGCGCAACATGTTTACGAAGGTCCGGCCTGCGAGACATTTGTGACTGAGCGGACAGCTGGACAGGTACCACAGGAATATTTCAAAACCTTCAGATTTGATATATATTTTCCTCAGGCCTGCCAGTAACTGTAACTCGAGCTGACAGCGCTGCAGAGAGAGATAATGATGGTTACAGCAGGAGAAGACACACTCGTCAGCGTAGACGGTCGTAGTCAGTTCAGATTGTCAGCTGCTAAACGGTAGTCTGTTCGACCCAAAAACATTTTAGCCATTAGACCACCGATCAAGATGTTTAGAACGAATATCAGCTTGCAATACACTCTTAGAAATAAAAGTTCTAAGTAGAACCATATAAGGTTCTTCGGCTTGTCCTCATAGGAGAACCCTTTTATAAAGGTTCCAGGTAGAACCTTTATAAAGGTGGAGGGTTCTACCTAGAACCCAACATAAAGGGTTATAC
Organism: Lagodon rhomboides; assembly: GCA_039737535.1. NCBI lineage: Eukaryota > Metazoa > Chordata > Actinopteri > Spariformes > Sparidae > Lagodon > Lagodon rhomboides. Next base: position 2,236,024 of record CM077787.1, read on the forward strand.
TGTACCTAGAACTGTGTGTGTAAGGTTCCACCCAGAACCCCCCATGAGAGGTTCTACAAAGAACCCATACAGGATCTTATACCCATGCTTTCAACAATCCCTGAAGAACTCTTTCTCCAAAAAAGGGTTCTCTGGATCAAAAATGGTTCTTACTGGAACCGCTAGTGTTACCAAGAACCCTTTTAAAACCCTTTATTCAGGAAAGGGTTTTTAAAGGGTTCTCTGGATCAAAATGGTTCTTACTGGAACCGTTAGTGTTACCAAGAACCCTTTTAAAACCCTTTATTCAGGAAAGGGTTTTTAAAGGGTTCTCTGGATCAAAATGGTTCTTACTGGAACCGTTAGTGTTACCAAGAACCCTTTTAAAACCCTTTATTCAGGAAAGGGTTTTTAAAGGGTTCTCTGGATCAAAATGGTTCTTACTGGAACCGTTAGTGTTACCAAGAACCCTTTTAAAACCCTTTATTCAGGAAAGGGTTTTTCAGAAGCAAATGGTTCCAGGTAGAACCTCAGAACCCTTTTGGAACCCTTATTTCTAAGAGTGTACACACGGATAAACTAAATGAAAAAAACAAACTGCATTCGTCGTCCATGGTTTTGCGTTGCCGTCATTTCTTCTCTTCCTCCTCCAGTATTAATTTTAACCCTTAACCTTAAACTGTCTGTCGCTAACCGGGTCACTAATCTGCAGACTGTAATCCCATCCAAGTTATTTCCTCTGTTGAGAATCAGCTCCGGCCCCATGTGATCTCAGGAAATACTCAATAAAATGTATGGATTACAGTTGGGAAACCGGAGCAGGGCTTAAAGGATGCGTGTGTGCACAACACAAAGACGGAGCCGCTGAAATAGCAATATGGATTAAGACAATTTAATAATCGTATGGAACAGCAGATCGGATCACAGCGCCTGAGTGCTGTACGTTGAGATGAACCTCACACTTTACTTTACCGGCCTCCATTAACACAGTTAAGCAAAAAAACCTTTTGGAAGCATCTTTTTTCCAACTGTTGTCTTTAATATGCATGAGCTCACTTCAAAGAGGTCTCATGCACATCCCAGGTGTTAATGCGCCGATCTGTGTGAACGTAAAACAAGACGTCACTCCCGAAGACCACTTATCCTCAATCAGCATCTCCCTGACTGTATTCTGAGGTGATTTCATTTGGCAGAATGACTCGAGATGTCTTCAGAAAAGGGTGAAATTAATGAGGCGAGCAGTTTCCTGGAAAGCATCAGACACGTGTACGAATATACACCGAGTATGCTTGAGCTTCGGATGGATTTGTCTTCTCAACACAGGTTTTATTTCCTGATTCAAAGATAAAACTTGACCTGAAACACATCAAAATCAGTTTTTGTCTGATTACTTTATTCCTGCATTGTCTCGTCAGACGCTTCCTGTCTTGATTAAGCTGCTGTGGGTGTCGGCGCTACTCAGGGAGTCATTAGTTAGAGGCGAGCGGTTGAGCAGCTACAGGCCCCCGAAGGGTTACAAACAGAATGTGGAATTAAGAGCAGCTACACCCTCGATGGGGATAATTCTGGGTTTGACTCAATCCCATTGGTCCATTCTAAAAAAAAACATAAAGTCCTGTCAGCGTTTAGCAGAACGACGGCACATCTATGGCTGAGAACACGATTTGTTGACGGCTCTGCAATCTTTCATCATAGTTTCATCATGAATCAACACTTCAGGTCACAGTTACGCTCCTGAGGCACAGCGGGGCTGCAGGTCTGACCGGAGTGCAGATCGCTGCATGAAATAAAATGAGAGTAAATCCGTGTGCAGGTGAAAAGCATGACTGCAATCCAAATCATAACGTGAACTAGTCATCGTCAGGGGACGTTTTACTCGCCCCGGGCGATCCTCGCAGCCGAGTCACCAGGATTCAATTTTAGCAGTTTCTGCAAACCACAGATGCATTTAAATTTGTACGTGTCATAGTGTCGTATGTAACATATTGAAATGTCTTCAAATGTGTCACAGCATATTAACATTACATGTTTCTTAGCTGACTTTCATGTTGGGAGTTGGAGGAGATGGCAACAGAGCTGCAGAGCCAGTCTGCATTTCATAATTTGTAATCCTGAAACTCGTGTTTTTAACGAGGCCTTGGGTAGACTTGTAGTTCTCGAGACCGGTCTCGGTCTCAAGACCACTTTTCCGTGGTCTTGGTCTTGTCACGGCCTCGACAGTCTTTGGTCTTGGTCTTGATACTCTCTGGTCTTGGTAGTGTCTTGGTCTCGGTTTAGGCGGTCTTGACTACAAGTCTACTCAAGACATAAATGCATTCATGATGTAGTATGCCTTTTGTTCTACAGTTTGAATGTATATGTTTATGTATCTGTTCTTTGTGATGTCTGTGTTATATTGTTCTTGTCCCACTGAACTACAGCTACAACTACAACTTGATAAAGTGTGTTATAATTGAGATGCCATTGCACACATCAAGGTGACCAGTTCTTCCTCTTGTTAATGTACAATTTGAAGTACAATTTTGTACTATTTGTACTATAAACTATTTGTATTTTGCATTTAATTTAATTTAATGCATTTTTTGGTGCACCTGCGTGCGGGTTCTACAACTCATGCAAAATGGCAAAAAAATAGTCTGTTTTTGGTCTCGGTATCGGTCTGGTCTCAGCTGAACAAGTCTTGGTCTTGACTTGGTCTGTCTTGGCCTTGGTCTTGATACTCTCTGGTCTTGGTAGTGTCTTGGTCTCGGTTTAGGCGGTCTTGACTACAAGTCTAGCCTTGGGACAAAACAGGTGTTTTAAGCCTCTTTCCTGACCATAACCAAGGGTTTTTTGTGCCTATACCTGACCAGTCCTCTCGCACAGCATTGTGACGAGACACATTTTGAAAACGGAGCATTAAAAAACCACAAAGTTTTAACTTATCTGTGGTTTTGCAGAAATATACTTTTGCCAGCATGAATTCCGGTGAGTGGGCTGATCCTTAAAATTATACATTTGTGGATGCAGATTAACATTATTCCTCCTGACACCTGCCAGGCTCTGTGCTAAAACCAGCAATCTGCCAAAACAAACACTGCAGATACAGCAGCTCAGATGTGACTGAGGGTATTTTTATAAGCACAGAATGGATTTTTAATTTTTTTTTGCAGACAATGCCACAATATTGGACCCCTGCACAGCCGTGTCTCTGGACCGGCCGCCAGTCCAGCGCCATTAATCAGAAACAGGTGAGCGTGTGGTGTCGATCAGCGGTGGGCCCGTCACAATGAGCTGTACGGTGGTTCTAATGGGGTCAGCCGTCTCTGGCCTCATTCCACAGTCCGAGAATTATTTCTAGACGGCGCCATCGACTCTATCAGTCCGACCAGCCGGAGCTATTTCTGCCCACGCCGTCATGCGCCGCACATACAGGATTACTGCTGAGACCACGTCAGGATCAACACACACATCGTGGACTTATACAAACACAAGCACACAAACATTATGAGCACAAACGCTGGGGTTTTACTGCCGGCAGGAACTAGCAGCGGTGTTTCGTTATGTGTGTGTGCGCTGATGACATCGAGCGCGATGATAGGATCTTTAACCTCTCCTGTAATGACAATCATGATGGCAGTAAAGTGGGGATGAGAGCACGAGAGGAAAGAGCGATGGCACGGCAATGATACTTACGGCTGGCACTGGAGAGGTCAGGACGAGAGCAGGCGGAGAGGAAAAGATGAGGAGACGGCACTTGAAGGAGGTGACGGAGGGGTCAGGGTGAGGCTGGGCGGGGAGAGAGGGAAGGAGATGTTAAAGGGGGTAAACGTGAGGTGGAGGACAATGCGTGGGAGCGTGAAGGATAGAGGGAGGGATCAACGAGGGAAGAGGTGGAGGAGGAAAGATGTGTGGCGAGGAGGCAAAAGGTTAGACGAACAGAGAGCAGGAGGGACGAAAGACTGATGAGGATGGAGATGGTGAGGCAGAGGTGGAGGACAGGATGGACGGATGATAGGAAAGATGGAGTTAGAGGAGGCAGATTTCTTTCCACGTGTCTCTGGTTGGACGTCTAGAAGAAGAGAAGATGGAGAGAAAAGCAAAAGAAACGAGATGGAGATATAGAAATTGATGGGATGAGAAGATTGGTGTAGGGATGACAGGCAGGAGGACGGGATACAAACATGTGCAGGAGGGCAAATAAAGGAATAGACAGAGGGATGTGAGGATGAGGAGAGGTGGAGGACAGGATGGACGGATGACAGGAAAGATGGAGTTAGAGGAGGTGAAGAGGGGAGACTGTGTGCTGTAGAGAGGGAATGAAAGATTTCTTTCCACATCTCTCTGGTTGGACGTCTAGAAGAAGAGAAGATGGAGAGAAAAGCAAAAGATGGAGATATAGAAATTGATGGGATGAAGAAGAAGATTGGTGTAGGGATGACAGGCAGGAGGACGGGATACAAACATGTGCAGGAGGGCAAATAAAGGAATAGACGGAGGGATGTGAGGATGAGGAGAGGTGGAGGACAGGATGGACGGATGATAGGAAAGAACGTGTGCTGTAGAGAGGGAATGAAAGATTTCTTTCCACATCTCTCTGGTTGGACGTCTAGAAGAAGAGAAGATGGAGAGAAAAGCCAAAGAAACGAGATGGAGATATAGAAATTGATGGGATGAAGAAGAAGATTGGTGTAGGGATGACAGGCAGGAGGACGGGATACAAACATGTGCAGGAGGGCAAATAAAGGAATAGACGGAGGGATGTGAGGATGAGGAGAGGTGGAGGACAGGATGGACGGATGATAGGAAAGATGGAGTTAGAAGAGGTGAAGAGGGGAGAAGGTGTGCTGTAGAGAGGGAATGAAAGATTTCTTTCCACATCTCTCTGGTTGGACGTCTAGAAGAAGAGAAGATGGAGAGAAAAGCAAAAGATGGAGATATAGAAATTGATGGGATGAGAAGCCGAGAAGAAGATTGGTGTAGGGATGACAGGCAGGAGGATGGGATACAAACATGTGCAGGAGGGCAAATAAAGGAATAGACGGAGGGATGTGAGGATGAGGAGAGGTGGAGGACAGGATGGAGGGATGATAGGAAAGATGGAGTTAGAGGAGGGCGAGAATGTGTGCTGTAGAGAGGGAATGACCGAAGGCATCTCTCTGGTCTGGACGTCGAGAAGAAGAGAAGATGGAGAGAAAAGCAAAAGATGGAGATATAGAAATTGATGGGATGAGAAGATTGGTGTAGGGATGACAGGCAGGAGGACGGGATACAAACATGTGCAGGAGGGCAGATAAAGGAATAGACGGAGGGATGTGAGGATGAGAAGAGGTGGAGGACAGGATGGACGGATGATAGGACAGATGAAGTTAGAGAGAGAGGGGAGAACGTGTGCTGTAGAGAGGGAATGAAAGATTTCTTTCCACATCTCTCTGGTTGGACGTCTAGAAGAAGAGAAGATGGAGAGAAAAGCAAAAGATGGAGATATAGAAATTGATGGGATGAGAAGCCGAGAAGAAGATTGGTGTAGGGATGACAGGCAGGAGGACGGGATACAAACATGTGCAGGAGGGCAAATAAAGGAATAGACGGAGGGATGTGAGGATGAGGAGAGGTGGAGGACAGGATGGACGGATGATAGGAAAGATGAAGTTAAAGGAGGTGAAGAGGGGAGAACGTGGATCTCTCTGGTTGGACGTCTAGAAGAAGAGAAGATGGAGAGAAAAGCAAAAGATGGAGATATAGAAATTGATGGGATGAGAAGATTGGTGTAGGGATGACAGGCAGGAGGACGGGATACAAACATGTGCAGGAGGGCAAATAAAGGAATAGACAGAGGGATGTGAGGATGAGGAGAGGTGGAGCACCAGCAGAGGACAGGATGGAGGGATAGATGGGGGGATATGTGTCTCATTAAAGTCGGATCAGGGGCTAAGCTGGAGAGGTAATTGTCAGGTTTGGTCTGGCGTGGACCGGTTCGGCCCAGCTTGGCAGCGCGACCCCGGAGCTGTGTGTTTATTAACCTCCTCTCTGCTGGGCCTCTCTCTCACTCGGCTGTGTGGACTGAACAGATGCCGGAGGATTAGCCGCCGGTTGTGGGTCCTGTCGTCTCTTCGGTCTTACTTAAAATAACAGTGAAAGCTCTCTGAGGCTTCCTGACGGCTCGCTGGCTCGCAGACGACAACATGCACTGGCTGCTTTGTGTGTCAGGACCGATCCCGTCTCAGCGAGGCCAATTAAAACCAAGTGAAGCGTAATGGTCCCCACAGTACGCTGACCCTCAAACAACAACCCGCTCGCCGCTGATGTCTGCTCTGCATATCACATCGTTTTTACTCACCGAGCGTCTGACGGAGATCTGAGGCTGCAGCAAGAAGCGTGACAGGTTTCCAGGTGCGTCCACACAGGTGTTCTCACTTCATTCTGGCTGATTAGATCTCTGCTCGGGTTGAACGTGAGCACAAATACAAACTGCGGGAGGTTACAGCTAATGTGTCCCAGCTGCTGTTCTCTGACTCCTGTACGGACACATGACCTGATACAATAACACGCGTGTTCTGGTGTGTGCCGCCCTGAACAGGTGCAACTCATCCACTGATTCTATGGAAGCCCCATCAGGACAAAAACACTCAAATATGACCACTGACATTTTCATGCTCCACCACCGTCACACACACAAAAGCACTACCACTTCCTATCTTATCTTTTCAAAATAAAATCTGGACGAAAACAGGATATAATATGAATTTGTGAGTGAGTGACGTGTAAAAATGATCAACATCAGTAAAGCAATTAGATTAACGAGAGCATGACTATCAAAATAAAGGTTCAATTCATCGGTTTGCGATGTAGCTGGCGTTTTATTGTTGTGGGAGACTGTTTCTCAGAACAGGAAGTTGTAGATGGAGGTAGAAACTAAATGTATAAGGAGAAAGACGAGTGAAGAAGTGAGAGTCTACTTCCAACCTCTGATATATGTTGTTTGGTAAGTTTGAAACTTGAGCTTGACAATCTCTCCAATGATTTTCACTACCACTACCTATCTTAGCTTTTCAAAATAAAATCAGGGTGAACACGATAAAATAGGAATTTGTAAGTGAGTGAGTAAAGCAATTAGATTAACGGGAGTGTGACTATCAAAATAAAGGTTCAATTCATCAGTTTGCGATGTAGCTGGCGTTTTATTGTTGTGGGAAACTGTTTCTCAGAACAGGAAGTTTTAGATGGAGGTAGAAACTAAATGTATAAGGAGAAAGACGTGTGTAGAAGTGAGAGTCTACTTCCAACCTCCGATATATGTTGTTTGGTAAGTTTGAAACTTGAGCTCGACAATCTCTCCAATGATTTTCACTACCACTACCTATCTTAACTTTTCAAAATAAAATCAGAGTGAACACGATAAAATAGGAATGTGTGTGAAATGTGACGTGAGTAAAGCAATTAGATTAATGGGAGTATGACTATCAAAATAAAGGTTCAATTCATCAGTTTGCGATGTAGCTGGCGTTTTATTGTTGTGGGATACTGTTTCTCAGAACAGGAAGTTTTAAATGGAGGTAGAAACTAAATGTATAGGAGAGAGACGTGTGAAGAAGTGTGAGTCTACTTCCAACCTCTGATATATGTTGTTTGGTAAGTTTGAAACTTGAGCTAAATTCTCCAATGATTTTCACTACCACTACCTATCCTAGCTTTTCAAAAATAACATCAGGGTGAACACGATAAATAGGAATTTGTCAAGCAAGTGAGTAAAGCAATTACATTAACGGGAGTGTGACTATCAAAATAAAGCGTTAAATTCATCAGTTTATAATGTAGCTGGCGTTTTATTGTTGTGGGAAATTGTTTCTCAGAACAGGAAGTTTTAGATGGAGGTCGAAACTAGAATGCATCAGGGGAACAGACAAGCGAAGAAGTGACAAGTCGACTTCCAACCTCTGATATACGTTGTTTGGTAAGTCTAACGCTCGAGCTTGACGATCTCTCCAATGCATTTTCACTGACGCACTAGCCTATCTTAACTGTTCAAAAGCTAAAATCAGCGTGATCTCGATCAAATATGAAGGCGTGTGAAAATGATCAGAACCGGCAGTATTGCAAATTCGCCACTTTGCCCGGAGTATGACTTTCAGAAATAAAGGTTCAATTCATCAGTTTGCGATGAAACTGGCGTTTTATTGTAAATGAGAGGCCAAACCGTTCCTGCAGAATATCTGACGTTTTCCATTGGTGGTAGAACGGAGCTTAAATGTATAAGGAGAAAGACGAGTGAAGAAGTGAGAGTCTACTTCCAACCTCTGATATATGTTGTTTGGTGAGTTTGAAACTTGATCTTGACAATCTCTCCAATCATTTTCAGGATGGATGTCAATACAACATGATAAAGGCACCCAAAGAAAAGCTAAACTTAAAGTAGATCCCTGAGTGAAGCCGGGCCAATCCCTGCATCCCACAACCACAAGTGTCTCCATCCAGTAAAAACACACAAGTCAGCCCGAAGCCTTTTCTGTGTCGGATCATACCGACTCTTTTTTTTTTCCGTCTAATGAAGCAGAAATGCCAATAAACTCTTATCTGAGAGCTGTTTGCTCCTCACTGCGGTTGTAATGCGGATGGGAAATTAGCTCCAGGTACATTCTGTGGGCGGATGATCATCGTGTTTGCTCTAACAGACACTTTGGCGGGAAATCAACCATTTATTTACAAAGATATCAAGTTAGGATTAGATGAAAACAAACCGAATCCATCGATCCCGAGGGCGGCGTGAGTAACTGTGTCACGGAAATAAAGACGGAGGGAGAGATCGGTTGAATTCAGGACAGAAAGTATCCGACTAATATGTAATTAACTGAGAGAATTTCTCCATCGGAGCAGCATTAAGAAATTGAGTTGGTAAAAACACGTCCCTGGAGATTACTGAGGCAGATCGGGAGAAAAAAATCTGGAAACCAATGAAGCAGAATCTTCACTTTCATGCCAAATCCATCCCGCTGCCAACAGCTCCGCCTAAATCTTTCCAAACCGCCGGGGGAATCCTTCTGACCTTCAGCGGAGAGGCAGAGGAGGAGCTGAGGAAGATGAGAAATGATTCCGTGATCAATACATCACTTCTGATCCCACAGCTCTGGTTTCTAATGGACGGGCAGGGCTGCAGCGCACAGCAAAAACAGCTCGCTCGTCCTGAGACGCCGTTTGAAAAGATAATGATCGGTCGTTTTGATTCTCTTCACATTGACTTTACGTTACATTATAACGAACGTAGAGCTGTCTGAATGAACAAACATGAGAGACTTGAACTTAAGTGTCTTTTTTTGTCCTGTAATCTCTGAAGTAGACTGATTTGATTGACGGATTAATGATTATCGCTGTCTGGAAGTTAATGGAGGTCACTTTACAACATGTGGTCAGTTGCTAAACATCAACATTTGGCATTTTCTTACCACCCGGGTCGGTTTGAGCTGCTGGTTAGATGAGGAGTGAAGAGTGTCATGATACAAGTATTAAGACACCAAGAGTCAAAAGTCAAACATGATTTTTAAGAAAGAAAATAAGGAATGAAGATAACGTTTTATCCACTGAACTCACTGCGACGCCCTCAGGCCAGCGCTTTTTATTCTCCTTTGCCATCACGCAGACAGAACTATAATAAAAATGTGTTTATTTATTGCTGGTTGTTGCTTTCCTTGTATTGACCGGTGCATGTAGATTATACGTATCTGTCATATACGTAACTGTCTTTGTCTGGGAGTTTTGGAGTCGTATGTTCGGTCTGGATAAACTGTGAATGAAACATTTTGTCAGACATTACAGCTGTTGACGGCATTCACAAACACATTCTGACCTAATCAATAGAGTCGAGTTATAGCAGGAAGGAAGCAAAGCATAAACAACCAGAAATAATCCCATCGAAACACAAATCTGACGGGTAGAGCGGGCAGTCGTCTGCATATAGTGATTATCTTCATAATCGATTCGTCAGTTATTATCACAATGAACTGACTGTTTGTTGTGGCAGTAATCAGGAAACATCAGAAAAAGTTACTCAAACTGATTCACAGATCATCAAAATAGCTGGTTCAGCAGATTTTCGCTCACAAAGACAGATTGTGTACGGTGCCAAATCTCAGCTTTCGTTCCTGCTCCGGCGTTTAAATCCTTTAACGATATTCATCCCTCACAAAACAGATGTTTGTGTCGCTCCCCTCATCAGGAGGCCACTTTGCATGCGGTTGACGATGGCGTGACTGAGAGCTGCCTGCAGACATTCAGCGCTGTGTAAACTCAATTCACCGGCGAACACAACATCTTGGCACCAGAACAGTTTCCAAGAGTCTCGAGCACACTCGCTCTCGCACGACTTAGAAGCTTCTACCTGCAGCCGAGCCCCATGACAGATGGTTTAAACTATAAAAGTGGGGTTTTAAAATATTCAGTAATGTGTACAGAAAGGTGAATCATGAATGATTAAAGACGACATTATGATGAGAGCCATTAAACCTCCCTACCCTCGTCCTCAGCAGAGCGATAAAGGCGCACCGTCGTGCAAATACAGCCCTTCGTGTTCTCCCAGCGGTGAATATGGACCGTCACCGCTCACTTACAGTAACAGATGAGCAGATCTGTCATTCGGGTCAACTATCAGCGACTAAAACACAGTTAAAACGCCTCGAAGTCCCTCTTTAGAAACGGCGTAATGGCACATAATAAAGACGGGTGTTCATATAGTGTTTAATGGACGCTTTCATGCGGAACACCCTGCAGTTCCTTGAGTGCATGCATTTTACGACGGCCTCCGGGAGGAATTGAACCGGCGCCGGCGTAATCTGCTACCTGCTGAGCTGCAGCACACAGAGAACAAAAAGGCTCCGCTTTCATCTGCACGGTAAATATTCACCGCCGTCCAATGAGAAACCAAGACGTCTCTGAGATGTCAGCGTGCTCTCACCTTCATGTCAGAGCTCTGTTTGAGATGATTCAGTGTGTTTAGAGGCTTTAAACATCCTGGTTACAAAACGCTCAGCTGTGAGGATGATCATGAATTGAATATGTTTGTCAGACAGAACAAAGTGATCAGTACATCTGACCGTCTTCTGATATCTTATAGATTCAACTGAATCAATGGATGGATAGATAGTTAAATGTTTATTATATTTGTATTCAAATTCAAAATTGTCTGTTTTTTGAGACTTGTGCTGCAACTCATTTCCCTCTGTACTGCTGTCCCAGCTGGCACCGGACGTCGATAGACGTTGGTCTTTGGTTGGATTCAAGTCATGACGTCAGGCGACCAAAACCCAACGTCCATTGACATCTACTTTCAACATCTTTTGACAGGAATATTGACGTCAAATGACGTTAATGTTTTGTTGTTTTTATGTTGTGGTGTCTGGCAACCAAAACCCAACGTGGGTCAGACGTCTTGTACTCACAACTTTGACGTTGAAGAATGACCTTTTTGATGACAAAATTCTAATGTCTGGACAACATCTATCAACAACGTTGATTTGACTTCAGATAGTCTACATAACTGATATCCAACGTCGGACCAACATTAAGTTCAGACGTTAACCCGATTTTCATTTTCAACTAAATACTAACGTCTATTCAACGTCGGAGGCGTCTCAATGAGACGTCTCTATGACGTCTAATTGACTTCTAGTGCCAGCTGGGGTGTTACCTTTGAATTTCTCCTCAGGGGGATCAATAAAGGAACATCTTGTCTTATCTTAAAGCACTTTACCACACATGTCACATTAACCCATTCATACGCTGATGGCAAAGGTGCTGACCTGCTCGTCAGGAGCAATACAGCCCAATTTGGGGTTCAGTATCTACCGACAGGCAACTGAGGGATCCAGGGAATTGAACCAGAGACTACTGGACAGTCTGCTCAATGTCTTGAAGCACAGCTGCTCGAGCCATGACATCACCAAAGATTCAAACCTTTGGTTTCATACTGATAAAAGCAATCAAGCAAGCAAGACTTCCCTTTTGTGCTGTTTGTAAACAAACTAATGAAACCATTCCTTACTTAAGATTTTCAACCAGCTTTGTTTCACTACAGCTTTGGTAGTTTGCTCTCCAGGATATAATGTTAGCAGTTAATGTTTCTGCAAATCACAGATACGTCCAATGTTGACATTTGTACGAAAATCACACAATATCACGCTCACATTCAATGCATGTTAGCTGACTTTCACATCAGGCGTTGGAGGTGGTGGAGGTGGCATTGTAGTATCTGTGAGGAGACCGGTTGTTTCAGAGCATTTTAAAGCAGGTGCTGTGTTTTAGGGGAAGTCAGAACATCTCCGTCCACGATTGCGGTCACCAAACTGGTATTTAAAGCCAAACCCTGTTTTATAACTTAAACAAAGTGGTTTCTATTGCAAAGACAGCTCTGTTTTATCCAAGTGCCATCTTAAACTCACTCGCTAACACGTGTCACAAATCTTCAACAAGCATTCCAGATACACGAACAAAGCCGCCAAATTTAAACGCAACCCAGTTCTCTGAAACAGATTAATGTAGCTGTAGATAATGTGGATGTCTGCTCGGGAGCAGAGGAGGTCGCGTCAGTCACCAGGGAGACGGCGGTGACGCTGCACTGAGCAAAATCCACAATACCATCTGCCGTCAGGAGTTCAGAGCACAGCGGTTGAATAAGCTTCCATCAGAGCCGCGGCAAAGAGATCTATCCTGGAGAAAAATCTCTCTCAGCACTCTGAAAAGCAGCACCATGAAAGAAATCCTTCAAAGAAATGCGATTTAGTAAAGAAACAACTTTCCTACGCATTTAGTTGCCATCATTTTTCTGACAGTCAGTCGAGGTTATCTGTGCCTTCGATCTGCAGGCTGGTGAAGCCGGCACTTTATTTATGACACTGTGGAGTTTCTTATTGGTTTCTCAGGATTTGAAAAACCACTTTTATAGCAAAAACTCCTTATAAATCAACAGTCTGTATCCTTATTTATTGTTGCAAAGTAAAAACTATGTTAGAATTCACAACTTTTCTCCGAACTTCCCTTTTTGTCTACGCTCGTCTATCATGCGTCTTTACATTATTCAGTATAAGTGTTGATTAACCTGATGGAGAGTCATGGCAGAGAGTTTCCCTCAGCACTTTAAAAAAAGACTTGGCTGACTCGATTGGACGAACCATCTGTCTATCACAGTCTGTCAGAGGCTAACTTCAACCAATCACAAATGAGCCAGATGGTAAATCAAACCACAGTCAGTCAAGAGAAGATTGTGTAGCTCCAACAGATTTAAACATCTGAACAACAACTATGAAAACCCGACACACAGCGCCGGAGAGTACACGCCTGCCACAGGACTTCACTGCGTTTGCTGGTGATGTGTCTCGTCTGACCGATAACATCATCATCACTGTCAAAACGACTGAGCTCTGTCTCCATCATGGGGAAGAGGTGGTAGCCAAACAGAGATGAACAGGGCGGCTGCTGGACAGGTTCAGATATATAATATTCAACAATAATTCAATATTCAACTACCAAACACAGAAATACCACAAAAGTTGCTACTAGGGGCGAGATTAAACTTGACGATATTTCTCCTCAGCGTTAAAAATCTGTCCCGCGACATTTGCGAGCTATCGAAACTTCTATTTGTGACAGTAGCCGTTTTTATTCTGGGCAGTAAGCCACCAATCTGCCGTCCTTTTGGTGGCTCGCTCTGTGGATTTAGACAGAAGGCGGCAAACTGGTGGTCTGTTTTGGTCCACCAGTTTTGCCCCTCGGAGGGTAACGTTACACTTATTCGCGCCTCCATTGCTGTAAATCCGAGGCGGCAATGTGGTGGCAAATGCTGAGATGGACGGAGGTGTGGATGACGTGCACTGCTGCGCACCCACAGCCGGGAGTTTTAAAACCAGGAAACAGCTGATCACAGCAGTCAGTTCGTCACTTCATCCACCAAGATGAGCAGCTGGAAAGCCGCTGAGATCCGGGAGATGCTAGCGTCTCCTCGCTCTCTGTAGCTGTCTTGGTTGTCCGCTTGTTGTTGTAGCGGCGAGCTAATAGCGGTCGCTACTTTCAAATTAAAAGCCCCCCGCTAAGAACCCAGTTCTAAACTCCGATGGGGTGCAATGTAAAGCTCTTATTTTGAAGAAAAACTGCAACAAATGTCCCATAAGGAATGAATGGGACGGGGTCAAAAAAGTCACAAAATCATGGACGTTTTTCAAACATCTCCTGCTCTGGCAGACTTTGACCTAGAGACACCATTCAAACTTTAAAATGTAGGCACAAGTCTCATCTATTTGAGTTGTATTTGAACTTTCTTTCTACGATGTTTAGTTTTTGAACGGTGACCCTTAATTGATCGTGAGTGATTTTGAAAAAAATCAGGATTTTCAATGAGTGTGTATTGCGGAATGTTCGCGCAGCACCAACTGGCAGAGTGGGGGAGCCTGAAAAAAACTCTCCGAAAATGTTTCTTTAGATGACGATCCTAGCCACAGATTTCACACTACAATAGTGATATTTTCCAAGAACGTAGCCACACTTGTCTTCTGTCTGGCAACGTGTCCACTTTATCGGGAGGATGTACGGTTTTTGAATTATCTGCGTCTAACCGACACAAACTCCAGCAACTGCCCCATAAGCCCCAATGTTAAACGGGAAGAGGATTTTGGGAGAAAAGCAGAAACTGCCCTGCTTCTCTTCACGCCCAACTTCCTGCTTCACGTCACGTCACATGTTGACGCCTACCAGAGGAGGAAAAGTGGAGGCTGTTTGGAAAAGGAGGAATATTACACCTCCCTTTTCTATCTAAAAGGGGCTACATACAGCTCCACCACAGCTCAGTACTCAAATTAACTGACACAACATTTCAAAATGCATGTGGAACTCGGTTAAATGAAAGTCTGTTGGTCCAGTCATATATTTTGTCATTGTAGTTTTCTTAAAATCTCGTCTCGTCTCGTCTCGTGAGCTGAGTGTATCGTCACACCCCTAGTTGTTACCTTCAAACTCTCCTCATGATCACACAGAGTCGGACTGTACGTACGCGGAGTTCGAGCTGTGTGACTCGTCTCCATGAAGCTAGCACCCCTCGTAGCGTTAGCTGTGCATGTATGCGTGTCATTTTCCTCCCCAGAACAAGCCTTGTTCAAACACAACGTATGCATGTTGACATTAGGATTCACACACACACACGGTCACATTCACACATGCAGATATTTCCTCCTCATTGTTTCTCGTTTCCACCCAGCAGGAAACACATTAGCTCCTCACAGATTCATCCAAGACATTTGAATATTTCTCTCAGCCAATACTGGAAGATATTCTTCTTCTAATGTGTTTATATTTTGAGCATGAAAGTAAAAATAATCTCTCTGCCTTCCTACCTTTCCTCCTCGCCTCCCCCAGCCTCTCTACCTCTCCTTTCATCTCCCCCTCCTCCCTCTCCCAACCCTTCTTTCATCTCTCCTCCTCCCCCCTGTTCCCTTCCCTCCTCTCCTCCTTCCCTTCCCTCCTCTCCTTCCTCCTCTCCTCCTCCCATCTATTTATCACACCTCTGTCAGTGTGGGAGACAGATTAGCTCTCATCTCACCATTGCAATCCAATGACCCGGCCTTACATGGAGACACTCACCCATGAAGCTCATTACATCAAACATGACATTCAGCTCACAGTGTGTGTGTGTCTGTGTGTGTGTGTGTGAGCAAAATGGCTTTCTTGTTTGTTTGTCAGACACACACACACACACACACACACACACACAACTGCTTACTATCACTGCTAATGCAAAAGCAACATTCATGCTGCTGCAGCTCCACATTAGAAGCTTTTAACTGGAGCTGCTGCTGCAGAGGCTCAGTGGAGTCGAGGTGCACCGCGGTACGGATACGGATGGTAATCAGGGCTGGTAATTTGGGCTGGTATCAGTGGTGGGATGGATCATACACCAACAGTCAGGACTGATTGGTTTATAAGTTGTGTTACAGTGCGTCAGTAAGTTAACGTACGTAGATGATGATGTGATTATGTTTAACGCAGTCATTTGAATCGTAAGAGAAACATCTTCACTGACTGATTTCCTTCATCTCTTCGTTGTCTCTTAAACAAACTTAAACACAATTTCATGCTGTTTCGCTTTGTTTATATGTGGCGGACCCTGCCACCTTTCTAGCTTTAACACAGTGCTCTGGGGACTTTACTTTCCTCTGAGAACAGCTTGTTTATTCACTTACGGAAAAAATACCTCATTAATATTCTGGGTTTGAATTTCTTCTCCAAAACTACACCAAAAGTATCGGTCGTTTCCTAAACCTAACCCTTCCTGAAGCCTAAACCTATGATGTTAATAAGTTTTAATTGTAATATGTGATTTAATGTGAACTGTTTGTCAGCAAGCTTTATTTTGAAAGTCTAAGCGGACGTAGCATAAAAGATCATATTGCTAACTTGGCCCTGGTGGTATCGGATCGGTCTCGACACACAAATAAAGACATCAGCACATCTGAAGAACAAAGCCAAATAAAGGCGGGTCAATAATGTGATCTGTTTGTTCCTGAACATCATGTGAGACCAGAAACCGTAGCGCAGCACGCTGTGTGTGTGTGTGGCGTGTTTTCTCCTCATCCAAGGAACGAGGAAGTGAAAACTCAGTCAATTACACAAGTCGTATTTACTCCCCACCACTCTGCACTGTGCTGCCAGGACACACACACACACACACACACACACACACACACACACACACGCGGAGACAAAGTGTTTAAATGTACACACAAGCCTAATGCACAATTAATTAGCAGCCTCTAATGTAAATAGATGTCACGCACATTGTGGTGCTCGTACAAAACCACACAAATACACAAACCACACACACTCTCTCTCACACACACACACACACACACACACACACACACACACACAGGCATACATCCCGACAGATAGTGTCTATTTTTATCTCGCTGCTGACAGCACCCTGTCCCACTGTTCACACTAAGCTGAGCCACATAATTGGCTGCCATCTATCCTCTTTCCCTGCCTCTCACCGTCTCTCCCCCTCTCTCCTCGTCTTTAGTTCTGCCTCCCCCTCCGTCCCCGTCTCTCCCTGTGATATCCCTCCATCCATACACTTTGTGGTTGCCCCGGCGAGTGGTGCGTACAGGGCTTAAAAACAAGCTCCCATTTTCTGTCTCAGTGGGAGGGCTGAGCTGAATCACAGGCGGTGTTTACACCGAGGCTGAGGAGAGAGAGAGAGAGAGGGGCGAGTGAGAGGAAGGGATTCAAGAGGAGGAGTGGGCGTACGAGGAGGAGAGGAGAGGGAGGAAGGAGGGAGGAGACGAGGAGACAAGGGAGTGTTTGAGGAAAAGAGGAGACAGAAAGAGACAGAGGGAAAATGTCTCTGGGGGTAATTTTAGTTTGCTATCAGGCACGTTATTTAATACCTGCTGGGGTCTGTTAGAGAGAAGGAGGGGAGGGGAGAGGATGGGAGAGGAGAGGATGGGAGGAGGAGAGGAGGCGAGGAGAGGAGACGAGAGGAGGAGAGGAGGAGAGGAGAGGATGGGAGAGGAGACGAGGAGAGGAGAGGAGAGGAGACGAGGAGAGGAGAGGAGAGACGAGAGAGGAGGAAGCAAGAGGAGAGGAGAGGAGAGGAGAGGATGGGAGAGGAGAGGAAGAGAGAGAGGAAACAAGGAGAGGAGGGGAGAGGAGGAGAGGAAACAAGGAGAGGAGAGGAGTAAATGAGATGAGGAGGAGAGAAGGGGAGAAGAGAGGAGAGGAGATGAAAGGAGAGGAGAGGAAACAAGGATAGGAGAGGAGAGAGAGATGGGAGAGGAGGGCAGAGGAGAGGAAAGCAAGGAAACTGGAGAGGAGGGGAGAGGAAACAAGAAGAGGAGAGGAGATGAGAGGAGAGGAAACAAGGAGAGGAGGGGAGGAGGAGAGGATGGGAGAGGAGAGAGGAGAGAGAGGAAACAAGGAGAGGAGAGGAGAGGAGGAGGAGGAAACAGAGGAGAGGAGGAGAAGAGAGGAGAGAGAGAAGGAGAGGAAACAAGGAGAGGAGAGGAGAGGAGGGAGGGGATGGGAGAGAGAGAGGAAACAAGGAGAGGAGGGGAGGAGGAGAGGAGAGGAAGACAGGGAGGAGGAGGAGGAGAGGAGAGGAGAGGAAACAAGGAGAGGATGGGAGAGGAGGAAACAGGGAGAGGAAGGAGGAGAGGAGAGGAGAGGAAAGCAAGGAGAGGATGGGAGAGAAAACAGGGAGAAGAAGAGAGGAAATGAGGAGAGGAGAGGGAGAGGAGAACTTTCTCCCTCTGCTGTCTCACTCTATGTCCCGCCTACAACACTATCTGATTGGTTACACTCCTCTATTCAACAGCCTATCAACACTGAATTATGTGAATCTACGAGAGCAGGACGAGATGCAAAAGAGTGCAGCGACTTCAGAGGAGCAAACACGACGCAACGAGGCTTCACGACAACATGGAGCTGATTTACAGCTGTGTGTGTGTGTGTGTGTGTGTGTGTCTGTGTGTGTGTGTGTGTCTGTGTGTGTGTGTGTGTGTGTGTGTGTGTGTGTGTGTGTGTGTGTGTGTGTGTGTGCATGTAACTCATACTGTGTTTGACGGACAGTGAAATGGAGGGTAAATCTACAGAGGCTTCACCTAACAGCAACCTCCATCTGCCTCACACACACACACACACACACACACACACACACACACACACACACACACACACATTTTGGCCTTTGGGAAGCTGCACATGATTCAGGAGGAGGAGCAGCAGAGCCTCAGCACCACACGGCAGACGAACAGGGCTCCATCTTCGACCGCAACGTGGCAACAATGTCATTTTAGCGAGTTACTATCGCTCGCTAGCTACCTAGCTACAACATCTGCACACTGATGTGATTGTTTCATGCTTATTATAAATTAAAGGACCAGAACACATTGAAACGACAGAAAGGTCTCACCCCGCCTCTCCATCCCGACAAGAGGAGAGGAGAGGAGAGGATAGGATGGGAGAAGAAACAAGGAGAGGAGGGGAGAGGAAAGGAGAGGAGAGGAAACAAGGAGAGGAGGGGAGAGGAGAGGAGAGGAGAAGAGGAGAGGAAACACGGAGAGGAGAGGAGGGGAGAGGAGAGGAGAGGAAACGAGGAGATGAGAGGAGGAAACAGGAGAGGAGAGGAGGAAACAAGAGAGGAGAGGAGATGAAACAAGGAGAGGAGAGGAGAGAAGAGGGGAGGAAACAAGGAGAGGAGGGGAGAGGAGAAAAGAGGAGAGGAGAAGAGATGAAACAAGGAGAGGAGGGGATGGGAGAAGATGGGAGAGGAGAGGAAACAAGGAGAGGATGGGAAAGGAAACAAGGAGAGGAGAGAAGATAAGAGGAGAGAGGATAGGATGGGAGAGGAAACAAGGAGAGGAGGGGAGAGGAAAGGAGAGGAGAGGAAACAAGGAGAGGATGGGAGAGGAAACGAGGAGAGGAGAGGAGAGGAAACAAGGAGAGGAGTGGAAACAAGGAGAGGAGGGGAGGGGAAACGAGAAGAGGAGAGGAGATGAAACAAGGAGAGGATGGGAGAGGAAACGAGGAGAGGAGAGGAGATGAAACAAGGAGAGGATGGGAGAGGAAACCAGGAGAGGAGAGGAAAGAAGAGGAGAGGAAACAAGGAGAGGAGTGGAAACAAGGAGAGGAGAGGAGGACTGCTGACCAATACATAGTTTATCTGCCAATCCTACTAATTAATTTATCAATTCTCGAGTCAGAAAAGCAACAACATCCGTCATCTTCCAGCAACAACAATGTCATTTAAGCTAGTTACTATAGCTCGCTAGCTAGCACAACACCTGCACACTAGTGATGATTGTTTCATGCTTATTATAAATTAAAGGACCAGAACACATTGAAACGACAGAAAGGTCTCACCCGGCCTCTCCATCCCAACAAGAATCGGGTCACCCTGCTCCTCGACGTGAACGGAGGGCGAGGCTACGAGCTAACGGCGAAAACATTCGATTCACAAAACCGAGAACAGCAGCGAGGCGTCACACTCGAGGCTTGAACGGGGGAATTCTTGACATTTATGATTTATAAGCGACTTAAAAAAACAACTTTCTCAACATTTCTAGATGGTATCTCACTCTGACCATGTGCACAACACACACACACACACACACACACACACACACATGCAGTGTTATTGTGTTCGCTTCTCTTAAATCATCCCGCACCATCCGTCAGCGAGCTGTCAGATGTGACCTTCATCTTTTACGGAGAGACAGAGGGAGCGGAGGGGGGAGAGAGACGAACAAGTCAAGTAACGAGGAGGAGAAAGAGGGAGACGGTCAGAGAGATAAAGAACGGCCGAGATTGATCGACAGTGATACGGAAACACAAAGACAGCGAGATGTGACGGGCGTTAGATCGCTGTCCTGCTGAGATTAGCATGCTGACACGCAGATTGAATTTACGCTGCTCGTCATGCGTCCTCTCGCTGCCGGCTCTCGGGGGGTCTGCACGCGACGCCTCGTATTCAATTTAAACTTGACACGTTTTGCCATTTTCTCATTAATCCCTCGAGTGTGGCGTCGCACGTGAGGACTCGCCCCTCGTTACTCCTCAGATCTGCTCCCAGCTTTACGTTCAGCTCGGAGTGGATCGTTACTGTCCTGCGAGGGGAAACCGGTTTGTCACTAAAGCACGGAGGAACGCCAGGACACGTTTATTTGTGAAACTGTAAAAGGCAGCGGAGTGGTGTTGATGTTTCAGGGCTCCCTGATCGAGTCTGCTTCAGTCTGTTTCTCACTTTCTGTGTGTCAGACTGAACTGTGGAGTCATGATTCACACTTTCTTCTTTAAATCAGAATCTGCTTCATGAAAAAGGGCTGAAATTGAGGATCACTTTCAGTTAATCTGCCGATCGTCTTCACGTTTAATCATTGAGTCTATAAAATGTAAAACAAACCAAAGGAGAGGAAACAAGGAGAGGAGGGGAAAGGAAACAAGGAGAGGAGGGGAGAGGAGAGGAGAGGAGGGGAGAGGAGATGAAACAAGGAGAGGATGGGAGAGAAGAGGAGAGGAAATGAGGAGAGGATGGGAGAGGAGAGGAAATGAGGAGAGGAGGGGAGAGGAAACAAGGAGAGGAGAGGAGGGGAGAGGAGAGGAGAGGAGGGGAGAGGAGAGGAAATAAGGAGAGGAGGGAAGGGGAGAGGAGAGGAAACAAGGAGAGGAGAGGAGGGGAGAGGAGAGGAGAGAAAATGAGGAGAGGAGGGGAGAGGAAACAAGGAGAGGAGGGGAGAGGAGAGGAGAGGAAATGAGGAGAGGAGAGGATGGGAAAGGAGGGGAGAGGAAACAAGGAGACGAGGGGGAGAGGAGAGGAGAGGAAACAAGGAGAGGAGAGGAGGGGAGAGGAGAGGAAACAAGGAGGGGAGAGGAGAGGAGAGGATGGGAAAGGATGGGAGAGGAAACAAGGAGAGGAGGGGAGAGGAGAGGAGAGGAAACAAGGAGAGGAGGGGAGAGGAGAGGAAACAAGGAGAGGAGGGGAGAGGAGAGGAGAGGAGGGGAGAGGAGAGGAGAGGAGACAAGGAGAGGAGGGGAGAGGAGAGGAAACAAGGAGAGGAGAGGAGACAAGGGGAGGAGAGGAGGGGAGAGGAGAGGAGAGAAGAGGAGAGGAGAGGAGAGGAGACAAGGGGAGGAGAGGAGGGGAGAGGAGAGGAAACAAGGAGAGGAGGGGAGAGGAGAGGAGAGGAGGGGAGAGGAGAGGAGAGGAGACAAGGAGAGGAGGGGAGAGGAGAGGAAACAAGGAGAGGAGAGGAGAGGAGAGGAGACAAGGGGAGGAGAGGAGGGGAGAGGAGAGGAAACAAGGAGAGGAGAGGAGAGGAGAGGAGACAAGGGGAGGAGAGGAGAGGAGAGGAGAGGAGAGGAGAGGAAACAAGGAGAGGAGAGGAGGGGAGAGGAGAGGAAACAAGGAGAGGAGGGGAGAGGAGAGGAGAGGAAACAAGGAGAGGAGGGGAGAGGAGAGGAGAGGAAACAAGGAGAGGAGAGGAAACAAGGAGAGGAGGGGAGAGGAGAGGAGAGGAAACAAGGAGAGGAGATGAAATGAGGAGAGGAGAGGAAACTTTCTCCGTCTGCTGTCTCACTCTATGTCCCGCCTACAACACTATCTGATTGGTTAACAGCCTATTAACACTGAATTATCTGAATCTACGAGAGCAGGACGAGATGCAAAAGATGTAAAACAAACCAAAGTCAAGTGACGCCAGCCAACAGTCCAAACCCTGAAGACTCGTCATCTACTGTCATAACTGACAAAGGAAAGCAGCGAGTCGTCACATGGAAGAAGCCGGAACCAGAAAGTATTTAGCTTCTTTCTCCTGAAACAATAACAGTTAGCAAGATAAAGAGCCAAAGGTTAAAACTTCAAGTACAACATCTGGTCCAACACAGAGGTTTTGCTCTTGTTCATCAATCAATCGATTAATTGACTAATCATTTCGGCACTACAGCTGCACACTTCAAACGTTCCTCGACCACTTCAACAGTTACACATGAAGACCGGCCAGATGTGAGCGTGTATTTGTTGGTCGGAGGCGATTATTTCACGCCGCTGTTAATTTCTCTGTTAGTCTGACGAAGCGAAGAGCTGGACAGAAATGTAGGTCACACGTCTGTCTGTGGTCTGTCGAGAAAAGAATGATTTACAAAAATAAACTGGAAACAACAGATGAAGAGGAGAGGTGAGGAAGAGGAGGAGAAACACATTCACACTCTGTATTCAGAGGCTGAGTGTGTGAGGATGTTACAACACTGATCACAACCGCTCAGGTGACGTTAGAAACCAACAGTGGTTCTGAATCCAGCGATACGTCTGTTACAGTGCTCAGTAATAATAGAGCCACTCTATATTGAAAGAGATCTATTCTCAAATGGGAGGGAATCAAGATAAATACAGAGCACAGTTCTCTGCGCTTTACGAGGAAATGTAACTAAATTACAGTCATTTTAAGTTCCTATTTTCTGCAGCAGTAGTGTTCATATTCACGCTTTGTTGGCACAGTGCCGCCGACTGGAAGCACCGCCCGTACGATTCAAAGCAAAGTGGAAAGGAAATGAATTTTCCAGATAAGCGGGGCCTCCTGGGGCGGCCGGAGAACGAAGTACAGATAGTCGTCATAGCGTTTCATTTACATGTAATGTCGTCAGGAGGAAAACGGCACACCTGCGGTGCACCTGCAACAAGCCTCCACCCAAACCACCACCATCAGAGAATCTCTAGAAAGCAAAGACGAGACAGAGAAAGCAAAGAAATGAAAGTGAAGGCGGGCGAGCGAGCTGGACGGATGGACAGATGGATGCAGAAACAGATGGGTGGAGAGATGGAGGGATTGGGGGTATAGCTCCCGGCCGGAGGATTAAGCCTCAGATTAATTCCTGAAGCAGACAGGATGCAGAGTCTCCACTGGAATGTAAATCATACATTGTGATCTGGGTCTTTGTGCTGGCCTCTTACCTGCTCGCCTGTCGCTGCAGTGGGGGTGTTACGTTACGTAACCAGCCTTTTGTGGGGAACAAGTGCGGCTGTTAACAGCCTGCGCTGCGTTTTTAAGTCGCGCAGAATGAAAAGAAACATTTCTGCATGACAGCTTGCAAAGATCAAAACACAACCTCATTCTCAGAGCAGGAAAATAACTTTCAAACGGAGCTTAAAGGAAATTAGAAGTGCGTCCGTCTGTTTTGGTTTTGAGGTGGCCGGCTGGTTGGAGAACAGAGACGTCTAATCATAGAGCCAACGACTGAACTGTAGCTGCCAATATAACATAAAGTCTGCACCAGTTTCAAGCTCTGAAATACACAAAACGAGCCGACAGAGCGGTCCGGCTGAGACCAGATGAGACGAGGGACGACAGTCGAGAGCGAAAGCAGAGCTTTTAATTAAGAACAGAGTCCTAAATGTTCATTCTTCACACGGCGTGAGTCACATCTGAGACTGTGACATTTATGAGCAGCTGCGATGTGGACGAGACGAGGCTGAGGCTCTGGACGTGGCGCCGAGCCCAGTCAGAGGATATGATGTTCTGGAGGAAATCTCCTCCAACTGGACCTCTTTGAATGCATTTAGTTATTTGACTAAATGTTGCACAGAACAATCTGATTTAGCATCCAGTTTTCTGATAAACGCTGTGGTGAACTTGGTCCTGATGAGATGAGACATCAGACGTTTGGCGTTTCACAAACACCAGTTGGGTCTTTTCTGTGCTGTCTGAAGGGAAGAAACGCCGCAGCCAGCTAATGTGTCATCGGTGGGAAGGTGGAAAACACATCAGAGTACGAGGCTGAGAGCGAGTGTGGAGGTGGGGATGTGCTCGCTCTGCTAATGGGATGTGAAGCACCATGTAATGCTCTCCATATGATAACCGTCGCCACGACAAACGCATCCTGCATCCAGGCACATCAACACGTTTCCACCGTTCTCATGAAGACCTGGAAGACTGTTTCTGCCTGTCTGCCTGTCTGTCTGTCTGTCTGTCTCATTACATCCTCCACTGTCTGCCTATCGGACTGTATTTTTCGACAGCTGGATGCATCACAACAAGGCGTTCCATCCAAAACACACAGTCTCGACACAATATCAACACAAAAATACCAATATCTGATTAAAGTTTGATACGAAGACAGCCAGAGCTCGACCGGAGGAATCCAACAACTGACTGAAAACAGCTTCCTCGTCTTGTGAGGACTTGAAATGCTCTCCCTGAGGGGCTGAAGTCATCCCAGGACATCTGTGCTCACACATCTGCTGGTCTCCGTTCTGCCTGATGGGACTGAGTGCACCATCATGATACCACATGAATTATCCAGAGCTGCAAATGTGTGGACAGTGATATCAGCACTGAGCAGCTACAAGGTCTGAGGCCCTTTGCCACCTTTAAATGCCTCGTTGTGTCCTGAGAATAGATCACGGCTCACAGGAGAGTGTTCACGGTCTGACCACGGTAATTATAGTTTCATATTTTATTGATTCTCCTTCAGTTATTGATTAATTCTCCAGAGGGTCAGCTGCTGTGACGGGCTGGTCTGGAGTCAGTGTCTCGCCTCAGCCTCAGATGTTTCACAGCAGGAACCTTCTGACGGGTCGGGAAGGCAACCACAAGAATCCCGTCTGATAAAACCTGAGATCTTTTTTTCTTTGTGTGCTTCTAGAAGCCCGTCAGAACTTCACGGATCGGCTCTCTGTGAACTCTCCGTGGTGCTGAAGTCACGTGAGAGCTCACTGAGCCTGTTCTGGAGCTCTCCGTGGTTCTGTTTTGACTGTGGTAGAGACCTGGATACAGTGATCTGCTTCCAGTTCGGCCCAGTGGCCACTCGAGGTATTGTAGCGCAGAAAAGCATCGTCCTCATAGAGAAGAATTTTATTAAACAACTGTCCAGCTGTTGACAGAACACCTCCAACTGCAAACACGGTCAGCTGTGACTCTTTCTGTTATGAATGTTTGATCCATGGAGGATTCATATTTGTAAAAACTGATTGGACTGAATAGACGCCATCTTTGCATCATGTGTCTCGTCCCTCTCGGTGCTGTTTGGACCCTGGAGCTCTGACTGAGGTCAGCGTCTTTGCTGCAGGTTCAGACCACACGGTCTCTTGTGTCTGTTGATACAGACGCTGTGTCAGATTAGTGGATTACAGACTCGGAGATTCTCTCCTGGTTCAGCCGACAGACATCAGACTGCATGTTGACCCCGACCCACCAAAGCTCTGAGTCATGCACCATCTGCACGTCTTCTGGAAGGAGGAGCTACGGAACATTACTCTGAGAGCAGCATCTCCAGTGTGCTGAAAGCAACCTGAGGTCAGTTTCTATGACTATCTGTTTAAGTCTATTCTGAATCCCAGTTCATCTCTTTGAATCTGTCCATAAACCACCAGAAGCGACACTGAGCCTCGTCAGAGCCGTCCAGGTGCCGACACACACCTGAGCTCTCCTCGTGTTCAGACGCTGACTCTCTCCACCCTCCTACATCCCAGTCGACTCGTTGGAGTCTCTCCCCGAACAACAGTACGAGCGGCCTGCTCAGATGTCTGAGGAGATATTTTTAGACGTCTCTCTTTGAAACAGAAGCTCTCTCAGTGCGGATCTGTCGCCGGCGCCCCTGCAGGCTTCTGCTACTGAACCACGTCGGGTCCAGCTCTGCTCTGCTGGGTCGGTTTTCTGCACCGTCTACGGGACAGGATCATCTCCTGATCCACATCCTCTCTGCCTGCACAACGAATTACCAAATCTGATGATTCTCAGATCAGTTAATACCCAACATGTAGTGCAAATAAAGATCTCAGAGTCATTTTCTCAATCGTACTCTTCTCATCCTCCCTCTCACCCCTCATACCATCTTTTCCTCCTTATCCTCCGCCCTTATCTTTATCTATATCCTCTCTGGTCCTCTCCTTCCCTCTCCTCACTCCTTCCATCCATCCATCCTTCCTCCTTTCCCTTCCACCGCTCCTCCTTCTCCTCACCTCCCTCCCTCCTCTTGTGTTCTCATCTCCTGGCCTCCTGCATAATAGATGTGGCTGTAACGCCAGTCAACTGGAGCGGCATGATGAGGCAGCTTTGGAAACAGAGTGAGACACCGAGGGAGAGAGAGAGAGAGGGAGAGAGAGAGAGAGAGAGAGAGAGAGAGAGAGAGAGAGGGAGAGAGAGAGAGAGAGGGAGAGAGAGAGAGAGAGGGAGAGAGAGAGAGAGAGAGAGAGAGAGAGAGAGAGAGAGAGAGGAGGCTCCCCCAAAAATGGGCTCTTCTGTTACTGCGCTCCCACACACACACACACACACACACACACACACACACAGGCAAGCGCGCGCGAACGGATGCATCCACGCACGCACGCACGCACGCACACACACTGCCATGCACGCACACATTCCCATACAGGCTCGATGCCATCGCGGCGCAGAAAGTGAGACGCGCAAGAATCACAATGAGCCTTTCAGCGGCGCGTCAGCGGCCAGGAGAGCGCGTGCACTGACGGTGCCAACACGCACGGAGCAGTGACACACACCGCGCGAGGTTATGGCACAGACTAATCAGATTACAGCGATGATTCATTTCCTGCACGGGCACTAAGAATAAAAGTATTGTTGGCACCGCGGCGCGCCTGGCGTCCCCCC
Organism: Lagodon rhomboides; assembly: GCA_039737535.1. Classification (NCBI taxonomy): domain Eukaryota; kingdom Metazoa; phylum Chordata; class Actinopteri; order Spariformes; family Sparidae; genus Lagodon; species Lagodon rhomboides. The sequence continues at coordinate 2,263,113 of CM077787.1, forward strand.
CGGCAGGAGGGAGGGAATCAACTGCATAGCAGCGAGCATCCTCCGCCATCACACACACACACACACACACACACACCCTGCGTTATTCACAGCCGATCAGTCTGCCTCACCTTCATCGATCTCCAGCTCTCCTCCTCTTCTCGGCTTGTCCCCTTTCCTCCACAATCCTCCCGATCCGTCCGCTGATGGAAGAGTTAAATCACAGCGAGACGGCGGCTTATCCCAACTCCTGCTCCCCCTCTCTCCCATCCACACCGCACGGAGAGAGAGAGGCTATCTTGGTAGTTTTCTGGGGCTGAATAGCCGTGTGTGTGTATGTGTGTGTGCGTGTGTGTGTGTGTTTGTGTGTGTGTGTGTGGGACCGGCCAGCAGCAGCAGAAGAAGAAGAAGCAGAATTACCGGAACAGACGTGCGCGCAATCAAGCAGAACCACACAAAAAAAGGGGGCGAACCGGGAATCCAGGTGCGGGTGGTCTCCGTGCAAAACCCCCACAAGCACTCACGTACACATAGATCCTCAAACGAGCAGGGTGGGTGGATGGAGAGGGTCGGAAAAACTCCTCTATTAGCCTCCCGTTCGCCGCCCAGAGCCCAATTAACGTGCCTCCAGTAGCGTATTTAAAGTAGCAGGGACGCGGGAGCTCGTGCCATCCGCGCGAATGTGCTGTTTCATTGGAGCAGAGTCCCTCAGATGGATCCTCCAGAGAGAGCAAAGTGATGCTGCGAGTCTAAACACCTTTAATTCCGTTATCGTTCATCTCCAGCTCCAAAGAAGAAGAAGAAGAAGCAGAAGAAGCAGAAACTGCACCCAGCGGCAGCAGCGAGCGTGTCCTTGAGCGCAAATAACCTTTTCACTTATCCAGGAATCCGTGTGCGTCTCGTGCAGCTACTCCTCCAGGTGCTTCACAATCAAATTAAATCATTTCAATCCCCCCAAAATATTCCGGTAATGTGCGCGTTTCCATCCGTCGGTGCGCACGGCTGGAAGCCTCGTGCTGCCTCCTCTCCGACCCAGAGAAAAGGAGCTGGATCCTGGTCCGGGCGGTGTCCGGCTCCGTCCTCCACAATAAATCACCCAGCTGACAGCTGATAATCCACCGCGCAGCTCCTCCAGAAGGGTTTATTCACAGGAAAAACACAGTTTGGAGGGAAATGAAGATTAAGACTGAGCTCTCAGCACAGCAGCAGCATCTCCCTGCAACATCTCCGGAGTGGAGGCGTGCGGACCCGCAGCGGGCGGCGGAACCGAAACTCGCCTATTTTTAGAGAGAAGAGAGAGAAAAAAGAAAAAAGAAATCGCCCCTCCGTTTGGAGACGAGCTGATCCGCGACGAGGCTCCGGATCGGAACAGAATCCCTCCGGTGTCCGTTAATTCCTCCTCATCCGATCCTTCCTGCCGCTGACAGCTGCAGCTCGGACTGTCTGTCGCTCTGACTGTCTGTCTGTCTGTCGCTCTGCCTGTCTGTCTGTCTGTCGCTCTGTCTGTCTGTCGGGCAGTTAAAGTTGAAAGATTGCATGTGGGCGCACGTGGCTGTGCGGTGGAGGCTGCGCGAGGAGAAGACACACCCATACACCCATCTATCTATCTATCTATCTATCTATCTATCTATCTATCTATCTATCTATCTATGTTAGAATTAACAGATTGGATGTCGAGAAATAAATAAATAAATAAAAGGTGTCACATTTCCGGACATTGTCTGAGATCATGAAGGTAAATTATGAATATGTTCCAAATCACATGTGGCAGCAGGTAACTTTAAAACAACAATCTGGAACTTCTTTTGATTCATTTATACTTTAGTTCACTTTCACATCAAGAAACAACCAGTAGGCCAGTTCACTAATTCAGTTAAACACGTTTCATTTCCTATAACTCCTTCACAATAAAAGCCCCCCGTTATTCAGTCATTTAAAAGCTTTTATTATGAAGCAGCGTCACAGGAAACGTTGTGTTTTCAGCAGCAGTAACGAAACATATAGACTCCTGAAAGTGAAGAAACACAGTTTGAAGAACAAACATGAGGAGAGAAACTAGAGAGATCCAGTCAGAAGATACAGAGCATTCTAAAAAGCCTCTTTCTGTCAGGTTTCCTGCACAGACGTGAGTTCAGGTGTTTGTTCATCGACGTTCGTCGAGTGCGCTCTGATAGTCAGTTAACTTGTGAACAGTTTGAATGTTTATTCAATCTTCCATCTGCGTTCTTCAGTTCTTCAGTTACTTCAGTTCTTTTATTCTGGTAACATATATTTTACAAAGGTAAAATCATTATGTGCTCTTAGCCCGATGTGATCCTCCTGTCTATCGTGCTGTTATAATTGATAGACTAGATGTGGAGAAGTAATAAAGAAAAGGTGTCACATTGTCTGAGATCATGGAGGTAAATTATGTGTGTGTTCCAAAATCACATGTGTCAGCAGGTAACTCTAAAAACATGAGCTGAACCTCGTTGTGCAGGCTTCATCTATACTTCAGTTAAACACGTTTCACATCCCATAACTCCTTCACAATAAAAGCCCCCCCATTATCCAGTCATTTAAAAGCTTTTATTATGAAGCAGCGTCACAGGAAACGTTGTGTTTTCAGCAGCAGTAACGAAACATATAGACTCCTGAAAGTGAAGAAACACAGCAGATGTTTGAAGAACAAACAGGAGGAGAGAAACTAAAGAGATCCAGTCAGAAGATACAGACTTTAAAAACCTCTTTCTGTCAGGTTTCCTGCACAGACGTGAGTTCAGGTGTTTGTTACGGGTACGGCGAGTCGCTCTGAAGTAGTTAACTTGTGAACAGTTTGAATGTTTATTCAATCTTCCATCTGCGTTCTTCAGTTCTTTTATTCTGGTAACATATATTTTACAAAGGTAAAATCATTATGTGTTCTTAGCCCGATGTGATCCTCCTCTCTCTATCGTGCTGTTATAATTAACAGATTGGATGTCGAGAAATAACAAAATAAATAAAGAAAAGGTGTCACATTGTCTGAGATCATGGAGGTAAATTATGTGTGTGTTTCCAAATCACATGTGTCAGCAGGTAACTCTAAAAACATGAGCTGACCCCACTAATTCAGTTAAACACGTTTAATTTCCTATAACTCCTTCACAATAAAAGCCCCCATTATTCAGTCATTTAAAAGCTTTTATTATGAAGCAGCGTCACAGGAAACGTTGTGTTTTCAGCAGCAGTAATGAAACATATAGACTCCTGAAAGTGAAGAAACACAGCAGATGTTTGAAGAACAAACATGAGGAGAGAAACTAGAGAGATCCAGTCAGAAGATACAGACGTCCGACTTTAAAAACCTCTTTCTGTCAGGTTTCCTGCACAGACGTGAGTTCAGGTGTTTGTTCATCTGTGTTCGTCAGTGAGCTTCATATCAGACAATGAAAACAGGATGTAAGATGCTGAACAGTACCGGGAGAATTCACTGGTGCAGCGTTCACTTCTTTTATTCTGGTAACATATAAATGTAAAATCATTATGTGCTCTTAGCCCGATGCTAATGTTAGCTTTTGGCAGCATGGAGTTAAAAAAGAGACGTGTCTGCATTTTCCAAATCACGTGGCAGCAAGTAGCTCTAAAAACATCTGAACTTCATTTGATTCATTTATACTTTAGTTCACTTTCACATCAAGAAACTCCTTCACAATAAAAGCCCCCCGTTATTCAGTCATCTAAAAGCTTTTATTATGAAGCAGCGTCACAGGAAACGTTGTGTTTTCAGCAGCAGTAACGAAACATATAGACTCCTGAAAGTGAAGAAACACAGACCAGAGAAACTAGAGAGATCCAGTCAGAAGATACAGAAGCACAGAGAGCTGAACGCTGACTTTAAAAAGCTCTTTCTGTCAGGTTTCCTGCACAGACGTGAGTTCAGGTGTTTGTTACGGGTACGGCGAGTCGCTCTGAAGTAGTTAACTTGTGAACAGTTTGAATGTTTATTCAATCTTCCATCTGCGTTCTTCAGTTCTTTTATTCTGGTAACATATATTTTACAAAGGTAAAATCATTATGTGTTCTTAGCCCGATGTGATCCTCCTCTCTCTATCGTGCTGTTATAATTAATAGATTGGATGTCGAGAAATAAATAAAGAAAAGGTGTCACATTGTCTGAGATCATGGAGGTAAATTATGTGTGTGTTTCCAAATCACATGTGTCAGCAGGTAACTCTAAAAACATGAGCTGACCTGTTGTGCCGGCTCCACTAATTCAGTTAAACACGTTTCATTTCCCATAACTCCTTCACAATAAAAGCCCCCCATTATCCAGTCATTTAAAAGCTTTTATTATGAAGCAGCATCACAGGAAACGTCGTGTTTTCAGCAGCAGTAAGACTCCTGAAAGTGAAGAAACACAGCAGATGTTTGAAGAACAAACATGAGGAGAGAAACTAGAGAGATCCAGTCAGAAGATACACGTACTTTAAAAACCTCTTTCTGTCAGGTTTCCTGCACAGACGTGAGTCCAGGTGTTTGTTCATCGGGTTCTGCGAGTGCGCTTCTGAAGATAGTTGGGAACAGTTTGAGATGTTTATTCAATCTTACCATACTGCGATTCTTCAGTTCTTCAGTTCTTCAGTTCTTTTATTCTGGTAACATATATTTTACAAATGTGAAATCATTATGTGTTGTTAGCCCGATGCTAATGTTAGCTTTTGGCAGCATGGAGTTAAAAAAGAGACGTGTCTGCATTTGTGCTTTTTCCTTCCACACTCAGGAGTTTGTTTCTTCTCCACGTTCATCAGAAATCAGCCGCTCATCATGTTTTCAGTCGTGAACAGCAGAATTTCACTTTAAAGCAAAAGAAGACAAAAGAAGACCTCTGTCAGCTTTAATACAGACAGACATGGACGGCAAATGTTTTATGTTTGTGTCAGTCCAAGTTTACGGTGCGTGACGTTAAACCGGAGGGAAGGAAAGATGGAGGTCTGAAGACGGAGAGGAAGGAAGGACGGGGTTTCGGTGGCACGATGGCAGCGTGGCGCTGAATTAGAATTAGTAGCGTCGGGGGAGCGTTAAAACGTGCGCTGAATGTTGAATATTGTAACGCTGCGTAAGTGGAAACGTGCTTCGCATGTCTGAGGCGAACGGCGACGCTGTTCACCTGAGGAGAGCGCGAGCAGAGGGGCTGATGGGAGACAGGTGAGGTCATCACGGGATAAACGTCGGGTCGAGGAACGTAGAGAGAGCCACGTTCAGGAGAGTTGGTAAATAAAGACGTTAAACTGTGTGTGTGTGAGAGTGAAACACACACACACACACACACACACACACACACACACACACACGTACACGTATGGATTTACAGATTCAAATAAGATCCTCGCCAGCCGGTGAATAATCACTATGTTTAAGTAATGAAATATATGAAAGAGACGGGGGGTATCAAATCTCTCTAAGGTTTTCCTCTCACACACACACACACACACACACACACACACACACACACACACACACACACACACCGTATAATCTGTGACCTACATACACACATGTTACAACAAATGCATAGATTAGACGTGATTGATGCGGCGGATTGAAAATATGAGGGAGGCTGCTGGTGGTGGATGTCCAACCACAGGTACCACCAACACACACACACACACACACACACACACACACACACACACACACACAGGTTTAATCCTCCATATGTGAAGATTTCGGTATTGAACTGTATTAAACCCTCTGGAATAATGTGCTATTAAGACGGCTGCTGCGTTTTCATTCCATCAGACGCCGCAGCAGCTGATTTCACTGATAGCAACCGAGCAGCTGACGGGGAAATGACCCACTGTGGTGTTTGTTAGAGAGAAAAAAAAATAAAAAGCCTCTATAATCTTTAGACATAATTGCAGAGAATTGAAAAGCACTGGTCTGCTGTTTGTGGAGAGAGATAATGGGGGTGAGAGTGCTGTCGGTACGAGAGCCACATTTTCAGTCCAAATAGAATCAATTCAACCGGTGACTGGCATCAAATCATCCACTTTACTGCGGCAGAGGAGGGTTTTTTTTGGGGGGGAGGGGGTAAGAGATCTACATGCTCCACACACAGGGACCAGGAAGGAGAGGCGGTCTCGTGCAAAACATATCACATCCAGATCCAGAGCCAATGTTTCAGGACAGACGAGTGGTTGATTCTCTTCTTTTAAAGGAAAACTAAAACAATGGCTTAGATCACGTCAAAAGTGTGACCACTAACTGGACTTGCGACGACTTGAACGTTACTTTCTACTGTATTGTTATATCCTGTCTGGGTCTGGTGTGTATTGTGTTGTGTGTGTGTTGTCTTCTCTATTTCTATTTTATCTATTTATTCGTTGTCTTTAATATTTGTATTTCCTTTTATTATTTTCAGGGACTACGGATGCAAACTGTCAGGAAGGCTGGTAGAGGACGTGGAGGAAGGACCCAGATGCACAGATGGGAGGGAGATCAGAGTTGCGAGGGTTCAAAAAAGGATTTAATGTTCCAAAAAACATGAACACAGCATGAACGGAAGACAATTAATGACCAGACACAGACAGAACAAAAACCAAGACTTAAATACATGACACAAATGAGGGAACGAGAAACAGGTGAGACACGAGAGGGCAGGTGCACATAATCAGAACAGAACAGGGAAGACGAGACGTGAGACAAGACTACAAAATAAAACAGGAAGTGACCAGAACTAAAAACATGAAACTTGACGAGACAAAAACACAGAACGTGACACAAACTAGCAGCTTTGCTATAATCCGGCATATTTGCAGAAATGTTTTTGATGCTCATTAATGTGCATTGTCCCTATCCAAATAAATTGAAACTGAATTGAAACTGAATTGAAGTCTCCGGAAAAAGTGTTGATGCTTTTTTATTAATTAACAAATTCAAGATGGCCGTTATCGTGTGAACCATGAGCGCTCACCCGAGGTCATCAGATACTGTCGCCGCTCTGTCAGGCTTTCCTTCCAGGAAGTTTGCAGTTTGATTAGGTTTACTCACAAAATAGGACCCAAACCGTGACCCAACTCACTCGATCTCGACCTCACGCCTTCTGGACCTCTGTCGCTCTCTATACTACAGCAGGTCGAGCCGTTGCTCTGACCGTCTCTTACTGCAGCGATTTAAAGCCTCGTGCGTCTATGAGACACCGAGGGTTAGTCGAAATGTTGTTGTTTTTTTACACCCTTAGAGACGGCGTTGTGCGACATGACTGGATGTTTTAGACGAGATGTTTGGACATTATCCAGCTTTATTTGTGGCGACAGGACCTGGTACTTTAAGCCAAACCGTGATCTTTTCCGTGTGAACCATGAGCGCTCACCCGAGGTCATCAGATACTGTCGCCGCTGTGTCAGGCTTTCCTTCCAGGAAGTTTGCAGTTTGATTAGGTTTACTCACAAAATGGGACCCAAACCGTGACCCGACTCACTCTGGACCTCGACCTCACGCCTTCTGGACCTCTGTCGCTCTCTGTACTACAGCGGGTTGAGCTGTTGTTCTGACCGTCTCTTACTGCAGCGATTTAAAGCCTCGTGCGTCTCTGAGAGACCGAGGGTTAGTCGAAATACACCCTGGTGCAGAGTCCAGATCGAATCCACTTCAGAATCGTTTCCTGATAGCAGGTGAGCTGAGCCGACTGGCAGCTGGTAAGTTAAGTTAGTGAACGACTCGCAAATTAAAATACATACATTTTACAAAATGCACAGATGAACTGTCGATGCTCAGAGCGAAACGTTTACACACCGGGGGCGGAAAATAAAATAAAAGGAACGTAGAGTTTCTGTGTACCACAGATTCTTTTTTATGCTTTTATCTGTCCAAACACTCGACTGTTTAGTCACCTTCAGTGGCTGACCTATTGATTGACACCTCATTTGACCAGTTAGGAGCTTAGAAGTGTTTTTATAGACGGGCGACCCGGTCCTTGATCCATCCCCTCAGACTGACACCTTTCAAAAGAGCCCAAAACCAAGCTTGTACTCTGGATTTACTTTGGGCCGGGCCTGGATAGGTGTCATTTACCTACAATCCAGGACTGGTCACAGATTGTGGGATTCAGTAATCAACGTGTTTGTCGTTTACAGACGCAACATTAACTGAGAGATTCGTCACATCAATAGGAGGACAAACTGATGTCTGGTGGTTTGGTTGACGAGATGTTTGGACATTATCCAGTCGTGTTCGTGGCGACAGGACCTGGTACTTTAAACCAAACCGTGATCTTTTCCTAAACCCAACCGAGTGGTTTTTGTTCCTAAACCTAAACAGACTATAAGCAATATAAGTGTTTATGACAACGTAAAACCAAAAATCCCAAAGAAATGGAAGTTTTAACACATCCAGTTTTCAGAAAAACGCCAATTTACTGTCGAGTCGTTTCTAAATCCACAAAACCTCAGGATGATAATTTATATCTTCAACTGTCACTGCAGAAGTAGAAATAAATTACAGAGACAATTAATGACAAATCTGAATCCAATTTATTACATTTTTGAGGAAAACTCAACATTAAAAAAACTCAATAGCTTCCTCAGCTAATTACAGATGTTATTATAAGAGACTAGAATAGTTTTATCATCAATGCCACAAAATATATTGACTGAATATCAAGCCGGACCAAAGCAGCACTCAGATATTCACCAGGCGGCGGAAACAGAAATGATTCACAGTGTAATTATATTTTCCTTTTTCCTCCACTTTACATAATGAACTAAGTTCCAGTCATTTGCTGCTGGGACAATGTTTAATAGAAAAGTTCTGCACTTCACCAAAATGTTTAATTTGGCTGACGAGCGATAAAGTAACTTCCATCTCATCGGTCGCCCTCAGAGAAATCATCTCCGACAGATGCCATCTGAATTTAAACAATGTTTACCAGCCTTTATTAAAGAAGAAACTCCTGCTGATCCTGAATGATTCACAAGACAAAGCTTCCTGGTCTGTCGGTGTGCAGAGCTATACGTGCTAACTGCTAACGAAGCTGACGTCGATGTTTTCTGATCAACAGCTTTCATGTTCAACATAAAGGCAACTCAGAGTTTCCTTCCCAGGACATTGTGGAGATGAAGCTGTTGAGATGTGATTGAAAGTTGTTGGATTATTGATGACTGTGTTTTGGTGACAGCGTTACTCGACATGATCGGTCCAACGGTCTGGATGTAAGAGGACGATTTACAAAACATCGTTTATTCCTTTATGTTTCATGATTTCAAGGCGATGGAGATCTGTATAGAAACAGTCAAATGAAACGGAAGATAAAGTGAGATTATTTGAAAAAGCAGAATGGAAACTGCTCTACAGCTTCAGCGCACTGCAGGATATAAATAAATAGATTCAAACTATGACTTCATACTTGCTGGTGGAAACAGAAACTGAGAGTTGATATCAAGTTTTCTCAGATATGAGGTTCATCAAAACCAGATGTTACCTCTCCCTCAGACCGTCTGAGGTCTGAACACTACATGCCTGATAGATTAACAGCAATATTGATTTTATTCAATCAATTTGTTGACATTTAAGGTCAGTGCAGAGATCTGATGCTGGACTGATGTGGTCTCTCCTGGTTTAAGTGAGAAGTGAGGACTGTTGACGTATCAGAGACCTGTAAAAGCGATCTTACGGTACACGAAGACAAGAAGGTGGACAACCCACCAAACATTGAACGTCGAAGAGACGTGCAGATCAAGTCAGTATTGGGTCGGTCAGTCGAAGACCACATCTAGACGTCAGTGCGACGTGCAAAATAGGTTAGAAATTTCAACGTCTAAATTGGACCTTTTTTAGACGTCGCTATGACGTTCAGGATTTGGACGTCATCTGAAGACCAAATCTAGACGTCGGGTAAACGTGCAAAATAGATCCAAGATTTAGACGTCAGTATTGGACCTCTTTTAGACGTTGAACTGACGTCCACATCGTCTAAAAATTACATTAAATAGACATCATTTCGACGTCGCATTGCGTAGTGGGAAGTTTTCCTAAATCCTGCTGAGACATGGGTCGTTTAAAACTCTGTTTTCTTAAGGTGACAGTAGCTGCATTTTATAGATCTGATTCTACACCAAGATTTCTGGTATTTAGTGTAAAATATCACACTTTAATTCTTAGGCTCCATTTTGGCACTAATTTATTCAATACACCTACTAAAGATGTTGAAATCTTTAGTAATGTGTAACCCGTGAAGTCCACTGGTTGCATGTACGTTGCGGAACAGCTCCGTACTCCTTCGTCCATCAACCTCCACCGGCTGCGTTTTGAGCCGGACAGCTGGAGTTGCCAGACCGAGGCGTCCCCGCGATAGAAATAGAAGACTTGCGTGTCTGCTACAGATTCGTGGTGGATCGGAAACGGACCGAACACGGGTCTGGTGGAATTTAGAGGTGAGATTGGGTAATTTGCAGGAAGTCTAAAATGAAAGGAGCTCCACATCTGATGCTGGATTCAGATTTCCTTCAATAAATCTACTAACCTGACTCTCTCCAGATGCATTTCGTTCCGCCTAGCTCCACTCACATCCATCTGGGATCGCTCCCGTTGGGAGGGATTTCGGCACCAGATTTTCAGGTCGAGCCAATCAGGACCGCCGGGCGGGAGTTTCATAGATGTGACGTAGCGGAGAAGCGACTGTTTTGATTCAGACAACAATGGCGGCTCGCATCGAGGAAGCAAGCGTCAACATCGATGCTGCTGTTTCATCCGTGTTGTCCAATCTACCCAATATTTTTTCGTTAAAAGAACGTCGCTCTCATCGACGTCACAGGTTGGTTTCGATGTGAGTGGTTGAAGTAGCACGTCAGTAAAGATGACAGACAAGTGGTTTATCCAATCATATGCAAGGATTTTTGATAAGGCCCAGCCTTCTGAAACACATCTCCAATGGAGCGATCCCAGATGGATGAGTGGAGCGAGGCGGAACCAAATTCATCTGGCGAGAGTCAGGTTAGTCTTACGGTACCCGAAGACAAGAAGGTGGACAAGTTTTCCTAAATCCTGCTGAGACATGGGTCGTTTAAAACTCTGTTTTCTTAAAGCGACAGTAGCCGAATTTTATAGATCTGATTCTACACCAAGATTTCGTACTCCTTCGTCCATCAACCTCCACCGGCTGCGTTTTGAGCCGGACAGCTGGAGTCGCCCAACCGAGGATTCATGGTGGATCGGAAACGGACCGAACACGGGTCTGGTGGAATTTAGAGGTGAGATTGGGTCATTTGCAGGAAGTCTAAAATGAAAGGAGCTCCACGTGTGATGCTGGATTCAGATTTCCTTCGACAGATCTACATCCTGTGGACACAACACACATCATCATCTTTTCTTCTGACACTTTGCTAATGTTGTGAACTGTAACTGCAGCTTGGCCATCAAAATTTAAAAGCTAAACTTAAAAAAATGTGTCAGGAAATCGTCAGATGTCACAAAGCAGGATAATCCGGTGCTTCATATGTTTGTTAAACAAAGCGCCCGCCCCCTCCAGAAACAACACGCACCACGAGTTGTTCCTCCGTTGTGTCCTCACACGACAGCAGAACAATATCGTATTGAATCTGGCTGACGGAGCGAGAATGATTTTATTCAGTTTGAGCCCTGGGCTTAAAAATTTAACAGCTGCTTCATTCGAGTATCTGAGATCATGAAAGCCTCAACACAATCCCTGCGACTCATGAATTATGGAAAAAACAAACTATTATGCGAGCGCTGGAAGAACACAGGCCGGCGTTGTGGTTAGGGAGGATGCAGGGTGGAAATATAATCAACCTGCAGAAAGGCGGAGTGGAGGGACGGGGATGCATACGGGACTCCGCCTGGAAAAATATGTTAGTGTAGAGTTTCAGACAACAATATCTCTGCCATGAAATCGAGCTCGCAGGGCAGTAAACACAGGGAATCTGTTGTCTCCCTGGACGTGACCTTTGCAGTCTGTCATCTCCGTTCTGCTTCTCCAGAGCTCCTCAGTAAAAGCATCTAATGAAGCAGAAATGCCTCAAAGACAGACGGAAAAATTTAAATTATCCTGAAACGACGTCTGATGGTTTCTGACAGGAGGAGAATTCTAATTCTGTTTGAAGCCACCAGCTACGATACGCTGTTGTCGTCTCTCCGGCTCCCTGCAGGCGCCGACAGTGGAGAGACAGCAGAACCGGGCCTGTGATGGAAAGTTTGGATCCCTGCGCCGCCAGGATAAGCCGAGTGGTACGTCCCATATTGATTCCCTCATACGTCCCGTTGCTCTCCTCTGTAAACATTAAAGGGGAACTCCGTCAGGACCGCGATAAACCCAGTTATGATTGGTGAACGGTTCCTGATCAGAGCAGAATCGGCTGTGATTCTGGACAGTTGAGTCGGACCTTCTGGAGACAGAACCACCCACAGCTGGACACTCAGCAAACGTCTCATGGCCTCTGTTCCTCATCTCTGCACGCGGCTAGCAGCTAGCTACGATTAGCATTGCGTGAATCTCCGACCAAGCCATCAGCAAATCAAGTTGCATTATGGGTAATGAAGTCACCAGGCTGAGGAGAATGTGAGGAATTAATAAAATGATTTCTCTGGTTTTTGCTTATTTGATTTTGATTTAATTCAAACTGTCCAGTGATAAATCAGTAATACATGAATAAATAAATAAAAGAAGCTAACCAGCATCTTACTGAATGAATTTTCATGCACACATTGTCTGGTCTGAACATGAAAATCACTTGCTGGTGCCTCAGATTAATATTAATCCGACATGGCTAGTTTGGATCCCTGCGCCGCCAGGATAAGCCGAGTGGTACGTCACATATTGATTCCCTCATACGTCCTGTTGCTCTCCTCTGTAAACATTAAAGGGGAACTCCATCAGGACCACAATAAACCCACTTGTGATCAGTGAACGGTTCCTGATCGGAGCAGAATCGGCTGTGATTCTGGACAGTTGAGTCGAGTGCAGAACCGGACCTTCTGGAGACAGAACCACCCACAGCTGGACGCTCAGCAAACGTCTCGTGGCTTTAAAAAACCTCTGTGGCCCGTTCCTCATCTCTGCACGAGGCTAGCAGCTAGCCACGATTAGCATTGCGTGAATCTCCGACCAAACTATCAGCGGTCAAGTTGCATTATGGGTAATGAAGTCACCAGGCTGAGGAGAATGTGAGGAATTAATAAGATGATTTCTCTGGTTTTTTGCTTATTTGATTTTGATTTAATTCAAACTGTCCAGTGATAAATCAGTAATACATGAATAAATAATAAATAAATAAAAGAAGCTGAACTTATTGAATGAATTTTCATGCACACATCGTCTGGTCTGAACATGAAAATCACTTGCTGGTGCGTCAGATTAATATTAATCCGACATGGTGGTGTGGGAACGTATCACTGGACATGAAGCAGTGACACGACTCACAATGCACTCGGTTTATTAGAGGTCGCTTCACTTTAGTTAGTATAATCTCTAATCGTCATTAACATTCATGAGATGTTTGTACTTATAATTCCGTCTGCGTTGAATGTTTTATGACTGCTGATATAACGCATCAGCGAGCATTATATGTTCTTGCAAGCATGGTCGAGCACCGCATTATAATTTGCTTGTGTGTACGTTAAAGCTGCACTAAGTGATATTATTCATATTAAAATTGAATGAATACTTTGTGTAATGTGGGAGGAGGAGCGCCGGATCTGCAGAGAGAGTCGACAACAACTCTGCAGGTTTCAGCTCACTAAGCTATGGAAAGCTTCGGAGGAGCCGCCATTGTTGTTTACTCACCTGGAGCTGCAGGTGGGTCATTCCATGAAATCGGTGCCTTTTGTGTCCCCAAGAAATTATCAGTCATAAAATTACAGTAACAACAAACAAAGATGTAATTTGAAAATATAACATTACCATGTCTTCTCTCCTCAATAAAACATCAAATTAAAATCAATTAAATATTATTTTAAATTATTTTTAAGCTGATGAGGGTGAGGTTTTTGGCCTGTCCCTCACTGTTGTTGTTGTATGTCAGCAGGACTTTTAATTTGTAAAATGTTGGCAAAATGTTAAAATGTTCACATTTACATATTGTTTTAAGTATGATCTTATTGTGAAACAGTGTTTTTGGTAAAAATATATATTAATTGTAATAAATATTTACCAGTTTATCGGTGTCCCCTAATTTTATGTCAACCCTGTTACCCTAACCAAAAAACCCTATCAAAATAATGGTACGTTCTAGATTTGACATGATTTACAGGAGGTTGCATCATCTCTGAACCAGGATGCTAACAGCTCAGTGACAAGTAAGTTTTGCTCATCTCTGATGTGCTATTTTTGATGTTTTTTCAAGGTTGAACCAGGGGGACAAGCATACAACGTCAACCCTGTTACCATTTTTTAACATATAAATCCAAACAATTATTTATTTCTCATAATATAATCAATGTGTACATGTAATTTCCTTTCAAAGTACATAGCATGTGCTTTAGCTAACATTTGTTTTAGCTAGCAATGGGCAAATTAGCTTGAAATGGTCAACCCTGTTACTGTCAACCCTGTTACCTTTCCAGTAACAGGACTTGACTAAAACAGTTATAAAATATGAAATTCCATAGCTGAGATGGCACAATATAATTTCTTGTCAAAAAATAGCAATTAAATATAATTTAAATTTTAACTTTTCAAAGTTGAAAAGGCACCGATTTCATGGAATGACCCAGGTAACTCTCATAGGATGCTGATTGTTTGTTGCAGCCGCTGTGTGTTCCGGCTTCACGAGATGGATTTGTGTTCCTCCAGAGGAAGTTAGTTTGGCCGACACAACAGTGGAACCTCATCTGCATCACCTGGCACCTCCACCTGCTCCTTCAGAGGATCACTCACCAATCATTTGCTCAGAGATCAGAAGATGCTGTTTGGGATCCATCCTGCACATTCAAACATCTCACTCTCTGCAAACGAAGACTGATGGGCTCCATTTTAAACCCACTTGACTAGAATCAGTGCTCATGAAAACCTCAATCCAACTCAACCCCTCCATGAATAATGGAAAACACTAACTGCTACAGCTGTAACTCCGTAACCTCATCCATTTTGCATTACATGTTTCCCGCCATCCGTCTCTCTTTTCCCTCTGTTGGCCCCCTGAACACTTTAATTCTCCATCCTGTCGATCTGTTTTAGCCTTTTATTTCTTGATGTGTCATTCGCTCCTCCATTTTCATGCCATCTTCACAGCATACCTCCCTCAGATCCTCCTCTTCCATCTGTTCTGTTCCTCCATCATCTCTTTGTCCCTCCATAGTTTTATTTTCCCATCTCTTCTGTTCACAATCCTCCTGTATTTTGTTCTATCTCTCGGGTTCAAGATCTCATTAAACGGGGGGCACATTTTGCAAAATGCACAGATGAACTGTTGATGCTCAGAGCGAAACGTTTACACACCGGGGGCGGAAAATAAAATAAAAGGAACGTAGAGTTTCTGTGTACCACAGATTCTTTTTTATGCTTTTATCCGTCCAAAGACTCCACTGTTTAGTCACCTTCAATGGCTGACCTATTGATTGACACCTCATTTGACCAGTTAGGAGCTTAGAAGTGTTTTCATAGACGGGAGACCCGGTCCTTGATCCATCCCCTCAGACTGACACCTTTCAAAAGAGCCAAAACCAAGCTTGTACTTTGGATTTACTTTGGGCCGGGCTTGGTCACAGATTGTGGGATTCAGTAATCAGTAGCCCCTTTTAGATAGAAAAGGTGGCACATGTGCAGCAAGGTAAAGGCTGCAATGTGCCTCCTTGTCTGTCTAAAAGGGAGGTGTAATATTCCTCCTTTTCCAAACAGCCTCCACTTTTCCTCCTCTGGTAGGCGTCAACATGTGACGTGACGTGAAGCAGGAAGTTGGGCGTGAAGAGAAGCAGGGCAGTTTCTGCTTTTCTCCCAAAATCCTCTTCCCGTTTAACATTGGGGCTTATGGGGCAGTTGCTGGAGTTTGTGTCGGTTAGACGCAGATAATTCAAAAACCGTACATCCTCCCGATAAAGTGGACACGTTGCCAGACAGAAGACAAGTGTGGCTACGTTCTTGGAAAATATCACTATTGTAGTGTGAAATCTGTGGCTAGGATCGTCATCTAAAGAAACATTTTCGGAGAGTTTTTTCAGGCTCCCCCACTCTGCCAGTTGGTGCTGCGCGAACATTCCGCAATACACACACATTGAAAATCCTGAATTTTTCTGAATTTTTTCGAAATCACTCATGATCAATTAAGGGTCACTGTTCAAAAACTAAACATCGTAGAAAGAAAGTTCAAATACAACTCAAATAGATCAGACTTGTGCCTACATTTTAAAGTTTGAATGGTGTCTCTAGGTCAAAGTCTGCCAGAGCAGGAGATGTTTGAAAAACGTCCATGATTTTGCGACTTTTTTGACCCCGTCCCATTCATTCCTTATGGGACATTTTTTCACAGTTTTTCTTCAAAATAAGAGCTTTACATTGCACCCCATCGGAGTTTAGAACTGGGTTCTTAGCGGGGGGCTTTTAATTTGAAAGTAGCGACCGCTATTAGCTCGCCGCTACAACAACAAGCGGACAACCAAGACAGCTACAGAGAGCGAGGAGACGCTAGCATCTCCCGGATCTCAGCGGCTTTCCAGCTGCTCATCTTCGTGGATGAAGTGACGAACTGACTGCTGTGATCAGCTGTTTCCTGGTTTTAAAACTCCCGGCTGTGGGTGCGCAGCAGTGCACGTCATCCACACCTCCGCCCATCTCAGCATCTGCCACCACATTGCCGCCTCGGATTTACAGCAATGGAGGCGCAAATAAGTGTAACGTTACCCTCCGAGGGGCAAAACTGGTGGAACAAAACAGACCACCAATTTGCCGCCTTCTGTCTAAATCCGCGGAGCGAGCCACCAAAAGGACGGCAGATTGGTGGCTTACTGCCCAGAATAAAAACTGCTAATGTGTTTGTTGTTTACTTGATGGTATCTCAGGTAAGACACTCTGAAGGTTTGGACAGTGGAGGCCTCATCTATTCATTACGAGATGTACTGTAAGGACACTTCACCGGATGCTGTACGTACTGTAAAGACCCTTGAGACACTCTGTGATTTGTAATACTCGTCTATAAATAACCTCGGCTCCATTATCCCCTTTTAAAAGCGGCGTGTTCCCAGTGTGATTCACTGACTGTTGGATCTGATCTTTGTCACCAGCTGAAGGTAGAATGTGAGTAATTTTCACATGAAAACGTGTAAAAACTGAAGCTCCCCTTTTTCTCAGCTTTTTTACAGATTTTCAGCCAAAAATAAATAGGTCAGTGAATAAATAAGTGCGGCACATCGGTTCATACTGAGTTCCACCTGTGATTCATCTTCCCTCAATCCCCAAAATTGGAGTTCCTGCTGCAGGAAGACACTGATTACAGTACAAGAAATGAGGACAGCTCAGAGATAGCTCCTGGTGACAGAGAAAGAGGAATTAAATGCAAATCATTCGCTCATTATGCTGTTAAATCCATCCGACTAAACGTAGGTACAGTGTGTTAAACTGCAAATGGTGCTTTGAACAACAATCAAAAATGTATATGATGAAGACCCATAACGAAAGTCTTGGTTCTCGTCAAAGCATTTTAATACGAGCAGTCATGGTTCATTGCAGCAACAGGTCTTCTACTGCAGTTACGTAACCTTTTGTCAGACAGAAGCAGAAGATGCCTACAGATGTTTCCCCCGGTAACCTTCTGTTTTTGATTGAGAAGACAGACGGAGAAGTTTTGATTCTCTTGACCATGTTTGTGACGTGTCTTTGAGTGTTGTCATCCCCAACAAGCTAACCTCAAGGAGTTACATCTCCACTGGACGAACCTACAAGACTTGTGTTGAATCCCTCTGATTGGTGCCAGAGCAGGAAGTAGTGGTAACTTTATCAATCGTTGTTTTGTTATAACCACCGTAACCGTATGAACTGGTGACAGCTGCCCGTCATCAGAAGAACGACTTTAAAGATTGGCTAAAAGTGACTTATTACGACCCACATTTCCGTTCCTTGTGAGGCAGCGACATCTGGTGGCCGGCGTCATTATTACAGCAGCAAAGGAGGAAGTCAGGTGATAGGAATAGAAAGATGAACGAGGATGAATGGTTGGGTTAACGAAGTACAGACCTTTAAAACCAGGAGGCTGTTATTTGTGAGTTATTTAAAGACCCACTGTGGAATTATAATTATTATGTGTCAAGATTCAAGAAGCTGTGACAACAACGTGTCTTCAAACAGCACTTCATCAAGTTTAGTTTCGGGTGATGAGGTACGTTATTTCAAACAGACTTCAAACTGCAGCTGACGAGCGCGTCTGGCTAAGCTCCTTCTCCGTTCCACAGTCACGCTGGCTCTGAGTGAAAACGCCTTTAGCCTTATCTGTACCACGTAGAGCTTTTTGTCCCTCTCACCAGCTCATCGTTTTTTATAGAGCGGAAGGACATGGAAGCCTCCGTAGAGCTCGCCCGTCCTATGGAGATACAGAGAAGTGATTCTTCCCTCAGGAGGAGAAGTGAGATTGTTGGCAGAGATCATTTTACACCAATGAGGACTTATTTATGAATGAAGACGCTGATTTGAGGTCATAAATTACTTAAAACACGACACAGTGGACCTTTAACTTACCAACATAAAGCTACGTCACGTACACTTTATAGCTTTAGCTGCAGACGTAACGTAAGCGTTCTAACCCAAAACATTTACTCGCACTGGTAGTCACTGGTTATTCACTTACAAAGACGGTTTGTATGAGGATGATAGATGGTTGATAGAGATTTGTAATCTGTCAACAGGCAGATGGCTGCAAAGGAAGTTCATTTATTGAAAGGGGAGGCCTTCATAACAGTCGGACGCTGATCTGTACTCTGAAAATGTTCTTTGTGCGTCTAAATGTTCCTACTGGTCTTTGTGTCTTTCTCTCGACCAGTTAAACTAAAAGTTGCATGGTGCTCCGTCGACCTCGACCGGCAGGCTGAAGGATGCCTCCTTCCTTCAGACGGAGGGAAAACTAAAGTGAATCTCAGGAAACTTAATTTCCACCTGGATGCGTGAAGAAGCTGTAGGTCCCTAAACGCTTCTCTCTCTTCTTTATCTAAACCACTTTAAACAGCTGTTAACTTAATCCGAATATGAATCTCTGCTCTCTGTTTGTGCCTCTTCTGCCCTTCATGTGTCTCCATCTCGCGATCACATTAGGGCCTCCACCTCTTCTTTAATCTCTTGTTCTAATCCCTCCTCACCGTCACTCACTTCACCTTCTCCGGTTTAAAAGTCGCCTCCTCTCGTCTCTCGTCCTGCTGCAGTGAGAGCTGAGGAGGAGAGAGGAGAGTAATAAGAAGCGTGGATACGTTTCTGAACCTCTTCTCTCCGAAGAGCCCCGGCGATAAGAGAAGTATTACAGAGGAGGATGATGGGTAATTATGCTGGTCTGGAGATATGCTCGGCTAATCTGGCCTCTTCCTCCCTCTTCATCTCTCATTCTTTCTCACTCTGTTTCTCCAACTTCAGTCTCGGAGTTTCTCATTATTATCTCTTTATTTATAAGTCTCTCTCTCTCTCTCTCTCTCTCTCAGCCTGTAGGAAGTGATATGTGCAGCGATCGTGACCGAGTCCGTTTAATTCAATTTTTTGGACTACAGGCGCTTTAGTTTGTGTGTGTGTGTGTGTGTGTGGTTGACTCTCTGCAGGACTGATAAAACTGAAATTAAAGATTAAAGAGCTCATCAATGTGGGGACAAGATACAGGAAGTAATATTGTGATGAGAAGAGTCTTAAGGCCCCCACACACCGGCTCCGACGTCTTCCTTCTCCGACTTCCTTCTCCGACCACTCCTGTCTGATCCGTTCGGTAGAAAAGTCACATTGAAACACACCGCCCCAGCTACACAGCAGCGTATACGTTCTGCGCCTGCGTGAGATGCAATAAGTCTCCTAAACATCGGGTGGCGCTAGTCTCGTGCCAGTCACCCAAAACATAAAAACAGGAAATGACAGAACGGAGTGCGGACCGTAGCTTATCAGAACAAAGCACACACAGTGTTAGCTCAGCATTACTTGCGTGATGTCGTATTACGGTGGTCTCTCTTCCACCAGGGCAGCCAGCTGCTCCTCAAAGTCCTCGGTCCACACAGCCATGGCTTCCAAACATACGCTGGTTTATCCCCAAAATAACGAACGGTGAAGTGTTGTTTGTAACTCTGTGCCGTCTCTGTTTATGTGGTTTGTTTACCATCGTCACTTCCGCCGCCCCTCCCACACGCCGCGCTGATTCGCTGGCACACCGCCAATCAGAATGGTCACTGAACAGCTAGCTAACAACCAATCAGAGTATCCGACGGCGTCCAACCTCAGACGGCCGACTTCGCATGTTCAGTCGGATCAGACGCAGCTGAACACACCGAACAGAGCAGCTCCCGAACTCGTCCGACTCTCTCCTAACGCTTCAGACGTCCGACGTCGGACCCGGTGTGTGGGGGCCCTTATAGAGCAGCAAACAAAATACATTGAACATTAATAATTTGTGATTCTCGAAATCCACTTTTTGATTTGACTCGATGCTCCGATGCTGCTGGAGTTGGAGTGTCACCGTCTCCTCCATCCGTCAGGACAGGAGGAGATTTGCTGTCTCACCACTCTGCTAATGGACAGCAGGCAGAGTCCGGCCTGTCATCAGGAAACCCTGGAGGAAATCCCAGCGGGGGAGTTCAGGATGTGTCCTCGGGCCACTCTGACTGTGCACCAGTCCGAAGAAATGCTGCTCCACAATCTGACCATCGCTGGGCGGGGGCGGTGGAGGAGAAGGTCCAATGCTCGTCGAGTTCCATGTTTTCAGTTCTGGTCACTTCCTGTTTTACTTTGTAGTCTTGTGTCATGTCTCGTCTTCCCTGTACCTGCCCTCTCGTGTCTCACCTGTTTCTCGTTCCCTCATTTGTGTCATGTATTTGAGGCCACGTTTATACGTAGCAGGGTATTTAGAGAAACGAATATTTCCCCCCCTTCGTTTTCAAAAAAGTTGTCATTCACATCAACCCGCATAAATACGCCGTCGAGCGCCATTCTAACTCTGCCAAACCTCTGGGCGGCAGTGTAGGGAGAAGGATGAAGCCATGCAAGCCAATCAGAATCCTCAGAATCAACAACAACGAATAACATGAGCGACTTCCTGTTCCTTTCAAAACAAAGCTCACATGACGTTAAGCATTTTCTGGCGCATAGCCTAATGAGCGTGAGAAGCTAAAACCCCGTTTCTCCCAGCTGACACGACAACACATAACCGGAGTTTTCCAAATTCTCCACTTCGCCTGGAGTTTTTAGAAATAATCGTTTTCTGTGATAAAAACGGGGTTTTCGTGTAAATGAGAGGCCAAACCGCCTGAAATATCTGCGTTTTCCCTTCGTGTAAACGGGGCTTAAGTCTTGGTTTTTGTTCTGTCGGTCTCTCGTCATTGTTTGTCAGTACCATGCCATGTTCATGTTTTTGCCTTTTGAGAATTAAATCCTTTTTTGAACCCTCGCAACCTCGATCTCCCGTCTGTGCATCTGGGTCCTTCCTCCACGTCCTCTACCAGCTACGTGACAGAATGACGAGAGCCCGACAGAACAAAAACCAGGACTTAAATACATGACACGAATGAGGGAACGAGAAACAGGTGAGACACGAGAGGGCAGGTGCACATAATCAAACCAGAACAGAGACATGACACGAGACTACAAAGTAAAACAGGAAGTGACCAGAACTAAAAACATGAAACTTGACGAGACAAAAACACAGAACGTGACACCCTGATCGAGAAGATGCAGCGCTGCAAACTCAGACAGAAAAGATTGTGTTGTTCTACAGGAAACATCAGGCGCAGTAAGGTTAAAGAAAAGAAAGTGTTTATATCAAGTTTAAAGGGTTAAAGTTAAAAATGTGTGCAAAGTGTGTGTGTGTGTGTGTGTGTGTGAGGAGCTGCAGCAGTCTAAACGCTGACTGTAGTAAATCGTGCGTTCTCTCTCCCCTGACTCCAAACCCACATTTCCTCTCCGGTCATTCTGCTACAGCAGCTGGTAGCACGCCGCCAAAATCCACGGCGCCGCTCTCCCAGCTCGCCGTGTTTTCATTATTTATCTGCGGCGGTCGGTCTGCAGACTCGCTCTCCCAGCAGCCTCCTGCTTTGTATTCACCCCTCAGAGCTCGCAGCCGACCGCAGGCCTCTGCTGTCCGACACTCGGCGGCTCCGCTCATAAAGAGACCTGATTTTCTGCCCCTCTGCACCGGCTGCTCGCTGATAGAAGACACCTTTACTCTCAGGGACGTTTGTAATGGAAGCACACGCTGTCAGGATCCTCCAGGAAATATGTAGTTAGAGTCAGAACGCTCTCTGTCGCAGATTAGTCCGACCCGTTTCAGGTTCGGAGACTAATTCAGAATGGATACGTGTACATACAGAAGTCATTTATTCCTCAGAGGAAGACGAGTTCTCAGGTGTTCAGATGTGAGAGTCAAACTGTTCTGGGACTTGAAACATGTACGGTACGAGTACGGTAAATGGACTCGCACTTCAGTAATGCTTTTATAGTCTACTGAACGCGTCACATTCACCCATTCACATGGACGAGGTGCCGACCGGCTCATCAGGAGCGAAGGGTTCAGTATCTTCCCCCAAAACCAGCGACCTTCCTTTTACTGGACGAGCTGCTCGACCTCCTGAGCTGCAGCCTTCCCACGTTAGAGTGTTCATCTTAAACTGGAGATAAAATCTACATGTCAGGAAGGCTGGTTGTGGACGTGGAGGAAGGACCCAGATGCACAGACGGGAAGCGAGATCAAGGATTACGGGGTTCAAAAATGGAATTTTAATTTCAAAAGGGGCAAAAAACATGAACATGACATGGACACGACGTGAAGACAAATACAATGATGAGACACAGACTGAACAAAACCCAGGACTTAAATACATGACAAATAAGGGAACGAGAAACAGGTGAGACACGAGAGGGCAGGTGCACGTAATCAGAACAGAACAGGGAAGACGAGACATGAGACGAGACTACAAAATAAAACAGGAAGTGACCAGAACTAAAAACATGAAACTTGACGAGACAAAAACACAACGTGACACTACATACATTTCTAAAAACAAATATATATGTAGACAAATTAAAACAAATATGACAAACATTTTAAAGAAAGCTATTTTTAAAGCTACTGCAGATACTGATCATCTCATATGAACGCAAAGACCTGCTGGGAAACCTTCGGTAAATTGACCTGCACTTCAGTAATGCTTTTTCATTCTTACTCTTTAATTCTTCTTTCAACCTTTGGTGCTCTGATCCACTGCGTGACCCGGTTAACGGCACTCCCTGACGTGAATGGACCCCAACCCAACTGGCCCAAGGGATGTGACGAACAAGCTGAAGACGTCAACCTAACCTCCAAATTCCCCAGATCCAAATCTGAGCATCTACAGGACGTATCGGATCAGATCCAATCCACGGAGCCGCCACCGTGGATCAGACTTGAGCACAGGACCTCTGGCGTGGTCCTGGACTTTAAAATGATCCTGATATTCAGCTGGATATTTAATTTATTGGATGTAAAACCTGGATTTGAAACTGAGGCACGTGGAGTTATTCCAGCTTACAACCGAGATGCTAGTTGATGGTGATATTTCTTTCTCCTCCACTTCGACCTTCTCGGCCTACAAAGAGCCGACGCCTTGAAGAAACGGAAGAGAGAAAGTGGTCGAGTGGGAATAAGTGAAGAGACGAGTGTTTTACTCACAGAGACGACGAGCGACTGATGTTTTGAGTCAAGTGAAAATGTCGAACAATAAGAAGCAGAAGGTTACCACATTATTTTTATTCTTACTCAAAAAAACTCAGACAAAAAGAAATAAAAATCCTTGACCGGAAAAACAAAATGTACACAAAAAACACAGAGAGAAGAGTTGTACTGTGATGATGGATGCAGTCGTGTCACATCATCACAGTCACTGAAAGTATGAGGAACAGCTGGAGCTCATGAGCAGCACAATCAAAGCACAGAGTGTCCTCAGGGGCACCGCCACTCTCAGAAGAAGCTCACGCTGCGTGCACCGAGTCGGGAATAACCAGTGGAATAAAGCAGAGGAGAGCGTCGACTGCTTCCAGTTTGGTTTAAGACGGACTATAAAGACAGAAAACCGTGTTTGACCGTGTCCCCATCACATAGATTATATCATCTCATCCTACATGCTGATCGTGAAGTTTCAAAGTCCACAAAACATTTCTTGAGCTTCACAGCAAAACAGCATTGCAGCGTTCTGCTAAACAACTGAAGTAGCTGGAAAAAAAAACTCCCAAACTCCATTAAATCTTTGCCGAATTAGCTGTTAGCACTTCCTGTTAGCAGTGAACCTGTGGATGTACAGACGACTATCACTGGATCACTGTGATACTGAAGAAAACTTAAAATATGATTTTTCTAAGGCAAGTTCTGCACATGTAAGGAGCGTGTTTTTTGAGGATTTCCAAGCAGATTTATGGAGTCATCATCTCCTCCCTCCATGCTGATCGACAGTCTGGTGAAGTTTCAAAGTCCACAAAACATTTCTGGAGCTTCACAGCAAAACAGCGTTGCAGCATTCTGCTAAACAACTGAAGCAGCTAGAAAGAAACTCCTAAACTCCATTAAATCTTTGCCGAATTAGCTGTTAGCACTTCCTGTTAGCAGTGAACCTGTGGATGTACAGACGACTATCACTGGA
This sequence comes from Lagodon rhomboides, assembly GCA_039737535.1. NCBI lineage: Eukaryota > Metazoa > Chordata > Actinopteri > Spariformes > Sparidae > Lagodon > Lagodon rhomboides. Next base: position 2,287,833 of record CM077787.1, read on the forward strand.
TCACTGTGATACTGAAGAAAACTTAAAAACGTGATGTTTCTCAGGCAGGTTCTGCACATGTAAGGAGCGTGTTTTTGGAGGATTTCCAAGCAGATTTATGGAGTCATCATCTCCTCCCTCCATGATGATGGAAAGTCTGGTGAAGTTTCAAAGTCCACAAAACATTTCTGGAGCTTCACAGCAAAACAGCGTTGCAGCATTCTGCTAAACAACTGAAGTAGCTGGAAAGAAACCTCCAAAACTCCATTAAATCTTTGCAGAATTAGCTGTTAGCACTTCCTGTTAGCAGTGAACCTGTGGATGTACAGACAACCATCACTGGATCACTGTGACACTGAAGAAAACTTAAAAACATGATGTTTCTAAGGCAGGTTCTGCACATGTAAGGAGCGTCTTTTTTGAGGATTTCCAAGCAGATTTATGGAGTCATCATCTCCTCCTCCATGCTGATGGAAAGTCTGGTGAAGTCCACAAAACATTTCTGGAGCTTCACAGCAAAACAGAGTTGCAGAAAAAAATATTGTTGAGTTTTCTTCAGTATCACAGTGATCCAGTGATAGTCGTCTGTACATCCACAGGTTCACTGCTAACAGGAAGTGCTAACAGCTAATTCTGCTAAGATTTAATGGAGTTTTGAGGTTTCATTTATTTATTTTGGTTGTTTTTTCGTTTTAAATCAAGTCTCCAGCTGCTTCAGTTGTTTAGCAGAACGCTGCAACTCTGTTTTACCGTGAAGCTCCAGAACTGTTCTGTGGACTACGACACTTCACCTGACTTTTATGCTGCCTGAGGAACTTGATGAATTTATCCTTGAGTCAACATCCGTGCATCATATTTTGTACACCAAATCAGTTCGTGCAAAATAACTACAACTAGCAAACAGGCGACTGGGGCAGTAAGCTGCTGTAAAATGGAAATATACTGTAGAGTGATATAAAAAGGCATACTCAAGTACAAGTACATTTAAATTATACTGTAGCACAGAGCCAAACACATACAGAGTACATTCAGTGGCCCCTCGTGTCGGCTGCAGTCTGATATCAAGCTGTGAGAGACGCTGCAGTGATCTCAGTGGGAACGCTCTGTTCCTACAGTGCAAATTTATTCCACCAAAGTGTCCTTCCATGCAACAGAGCCTTCCAGAGGCAAGATAAGGACATCTGAGCCACCTGTAGCTGCTGAGACGGGAGACTGAGGCTTCTGTACTATAGGAGTCATTTCACATTTTTACATTATCTGTTGCAACCGAGCATCAGTTTCTAAAACTCATTTACCTGTACACACCAACTGCATAAGGAACAATGAAACCATCTGTCTCTTCACTGAGCTCCACTGTTCTAACAACTTACTATTTCTAATTGTTAAGTTCTGTAGTTTTAGTTCATCTTAAAGGCCGACACACACCGGATAAAACATTTGGAGAGAGTCGGACGAGTTCGGGAGCTGCTCTGTTCGGTGTGTTCAGCTGGACGGCGTCTGATCCGACTGAACATGCGAAGTCGGCCGTCTGAGGTTGGACGCCGTCGGATGCTCTGATTGGTTGTTAGCTAGCTGTTCAGTGACCATTCTGATTGGCGGTGTGCCAGCGAATCAGCGCGGCGTGTGGGAGGGGCGGCGGAAGTGACGATGGTAAACAAACCACATAAACAGAGACGGCACAGAGTTACAAACAACACTTCACCGTTCGTTATTTTGGGGATAAACCAGCGTATGTTTGGAAGCCATGGCTGTGTGGACCGAGGACTTTGAGGAGCAGCTGGCTGCCCTGGTGGAAGAGAGACCACCGTAATACGACATCACGCAAGTAATGCCGAGCTAACACTGTGTGTGCTTTGTTCTGATAAGCTACGGTCCGCACTCCGTTCTGTCATTTCCTGTTTTTATGTTTTGGGTGACTGGCACGAGACTAGCGCCACCCGATGTTTAGGAGACTTATTGCATTTCACGCAGGTGCAGAACGTATACGCTGCTGTGTAGCCGGGGCGGTGTGTTTCAATGTGACTTTTCTACCGAACGGATCAGACAGGAGGCGACGGAGTGGTCGGAGAAGGAAGTCGGCCTTGGGCGGTATTAAGCCTGGCAGGTCAAATCCAGGGCAAAATCCTCAAATAGAGCAACAGAAATGTCGACTTCCTGGTAAATCATCTGAAAAGTCAAACAACAGCAGTTAACAACATTATTTTCCTTTGGAACTAATCATACACGTGTGAATCCTCTGCTGATCTGCTCTTTGTAAACGCTGCGTTTTCTAACAGAAGGCTCTGCAGAGACTCTGTTTTATTTAGTCAAAGTTGCCGCTGATATCTCGGAGGGAACGCTCTGTTCCCGCCGACTAAATGTATTCACAGGAAGCGAGGAGTAAACCGAGCGCCGACAGGGTGTCCCTAAATGCAAAACAGCTTCCTAAAGATAGACGGGGACGTCTCTCCCACCTGCGGGAGGCCACAGATCTCCACTCCCATCGTCATTGTGTGGGAGGCAAACACCAGCTTCAGATATGATAGGCCATGTGTGAAAACCAGGCTCAAATATCAAAGCATGAGCCAGATCTCCAGCCAGACGGCGCCAGATGGAGGGAAAAGATATGCGAGTACAGAGGCTTATAGCTTGTAGCACAGTATTAGCCACGGACGACTGCATTTATTATAGTGGCATTTACTGGCAGGGGATGTGTTAACATCTCTAATGTCAGACAGGCGTTCTTTGTCATGGTTTAAAAACTATAGATACACTGAAAAGGTCTGATCAGATGGTTACGAGGGCACAAACGCTGCGTGACGACATGATTACACTCACAAAAATGAGTTTTAGTTCCCAGTAAGGGAAGAGGAGGCAACATGATGAGCAGATGGTCTCGGCTCAATGTGAAGTTATTTATTAGAGTTCAGAAAATGATCACAAATAAGGACGGTGATGCAAAACTACAACAGTCAAGGAAATAAATAAAACCAGATGAGGACTGTTCAGAAGTCCTCTGGTCAACGTAGAGCATCACAACGAAACCTCGTGAACCTCAACAACAGGTTTACTGACCGTGACAGTGCAGAGAGCATCAGGTCTTAAACAACAACACTTCTACCACTTCTGAAATTACACTCACAGGCCTGATGTGCACAATCGAAGGCCCGCTGGACGTCGAGCTGGTCGAGCTGCTTGTAGCTTCGTTCACCTGATTGCAGCACAAATGGAAAAAGTAAAAGGACGGAAAGTTTAATATCCCAAGAAGGAAACCTGTTTCCTCATCTGTCACCTCTGGTTAAGGTTTGGTCGGGTTTAACCACAAAAGGTTCTCGATCTCATGTGCCGAGGTCGACCCAGCTGTGCAGATAACACCACCTGACGTCCAACGGTTCTCTTAAATGATAAAAGTCACACAGTCACAACACATCTGTCTTGGTTGTGTTGCAGGACTGGAGACTAGTCGTTGGTTTCTGGTAGTTTGCAAGCCATATTGTGTCAACATAATGAGAAAAAACTGAATGAATATATCTGGAAAATGCGAATCGTTAACCTGTTTCCTTACAGTTCCTGCCTGTAGTTATCAGGACATCATTGAACTGTAGATGATGTGTTCAGGCACTCACAGCACTTGATTATGTTCAGCGAGGGATCCTTGGTTAAATATTGAGCAGCGTCTGAGAGACAAGATGTGTTTACTTTATCAATATTTAACCAAAACCCTGATTTTAAAACTCAATTGAGGGATTGTCTCAGTTAGAAATCCTGGCAAAGACTGTTGTTCAACGTGAAACTGCAGTCGTACTGTTCTGTTAAAGTTGCATCTGAAGGGGAAGCACGTCTCCTAATGAACACGTGTCTCACAGCGGTGATAAAAAAGCTGTTGCACAATCAGAATCCGTCTACGTTGCTGTTTGCAGCGGCGCCGCCGCCACAGTCGATTAATGGAACCGACATCGTCTTCATTTTTCAGCCGACTGCAAACAGCAGCACAGGAATTCATTACTGCGTCGGCCGAGCAATTTTTCCTTCTACATCTAACGTCACCGAGCGACGCTGTGTGCATAGATATCGTTCGGCTGAGTTATGATTATCAGTGTGAAGGATCGGGTTCATTGCCAAACATCCCGTATAGGTCAGCCGCACGATGTAACAGCCATGATGTTCGCTGATGCGCAGACAATCATACATGCTACACATGACTCACACATGTGAGAGGAAACAAGCCTGAGGGCAGAATTCAATCACAGCTCAGTGGAATTTAATCTTTAATAAGGGAGAGAGACGCAGTAAATAAAATAAAGTTATTATGTTTTCCTTCCTCCGTCGGCCCAGAGGAAGGCCACGGGATGAATCCTGTGGACGTTTGTTTTGTTAAAGCAGCGTGCTGTTTGCGTTGAGATGCACCGAGACACACAACTGGTTTCAAATTTAAATTGTGACGCAGAGAAGGCCGACTGAGGAGAGGATGGATGATAAATAAAAGCAAAGAACAGAGGAGAGAGTGGGAGTGAAGAGGTGGACGTCCTGCTCGTTTGAACTCTGGACTGATTAATACGAGATGAAAACATTGTTATTCAGACCAAATCACAGCACTGAGACGGCTCAGAGAAATTAAGTTAAAGCGATATTCCAGTGTAAATTTAATCCATGGTCTAAAACATCTTGACACCGAGTAAGACTCCCCCTCCCAGGTTAGCTGACCGCTAGCTTAGCTAGTTTTAGCAACCTCAGAAAAGACCGCACGATAACAACACACTGCAGCTTTTGTCTCCAACTAGAAACCGCCATCAAAAAGCCACAATTAATGGTGAGAACAGCAGCAAACTTCAGCAACAGTACATGTACAGTCCCAGCACACAGTACGAAGCATCAAACATCTGCTAGCTTTGCTGGATTTGTATTAAAAACACAGCTCAACTCACCCTCTCCTCCAGCAGCCTGCCTGTGTGGGGAAGCCCTGACGAGTCGATTACCGAGTGCAGTAGATTTCTGCAGCTCAAGGATGAAAATGTCTGATTATTACTCCATGGAACGCTCAGTTCTTATTATCGAGAGCTGACAGGGAAAATAAGGGAAGTAATGGAGTAATAATACTCGGTAATCGACTCGTCAGGGCTTCCCCACACAGGCAGGCTGCTGGAGGAGAGGGTGAGTTGTGCTGTGCTTTTAATACAAATCCAGCAAAGCTAGCAGATGTTTGATGCTTCGTACTGTGTGCTGGGACTGTACATGTACTGTTGCTGAAGTTTGCTGCTGTTCTCACCATTAATTGTGGCTTTTTGATGGCGGTTTCTAGTTGGAGACATAAGCTGCAGTGTTTTGTTATCGTGCGGTCTTTTCTGAGGTTGCTAAAACTAGCTAAGCTAGCGGTCAGCTAACTTGACCTCTCGAGGGGGAGTCTTACTCGGTGTCACGGTGTGTTAGACCATGGATTAAATTTACACCGGAATATCCCTTTAAATTTAGCACTAAGGCTCAATCCCATCTCCAAGTTTTACCTCTAGCGCCTCCTTTCCCCTCAGAAGAGAGCTGCAAGAGGAAGTGGTTGAAATCTCCCCCTGTGAAAGGGAACGACCCTTCAAGACCCTCGTAGGCCATCAGCTGCCGTCGATGGTGTTTATGTAAGCAGTGTTTGCATGAAGCCTGTGTTGTGAAGACAAGAGTGGAACCTTTCAGGAAATATGTTACTCTAGAAATTCAGGTGCCTTTTATGCAGACGATGGGTTCGAATATTGTTCCATCACAGACCAGAGATCAACAGATGGCTTCTGCATTCTCACCTGTGACTGAGACGACCAGCTCACCACCTGGTTAACACCGACTTTAAAATCAAAAACACTTTCAATTTCACGTTTTTTTGACCCGCGGTTACCAAACGAATGCTCGACCACAATTCACCGAATTCAATAATGGAGCAAGGTTCTGCATTTTACCATCTGTGGGTGAATAAAATACAGTTTGTGAAGAAAGGATGAAGAGAGAGAGAGAGAGAGAGAGAGAGAGACAATAACACACACTGTCAGAGAGAGAGAGATTGTGAGTGTGCGTGGGTTTCCGTATCACAGACTCACAGGTTGTCTGTCGGCCCTCAGAGAGACGGAGAGGTGAAAAGGCGAAGGACAAAGACAGAGACAGGCTTTGTTTGGTTTATCACCACACTGACACACACACACACACACACACACACACACACACATAACACACACACACACACACCCACCAGGGCCGCTGACCTGAGCAGACTGTCCAAACGACACACACACACACACACACACACAAATACACACAAACTTATTCTTTTAGAAACAGGAGAGGACAAAGTTATAAACCACACACACACACACACACACACACACACACACACTAGCAGCTGAGTATGATGAATGGGGAGGTAACAACCGTGTTGTCATGGTTTCCTCGAGTAAAGACCTTCTATGCTTGCTTTGAAACCACACACACACACACACACACACACACACACACACACACACACACACACACACACACACAGAGTACCCTCTGTGCCCTGCTCTCCAGAATCCTCTCACCAAGCAGACAGATGGTGAAAATGGTAATTATGGGAGCAGTTTACCGTCTCGTGTGATGTTGTAACGTTGACGAGCGCAGCAGAGACAGAGAGATCAGCAATTAGTCTTTTTTTTTCGTGAGGAAAGTGAAACCTGGACGCTGAAGCAGACGAGCAGTTGATTGGATGACGAAGCCAAACAGACAGGAAGTCAATTCTGGGCCGTCAGTGATCTGTCCGCTAACAACCCAATGAGTCTGACTGAATCGGTCCTGAGAGACGACCAGTCGACATGTTTCTGTGTTTTAATTACAGTGTGAGAGCAGAACGTCCTGACAGGAAACACTCGGACCGATGGAGGCTTTCAGTGGAGAGTCAAAGGTGAAGGTGGACGTCAGCTGGATTCAGCCAGGAGCCTCTGACTGAGACTCGATTATCTTTGTATCAGATAAAAGTGAATTCATTCAGAGACGGTCCTGTTTCTGCAGGAAGCTTTCAAGTCAGACAAAGCAAGTCTCAAGTCAGGACAGGAAAAGTCCAAAGTGGAAACAGAAGCCTGAACAGTTACAGGTCGACACAGGAAAGTCCAAAAAAGTCTGTAGGTCAAGAGTCACCTCCTAACTCAATTCAGGACAGGAAATCCTAGGTCCAAAGTCCCAAGTCCAAACAGTATATCCAAATCCTAAGTCAAGGTTTAAATTCATATCTCAAGTCAAGACAGGAAGCTCCAAACCATTTCTAACGCCAAGAAGACCAACAGGTCCATTGTCAAATCTCCAGGTAAAGACACTCGAGACAAGTCAAACATAACACATTCTGAACTTTGTGCTTCAAGTCCGAAAAGTCCAAGTCAAGACCAACAAGTTTTAAGTCCAGAGTGGAAACAGAAGCCTGGACAGTTACAGGTCAACACAGGAAAGTCCAAAAAAGGTTTGCAGGTCAAGAGTCACCTCCTAACTCGATTCCCAAGTCAAGTCCAACAAGTTACAAGTCAGACAGGAAATCTGAGGTCCAAAGTCCCAAGTCCAAAAAGTATATCCAAGTCCCAAGTCAAGACAGGAAGCTCCAAATCATTTCTAAAACCAACAAGTCTAACAGGTCCATTGTCAGATCCCAGGTAAAGACACTCAAGAGAAGTCAAACATAACACATTCTGAACTTTCTGCTTCAAGTCCGAAAAGTCCAAGTCAAGTCCAACAAGTTTTAAGTCCAAAGTGGAAACAGAAGCCCGAACAGTTACAGGTCGACACAGGAAAGTCCAAAAAAGGTTTGCAGGTCAAGAGTCACCTCCTAACTCAGTTCACAAGTTAAGTCCAACAAGTTACAAGTCAGACAGGAAATCCTAGGTCCAAAGTCCCAAGTCCAAAAAGTATATCCAAGTCCCAAGTCAAGACAGGAAGCTCCAAATGATTATTAACACCAACAAGTCCAACGGGTCAATTGTCAAATCCCAGGTAAAGACACTCAAGTCAAGTCAAACATAACACATTCTGAACTTTGTGCTTCAAGTCTGAAAAGTCCAAGTCAAGACCAACAAGTTTTAAGTCCAGAGTGGAAACAGAAGCCTGGACAGTTACAGGTCAACACAGGAAAGTCCAAAAAAGGTTTGCAGGTCAAGAGTCACCTCCTAACTCAATTCCCAAGTCAAGTCCAACAAGTTACAAGTCAGACAGGAAATCCTAGGTCCAAAGTCCCAAGTCCAAAAAGTATATCCAAGTCCTAAGTCAAGACAGAAAGCTCCAAATCATTTCTAACGCCAAGAAGTCCAACAGGTCCAACAGGTCCATTGTCAAATCCCAGGTAAAGACACTCGAGTCAGGTCAAACTTAACACAATCTGAACTTTGTGCTTCAAGTCCGAAAAGTCCAAGTCAAGACCAACAAGTTTTAAGTCCAGAGTGGAAACAGAAGTCTGAACAGTTACAGGTCGACACAGGAAAGTCCAAAAAAGGTTTGCAGGTCAAGAGTCACCTCCCAACTCAATTCCCAAGTCAAGTCCAACAAGTTACAAGTCAGACAGGAAATCCTAGGTCCAAAGTCCCAAGTCCAAAAAAGCATTTTAAGTCCCAAGTCAAGACAGGAAGCTCCAAACCATTTCTAACGCCAAGAAGACCAACAGGTCCATTGTCAAAACTCCAGGTAAAGACACTCGAGACAAGTCAAACATAACACATTCTGAACTTTGTGCTTCAAGTCCGAAAAGTCCAAGTCAAGACCAACAAGTTTTAAGTCCAGAGTGGAAACAGAAGCCTGGACAGTTACAGGTCAACACAGCAAAGTCCAAAAAAGGTGTGCAGGTCAAGAGTCACCTCCTAACTCGATTCAGGGCAGGAAATCCTAGGTCCAAAGTCCCAAGTCCAAAAAGTATATCCAAGTCCCAAGTCAAGACAGGAAGCTCCAAATCATTTCAAACGCCAAGAAGACCAACAAGTCCAACAAGTCCATTGTCAAATCCCAGGTAAAGACACTCAAGAGAAGTCAAACATAACACATTCTGAACTTTCTGCTTCAAGTCAGAAAAGTCCAAGTCAAGACCAACAAGTTTTAAGTCCAGAGTGGAAACAGAAGCCTGGACAGTTACAGGTCAACACAGGAAAGTCCAAAAAAGTTTGCAGGTCAAGAGTCACCTCCTAACTCAACTCCCAAGTCAAGTCCAACAAGTTACAAGTCAGACAGGAAATCCTAGGTCCAAAGTCCCAAGTCCAAAAAGTATATCTAAGTCTTAAGTCAAGACAGGAAGCTCCAAACCATTTCTAACGCCAAGAAGACCAACAGGTCCATTGTCAAAACTCCAGGTAAAGACACCCGAGACAAGTCAAACATAACACATTCTGAACTTTGTGCTTCAAGTCCGAAAAGTCCAAGTCAAGACCAACAAGTTTTAAGTCCAGAGTGGAAACAGAAGCCTGGACAGTTACAGGTCAACACAGGAAAGTCCAAAAAAGGTTTGCAGGTCAAGAGTCACCTCCTAACTCAATTCAGGACAGGAAATCCTAGGTCCAAAGTCCCAAGTCCAAAAAGTATATCCAAGTCCTAAGTCAAGGTTTAAATTCATATCCCAAAGCAAGACAGGAAGCTCCAAATCATTTCTAACACCAACAAGTCCAACAGGTCCATTGTCAAATCCCAGGTAAAGACACCCAAGACAAGTCAAACATAACACATTCTGAACTTTGTGCTTCAGGTCCGACAGTAAACGAGTCATCATGTGCCCAATAAACCAATTTAAAAGCGAGTAGAGTAACCATTTCAACAGTAAACTGATCATTTGTAATGTCTAAACTAAATGTTTGCCTGTTGTCATCATGTCTTGTTAATAAAAATAGTCTTTTCACCTGAATCTGATTGTCTCAGGTGTCGTCTGTTGTCACTCAGCTGGTTTGAACCCACAGGTGTTTCCTTTCAGATGGCACAATATGACTGGCTGCAGATTAAACTCGTTGTTAGGAGGAGTTCACTGGCTGCATCTCTAATCAGGTCGGATGTAACGGTCTTGTTTTAATGCACTGTTCCTCCTGGATGCTGTGTGTGATGTTTGTATTGAACACCTCCTGAAGAGGCTGTTAAAACATCCTCCTGACACCTGTGAACCTCGACTCTCTCGCCTGCTCCGTCGCTCCTCCAGCTTACAGGAAATTAAATCTTTCACCTGTCACTTGTGCTCCCTCCCGTCAGACTGACGCTCCCCAGTGTGAGGGTGTAAAATTGACCGGCTGCATCCTTTAATCCCCGCTGGGGACTCGAGCAGACCTGTTCTATGTTAATTGTGTCCTTTAATCAACCAGGTTGCCTCCCGACTGAGAGCCAGATGGTGTGAAACAACACCTCTGGTCCGCTGTCGGGGGACATGAACAATAATACGTCGGTACAGCAGCGGTGATGAGCAGGACGTCCTGCAGGTGGACAACACAAAGACTACGCCGCTTCTTCTTTGTGTTTCAACAGGTGGCTTTCTATCGACAGCAGCCGGAGAGAATTTATTGTTGTTTGATTTCCTTTGATTCAGATGCACACATGGCCTGAGGGGATCACCGCTTCAGTATTTGGTTGTTGTGAGTATTTGAGGAGAAAAGTGTTACCCTCCGCAACTGCAGGATTTATTTTTTCCCTCGCAAATGATGCACGAGGTGGAAACCAAAAACCAGCGTGTTTATACACTGTTCATCAAGAGGAAAGTTTAGATGGTGTGGATATTTTCCCACACAGACACACTGACTGACTCGACTCAGCAGCCACCGCGGTTTAATCATTTGAACGAGGTGGCCTATTTTCTTTCTGACAGAACAATCAGCCCGAACAGCGAACTGTGGCGTTGTACAGTGTGTTTTACTGATGACATAAACACATGAATTATTCCTAATGATTCTGCCCCACCGCCTCTGAAAGCAGCGCTGGTAATCAGCGAGTCTGCCACAGGTAGCGTGGAGCAGGAACATGAAACAATCCCCCAAAAATAATTGGATTTCAGGGGAGAATTTTTTATATTCTGCTGATTTACTTTCCTCACAGTGGGACAGACGTAACCTTGATGCTAATACTGTCTGCTGCTCTCAGCACAAGTTTCTGGAGATGAGAGTCTCCAGAACAAAAAAGATATACACTGGGGTCCCGTGATGCTCCGAGACAGACGTCCTCACTACAAACACCTAAACTACTCCTAATGTATCTACAAGTTACGATACAGACTTAGAAATAAACAACCCCGATGGCACTGAGGCTTTTTTTCCCGAGTAACTTCACTCCATGGCTGAAAACAAGATGATGTGAGGAGCTATCACATCACAGGAGTTAGCACAGCGGGAGATCGGCGAGCAGAGCTGCATTCACGTGTTCTCAAGCTGTGCAAAGAAAATGACCTTGATTTAAAAGGTTGACCAGCCAGAAAACTGCAGCCGCTGTTACGATATTCACTTTGTCAATTTGCAGCAAGGCTTTGAAGGGATTCCCTCTGTTTTTAGGGCAACAGCACTTTGCTCAGCTACTGATAACAGAAACTCAACAGCTAGAATAAATGTTTACGTTTCTACAAACCACATCTATGTTGAAACTCCACATTTCTCTATTTTCAATCTCAAAAACCTTCCGCTCAGTCTCCATCCTGCCTCACTAACAATGAACCGTTGACCTTCAGCATCACTATACTGCTGTTGATAATCAGATGAATGTGGAAACAACTGTCCATCAGCTTCGTACAGCGCTCACTGATTTTTCTATTTATTTTTGTTAGACATCCGGGAAACACAGAGGCAAAGCCATGTGAGGCTGCGATCGATGGCTTGGATTTACTTCTCAGTAAGGTGAAGAGTTAATTATCAGAGCGTGTGTTCTCAGCTCCAGGCTCGACCGGTCGTGTGTAGCTGTTAATCAGTCAGGCATGTTGTGTTAGACAGGCACAGAACGTATGTAAACCCGTCGGTCGATTGTGGACGGAGTCAGTGGCTTGTTTTGGATGTTGTTTTAAGGTTTTAGCTGTTTGCTTCCTGAATGCTAACGCTACAGGGACACATATGCCGTTTTTCCACCGACAGTACCAGCTCGCCTCGCCTCGACTCAGCTCGCCTTTTTTGCGTTCCCATTACTGAAATCTGGTACCTGGTACCTGCTAAAGTGGTGCTTTTTTAGTATCACCTCCGTATAAGTTCCAACCGAGCTGAGCTGATACTTCTGTGTGACGTAAGCTGGCAGCCGGCCACTGATTGGACAGAGAGCGACGCCACTTGATGACTTATGAGGAGCGCGACGTCCGAGCCTGACGCCCGCTACCTTTAAAAACTAGCATCTGCGTTCAGTCAACATAGTGATTACATGGAAGGAACAACGCGCAGGAACACGGCGTGGACCGTGGCAGAGGTGGAGACGCTCCTGAGTGTTGTCGCTGAAGACGCATCCAGAACGAGCTCTATGGTGCGACAAGAAATGAAAAGGTGGACGTGTTTTGCGTAGCCCACAGCTAGCCCTGTTTATGTGTCGCGTGGATAAGTACGTCACTGATGACGACCCGCCCACGTTGATGACGACCCGCCCACGTCTGAAGACGACCCGCCCACGTTGAAGACGACCGCCCACGTCTGATGACGACCCGCCCACGTTGATGACGACCGCCCACGTCTGATGACGACCCGCCCACGTTGATGACGACCCGCCCACGTTGAAGAGATACTGATTCTAGATGGAAACGCAACCCGTCTGAAACCAAACCAAGTAGAGCCACGCTAAGCCGAGGCGAGCTGGTACTGTCGGTGGAAAAACGGCAATAGTGTTTCATGGCAAGTTCATCCAAAACCCCTTCGCATAAATGGACCAAAAATAACATTTATCTACTGAAAAGTAACGATATCAGAGGTGAAACAACTAATGTTACAGAAATGGAAGCAATTAAGGCATCAGAGTCTTCCAAGAAACGATGTTTGTGAGGATTTGTGTCCAGCCTCGGTGATCATCTGATGAAGTTCAGGTGTGTGTTAACCAAACAGTAAAAAGATCCTAACATACTTGAAAAACCCTTATTCTCAGGAGAGAAAGGGTCGGACAAGTGTTTGCCCCATCTTTTAATTCTAAGGCCGGAGGGGTTTCCATTTTCATGAATAGAAACCTTCCTATTACCGCCGGGGGAACACTTAGTGATTCCTCGCTGTTTTTCTGCTGATTATTTGTCAAATGTACCGGAAGCTTATGAATATAAATGGCCCTAATTATAAAGTTGTTCCTTGGGTCAGTCCTGACCTTTAACAGCAACTTGTTTTCATGACTCTTCCTCTGATTCTGCTGTCCAATCTTTCACCGTTACCGTCTTTCCTTTAGCTTTATTTACCCCTGTGGGATTATTGATGTGTGTGTTTAGTTGTCCGGTGAGCACAAGGGCGGCACTTTATGATGAAAAACTTGTGTGGGGGACATTTTTTAAACAGTGGTTTAGGCAACATAACGGGGGAAGAAGCGGTCGTGCACAGTCGTGTGTCGTCGTCATATTTGGATGAACTCGTATGAGCTTGTAGTTCGGTCGAGGTCTAACCCATTATCAGCAACGTGAACAAAAAAGACGGATCTTGTCAGATTTGTGATGAGGAAAGTGTCGCCTGTCAGTGTCCTTGAGCGAGACACTCCGCACCTACTTGTTCATTCATTACAAGACACTCAGGATGAGGACATCATCAGCTAAATCCCCAAGTAATAATACTGCAAGGGCACATTGGAGGGAAGCACCAGATACCTCTCATTTATCACATTTGAGTTCATGCGCGCAGATTGCTCCGGCAAGCAAAATCTCATTTATTAATACATGTTCTTGTTTAGTGCATTGATTCACTACAAGGCCTCTGGCAGATGCCTTGTTTTTATGACTTCTGCGGTGCATCTGCCACACAGATTACTGCTCAGCTGTGCTCCAGAAGGCGTCCTCCATCGCAGAGAGACTTGTAACCCTCATTTACCCTTTGAGTCAGTGATGAAAGTCATGTCGTCTCGGCTTAGTCAGCGCTGCGTCCAGGAAAAAAACGTAATTTTGGAAAGAGCATAAGGTTGGATTCACTAATTTGATTCAGTTCTTTAGAATATATTGAATTGCATTTTTATTTTCATCCCACAATGACAGAGTTGATCTTCAGTTGAACCCAACAGCATCAAGATCGAACGTCGAATCCTAAACGTCCCGCAGCAAATTCTGAAGCCTCGTCGCCGGCACAGCATTAAGTGGTTGCCAAAATGGGCAGAGCTGTTGCCATAACGCGTAAATGTGCTCCATTCGTCAATTCACAGTTGTTAAGTTGTGTTGTTGGTACATTGGTTTTATGTCATTTAGATTACTGTTCAGTTGTCAAATTGTCTTCTGAGTAAATTACAGGTGGCTCAAAACAAGGCTGCAAGACTGGTTCTTGGTTGTTCATCAAGAACTAGTGTTGCAGAGATGCATGAACGTCTTTTTTGGCAGATGGTCAAGCATAGACTATCGGCTAATATATTAATATACTTTCATAGAATTATAAACAATCAGACTCCTAAATTTCTTCATGATAACATAATTTATTGCTCAAATACGCATTCACATGACACTAGAGGGGCGAACAGTGGACAGATTTCTCTACAACTGCCTGTCTGAATCTATGAAGAGGACTGTTTTCTATCGGTCAGCTGTGCTGTGGAACAATCTTCCAGTTGTGGTTTGTGAAATTAAAGGGAAAATTGTTTTTAAAAGAGACTAAGAATATATTTGTTCTCATCTTGATTATGTGATTGAGCAAGGTTATGTTAGGGGATACATGAAGCGCATGTCGTTTTTCGTTATTTTATTGTTTTTATTTTAATATGTACTTTCGGTATTGCTGTTGTTGTGTTTTGTATGTTTTGTCTGGACCCCAGGAAGACTAGTTGTCGTCTTGGCGTCAGCTAATGGGGATCCTTTTAAATAAACAAATAAACAGCAGGACGAGCTTCGTTAAACCTGACCGCTGACCCAGATATCAGCCTCACCTGAGCTGGATCGTACCGTCGTCTCAGACACGTACAGGCTTTTATTGTTGACATCGTCCAGCGTCCCGTCGTGGACTCCTGTCTTCAACTGTTTCTCCTCCATGTTAAAGTTTTCCAGAGACAAAACATCAGCTGTCATCAAGACGGTTTGTCGACGCTTCATCCCATCCCCCTTCATCTCACATGGAAAAAATCTGCCTGTCTTTATTTTGCTGGTTTCCTTATTTTCTGTTCAACACCTCTTTGGTTTAATACAACCATATATATTACCTGCCATCTGTTCGTAAATGAAACAGAAGCGAGGGACAGGAAGCGATAAATCAATTGTACTTATCTTTTTACCATTTGTCTGATTATTTTGGGCAACCATATTATTATATCTTCATTTTGTAACATAAATCTATTTCTGTCAGAGTAAAACAAGCTTTTTAAAGATAAATCATGACCTTATTGAGTTATGGAGATTTATAGTGTTATAGTGTAAAATAAGGAGAGGTTCCAGCAGCATTCTGACTGCGTTAGTCCTGCAGTAGATTGCTTTTTAATTATTCAGACACCTCAGCACTGAATGTGTTTGTGCATGAGCTATATTGGCTCCTCGGCTTCAGGATGTTTACCTGACAAAGCCTGACAAAGATCTCTGAACTTGTAACTGCAGGAAATAGATGGGACATGTAATCCATCTAAAGTGTTCTCGGTCTGCTTAGACATGCCCAGTTTGTCTACAGGACGTCATGCATGAGGCATCTGGACCATCTCAGCAACTTACTCCGAGCTCCTTCCAGATGTTTGAGCTCCTCACCTGGTCTCTAAGGTTCAGCCCAACATCCCAAGAAGGAAATCAATTTTTTTCCGCTTGTTTGTGATATACATTTTTCTGTCAAAACCTGATGATAGAAGCCACAGTTCCCATCATGTTCTCACCACAAACTGCACCTATATAGCAATCGGTTTTGGATATGAAGGTCTCTGTGGTCAAGTAAGAATAATATTTCACATGTAGCATCTGGTTAGACTTTCAAAATAAAGCAAACAGGTCCCATATTACGACTTATGGACTATTATAAATGTCGTCATATGGTCGTGGTTTGGTTTGGTTAGGTTTCGGAAAGAAAATCTCTCCGTTATGTTTGTCACTGACCTTTAAGGCTCTTTATATGACAGTACAATGCGATGCTAGAGGGGAACCTGTCAAGGGAAAGTGTTCAGACCGGTCTGCTGGTTGTGAGAACATACGTAGGTTATCTGGTCAATCAAGAGCTTCACCACCAGGCCGATTCTTCACCGTGACAATCCCGTAGAGCGTCTGCATCGCTGATAATGTTTTAGTCCTTTCTCTACCAGCGAACAAGACTCTGAGATACCTGAACTCTTTCAGTTGTGGCTGCAACTCAGCTCCAACCTGGAGTGTGCGATCGACTCAAAGCAGAGTTCAACAGCAGTGTCGTACGAGCTCAGAGGTGTTGACTCTCATCCCAGCTGCTTCAAACATCAGTGAGGGAACAGCAGAACATACAGTCAGTCTGGATGTATGTTTCCCTCCTGATGGTGAAGGTGATGCAATCATTGTGCATGTTCAGTCTTGTTTACTTCCACCGGATTCTCACGTATCTTCTGTTGTGTTTCGATGAGCCATTACAGCAAAACTACTGTACGACTGTCCAAACACTCATCTACTGCACCATCTCTGTAATCTTGCACATTTCTTCTTCATCAGCGTGAACCTTCCTTTGTGTTTCCTGTCAGACGGACTTGAAGCGAGACAGTAAAACCATAATTACTTTCTTATTACACATTTATGGATAAAAGCGCTGGTTAAGGCGCCCCCTGCTGAGCACGTGGCAGCAGCTTTGATCGCTGAAGCTGATGACCAAAGCCAGAAAACAAAAAGCCTTTTTGTTCCTCAGGCGTGCTGCTGCTGCTGGTGATGGATAAATAAATAGCCCAACAGAGGCGATCGCTCTCAGAGGCTGTCTGGCCTGTAAACAACACTTTAATAGTACAATCAATCTTTAATACCACAATCAGCTCTTTAATAAATAACTTTGCTATGAATCGACGCTGGGAGCTCCAGCAGGAGGCTCAGCCTGCAGGTAGTGATGCATGTAGAGACGGAGGAGAGCGAAACAGAGGAGGTGAGGCGAAGAAAGGAAAAGCGAAGAGCTGGGAGGAGGATTAAACAGCTGAGAGGACGGGAAGGTGAGGAGATGAAAGACAAAACAAAGCAGCCGAAGACTAAAATACTGAGAGGAGAGCGAAGGAGAGGGAGGAGGTGACGGGTTAAATGGGTAAATTAGGGCAATGAGGAGGTTAAAAGAAAAGCTAAATGAATTCAAACAGAGGTGGAAAAAAGCAACAGAGCAATGAGATGAAAGGGAAACGGAGAGTCATTAGACAAATGTTTTTTAGTGAGCGGAAACATCCCGAAAAACCTCACATGAACCAATATGTTAATAACTCGCATTTTTATTTAATGAGTCAGCGGGAGGCAGAAGGCCTCAGGTAGGAGAGGAGACGAGACACGGAGGAGGGGAATGAAAGGAAAGGAAAGGATGAGGAGAGCAAAGGGAAGGAAGCAAGACGAGAGAAAATGGAAGGATCGGGAGAGCAAAGGGAACAAGGAGAGGAGAAGAAATGAGGGGAGGAGAAAAGGGAAGGATCAGGAGAGCAAAGGGAACAAGGAGAGGAGAAGAAACGAGGGGAGGAGAAAAGGGAAGGATCGGGAGAGCAAAGGGAACAAGGAGAGGAGAAGAAACGAGGCGAGGAGAAAAGCCAAGGATCAGGAGAGCAAAGGGAACAAGGAGAGGAGAAGAAACGAGGCGAGGAGAAAAGGGAAGGATCGGGAGAGCAAAGGGAACAAGGAGAGGAGAAGAAACGAGGCGAGGAGAAAAGGGAAGGATCGGGAGAGCAAAGGGAACAAGGAGAGGAGAAGAAACGAGGCGAGGAGAAAAGGGAAGGATCGGGAGAGCAAAGGGAACAAGGAGAGGAGAAGAAACGAGGGGAGGAGGACAGGGAAGGATCGGGAGAGCAAAGGGAACAAGGAGAGGAGAAGAAATGAGGGGAGGGGAAAAGGGAAGGATCAGGAGAGCAAAGGAAACAAGGAGAGGAGAAGAAACGAGGCGAGGAGGACAGGGAAGGATCGGGAGAGCAAAGGGAACAAGGAGAGGAGAAGAAACGAGGCGAGGAGAAAAGGGAAGGATCGGGAGAGCAAAGGGAACAAGGAGAGGAGAAGAAACGAGGCGAGGAGAAAAGGGAAGGATCGGGAGAGCAAAGGGAACAAGGAGAGGAGAAGAAACGAGGGGAGGAGAAAAGGGAAGGATCGGGAGAGCAAAGGGAACAAGGAGAGGAGAAGAAACGAGGCGAGGAGAAAAGGGAAGGATCGGGAGAGCAAAGGGAACAAGGAGAGGAGAAGAAACGAGGGGAGGAGAAAAGGGAAGGATCGGGAGAGCAAAGGGAACAAGGAGAGGAGAAGAAACGAGGGGAGGAGAAAAGGGAAGGATCGGGAGAGCAAAGGGAACAAGGAGAGGAGAAGAAACGAGGGGAGGAGAAAAGGGAAGGATCGGGAGAGCAAAGGGAACAAGGAGAGGAGAAGAAACGAGGCGAGGAGAAAAGGGAAGGATCGGGAGAGCAAAGGGAACAAGGAG
>CM077787.1:2308928-2356428 GCA_039737535.1 Lagodon rhomboides
CGAGATCAGCGAACACCGGGAAGAGCGAGACTCCCGCTTACGCAGCCCTTAGAGAGCGAGGGGAAACGTATCCTTCAGTGAGCTTCCTCCAGAGACATCCACACAGAATGAAAACAAACAGCCGTTCTGGAGGATTTGAGAGATTCCAGAGATGGAGCAGGTGAATTGCAGGGATGAATGGGCTGATTTGCCTTGTTATCAACAAGGAAACACCAGTGGTTCCACTATGAGTGCCTTACACCCGATGCTTTGTAACGGTACGTGTCCATAGGGGCATTTTTGGATGCGAGGGCTTGCACTTCTCAATAGCCCCTTTTAGATAGAAAAGGTGGCACATGTGCAGCAAGGTAAAGGCTGCAATGTGCCACCTTTTCTATCTAAAAGGGAGGTGTAATATTCCTCCTTTTCAAATAAGCCTCCACTTTTCCTCCTCTGGTAGGCGTCAAC
This sequence comes from Lagodon rhomboides, assembly GCA_039737535.1. Taxonomy (NCBI): domain Eukaryota; kingdom Metazoa; phylum Chordata; class Actinopteri; order Spariformes; family Sparidae; genus Lagodon; species Lagodon rhomboides. Next base: position 2,309,376 of record CM077787.1, read on the forward strand.
ATGTGACGTGACGTGAAGCAGGAAGTTGGGCATGAAGAAGAGCAGGTCGAATTTGTCTTCAAAATAAGAGCTTTACATTGCACCCCATCGGAGTTTAGAACTGGGTTCTTAGCGGGGGGCTTTTAATTTGAAAGTAGCGACCGCTATTAGCTCGCCGCTACAACAACAAGCGGACAACCAAGACAGCTACAGAGAGCGAGGAGACGCTAGCATCTCCCGGATCTCAGCGGCTTTCCAGCTGCTCATCTTGGTGGATGAAGTGACGAACTGACTGCTGTGATCAGCTGTTTCCTGGTTTTAAAACTCCCGGCTGTGGGTGCGCAGCAGTGCACGTCATCCACACCTCCGCCCATCTCAGCATTTGCCACCACATTGCAATGGAGGCGCAAATAAGTGTAACGTTACCCTCCGAGGTGCAAAACTGGCGGAACAAAACAGACCACCAATTTGCCGCCTTCTGTCTAAATCCGCGGAGCGAGCCACCAAAAGGACGACAGATTGGTGACTTATTGCCCAGAATAAAAACGGCTAATGAAAATATCCTGTTTGAAGCTACAAACACGGCTGGAAAGTGTCACAACATCTTGATTAGAATATTCTATGGTTTCTCACTATCAAATGTTGAAGTGCATTCTCCAACAATGGCCACTGCCCACCATTAACGTCAGCTCATATGCATGCACTGTGAACGTTGGGCTGATGGATTGGGCTCCTGTTTGCGTTTGCACCGTGTCCTAGAACTCCTAAGTGATGTACGATGGATTCCTGCCTTTACACCTCTTGAATGTCGCCTCACACTTTAGAAAGACGATGTTGCTCTGCAGGAAATCAAAGTGGTTTAGGGCGCAGCGGGTTGACAGGGAATGGGGAGGAAAAAAAAAAACAATGTCGACCCTTCAACACATCAATTTAAATAGGCATTGCAAAGGAGCGAAGGCTGAGTCCCCTTTGTGAAGGTTTTGTTGATTTTGTAGTTTACCGCCGAAGGTTAAGTGCCTCATTCCTCAGCAGTCACATCTACAGGCGGTAGACACACAAATAAAAACCCATGTTGGATACAATCATCAGTACATCCCTGTGAGGCGGCATTGTGCGAGTAGTTTGATTCACCGGAGCTGAATGAGCCGTATTACGAGTTTGCGCGCCGATGTGTGGCATTGTGTCAGCTTTTGTGTATTGTGCTGCCGATAAGGCGGCTGTGTCACTGCACTCCGCCGCATTGTTCCTGTGATAAGGAAGCAGCGGAGGGAGACATTTCCTTCTGCGGGAGACAGAGATGCTATCAGCGGGGGAGAGGGTGGTGAGAACATTAGGTGGAGAAAGTGGAGGGGTGGGTGGAGGTGTGGCTGGATAAGATGGGCCAGGAATGTGTGTGTGTGTCTGTGATGGATGTGTGGATATAACAGGTGAATGGGGAAGTGCGGAGGGTAATGGGTAAGGTTGTGGAGTGTGGGTTGATGGAAATTTTTCTTTTTTTTCCAGACTTTTAGTCAGGGGCGGGAGGGAGGAGACGAATTTCAAACGCTGTGTCTTTAATCAAAAATAACAGCAGCCCAGGGTTGGACTCTGTTACTGCACGTCATCCCCTCTCTCTGCCTTGTTTCCCGTCACTTATTGCCTGTTTTTTCTAATAAAGCCACGAAAAATAATACAAGGATTGTGGTTCAGATACACATTAGAAACATTAACAGTTCATCTGTGAACCATGAACACATGACTTCTCTATGACCTTTCTTGCGAGATGCTTTTTTGTTCCGTCTTCCGAGCGGCTTCACTCCTCGCCGAGAGTGTTTCAGACGCGGAGCATCATGTCTGCCTGATATTGTTGCTCAGATTGTGTTTATTCAGTCATTTGCCTTGATTTGTGTGCTTCTACAGAGTAGGCCACATGAGTAAAAGGTTTTCTTTTTTTCCCAGACTACTTTTAGTCAGGGGAGGGAGGGAGGAGACGGATTTCAAACGCTGTGTCTTTAATCAAAAATAACAGCAGCCCAGGGTTGGACTCTGTTACTGGATGCCATCCCCTCTCTCTGCCTTGTTTCCCGTCACTTATTGCCTGTTTTTTCTAATAAAGCCACAAAAAATAATACAAGAATTGTGGTTCAGATATGCATTAGAAACATTAACAGTTCATCTGTGAACCATGAACACATGACTTCTCTATGACCTTTCTTGTGAGATGTGTTTTTGTTCCGTCTTCCGAGCGGCTTCACTCCCCACCGAGAGTGTTTCAGAAGCGGAGCATCATGTCTGCCTGATATTGTCGCTCAGATTGTGTTTATTCAGTCATTTGCCTTGATGTATGCGCTTCTAGAGAGTAGGCCACATGAGTAAAAGGTTTTCTTTTTTTCCCCAGACTTTTAGTCAGGGGAGGGAGGGAGGAGACGGATTTCAAACGCTGTGTCTTTAATCAAAAATAACAGCAGCCCAGGGTTGGCATGCCATCCCCTCTCGCTGCCTGGTTTCCCGTCACTTATTGCCTGTTCTATTTAATAAAGCCACGAAAAATAATACAAGGATTGTGGTTCAGATACACATTAGAAACATTAACAGTTCATCTGTGAACCATGAACACATGACTTCTCTATGACCTTTCTTGCAAGATGCGTTTTTGTTCCGTCGTCCGAGCGGCTTCACTCCCGACGTCCGAGCGGCTTCACTCCTCACGGAGAGTGTTTCAGAAGCATCATGTCTGCCTGACATTGTTGCTCAGATTGTGTTTATTCAGTCATTTTCCGTGATTTGTGTGCTTCTACAGAGTAGGCCACATGAGTAAAAGGTTTTCTTTTTTTCCAGACTTTTAGTCAGGGGCGGGAGGGAGGAGACGGATTTCAAACGCTGTGTCTTTAATCAAAAATAACAGCAGCCCAGGGATGGACTCTTTTACTGCATGCCATCCCCTCTCTCTGCCTGGTTTCCCGTCACTTATTGCCTGTTTTTTCTAATAAAGCCATGAAAAATAATACAAGGATTGTGGGTCAGATACACATTAGAAACATTAACAGTTCATCTGTGAACCATGAACACACTTCTCCTTGACCTTTCTTGCAAGATGCGTTTTTGTTCCGTCGTCCGAGCGGCTTCACTCCCGTCGTCCGAGCGGCTTCACTCCTCACCGAGAGTGTTTCAGAAGCATCATGTCTGCTTGATATCATTGCTCAGATTCTGTTTATTCAATCATTTTCCGTGATTTGTGTGCTTCTACAGAGTAGGCCACATGAGTAAAAGGTTTTCTTTTTTTTTCCAGACTTTTAGTCAGGGGAGGGAGGGAGGAGACGGATTTCAAACGCTGTGTCTTTAATCAAAAATAACAGCAGCCCAGGGTTGGACTCTGTTACTGGATGCCATCCCCTCTCTCTGCCTGGTTTCCCGTCACTTATTGCCTGTTATTTCTAATAAAGCCACAAAAAATAATACAAGGATTGTGGTTCAGATACACATTAGAAACATTAACAGTTCATCTGTGAACCATGAACACATGACTTCTCTATGACCTTTCTTGCGAGATGCATTTTTGTTCCGTCTTCCGAGCGGCTTCACTCCCGTCTTCCGAGCAGCTTCACTCCCCACTGGGAGTGTTTCAGAAGCGGAGCATCATGTCTGCCTGATATTGTTGCTCAGATTGTGTTTATTAAGTCATTTTCCGTGATTTGTGTGCTTCTACAGAGTAGGCCACATGAGTAAAAGGTTTTCTTTTTTTCCAGACTTTTAGTCAGGGGAGGGAGGGAGGAGACGGATTTCAAACGCTGTGTCTTTAATCAAAAATAACAGCAGCCCAGGGTTGGACTCTGTTACTGCACATCATCCCCTCTCTCTGCCTGGTTTCCCGTCACTTATTGCCTGTTATTTCTAATAAAGCCACGAAAAATAGTACATTGTGGTTCAGATACGCATTAGAAACATTAACAGCTCATCTGTGAACTATGAACACACTTCTTGCATGTGAGATGCGTTTTTGTTCCGTCGTCCGAGCGGCTTCACTCCCCACCAGGAGTGTTTCAGACGCGGAGCATCATGTCTGCCTGATATTGTTGATCAGATTGTGTTTATTCAGTCATTTGTCTTGATTTGTGTGCTTCTACAGAGTAGGCCACATGAGTAAAAGGTTTTCTTTTTTGTTCGCTGTGCTGCAGATCTTGAGTCTGCACAGGTTGTCGTATTTTAAAAATGTATCAGATGTTCTGCTGATATCCCGCCTGGCTTGATCTGCTCTGTGGTGCTTCAGTCCACTCCCGTCAAAAAACAGACGCGAGTTGCTTCAGAAACACATCGTTACGTGCCTTGTGTGACTACGAGCATCGTCTAGAAAGGCAGACGTGCCCTATGGGATCTCAGGGTTAAGCTTTTTTTTAATGTTCTATGCAGATAGAAGAACGGACGTCTCAACACCTATTGTTTCTCATCATTATCGGCCCACTTAACAGCCACTAAGCACCAATTCCCCTCCTGTGGCATCCTAGCTGGTTAAAGTGCCCCTGTGCTCAGCCCAGAAGCATGTCAAGGAGACCTGAGTGCTGCTCTGGTCGCTGATGTGTCTTTCTAGTTTCTGCTCTTGTGTGACCTGAGAGCATTTTCAGCTCTGCTCCATAAGGAAGCTGTAAAACCTGACAGTATGTGACACGACACATCTAAACTAAATCAGAGACACTGTCAGCACACTTGTCTTTTAGAGGAGGGTAGGTATACCCTCCTCTAAAAGACACGATCAAATAAATGGTATACATAAAAAAATCTTCACTTTATCTGTTCTCCAGCGTCTCACTCAGGATTTGTCTTTGGATGTTGTTTTATTATAGTCGTGTCCCCCCCGTGGGCCAAATATGACATTCCAGCATTTTCTTCAAAATAATATGAAAAGGCAGCCGGAGCTGTGAAGTTACTGTTGGACACAGAGCTTAACCAATTCAATAGAGAATGATGCTGTCATATATAGATGGCTGAAAATAAAATAATCGAGAAGAAAGTATTCTTCTCATTTCCCAGCGCTCCCTGAATTTTAAACAAGGATGATGAAATTATGACTCAACACAGTCCCAATATCTCTGTAAGCTACTTCTATAAAGATAACATGAAGAAGTGACCTGAATTCTTTATGAGGTTGTATTTTTATTTATTCTATTTTTATGAGGTCTGCTGGTTTCCTTCTCCTGCACATATGCGTCTGAATTTATAGGAATGCAGTCCTCCATCGAGGGCAGCAAACGTGAGATGGGAGGACTCGCCGTGTCACAGTTAAAGGAGTAGTTTACGATTATGTCCAGTCGGAAGTGTGCTGATCATTAAAAACTGCTGCCTGAAGCTCTTCATCTAACGGCTCGTTGTGGCGGCTTCTGCTTGATCTATTACTTACTGCAATACTTAAAGCTCGGGTTGGTGAGTGTGAAGGCATTTGTTAGTGATATTTCCAGGACGTACGTATGAGTGGCAACAGAACTGGATCATTTTTACAAGAGCATGCTTGTGGCGCCGAAGCTTGATATTTTTGAGCCAAAACATGATCTTTTCTAACCCGAACCAGCAGCACAAAAAAGTAAAAAGTAAGTATTGCAAAAACAATTTGACCCTCACTGAACTAGCTTGTACCTGTCGTTGTTCTATCTGCTGACGGGCTGCTGAGCAAGAGAAGCCTGTTGTTTTTCTAACATCAGCCTCTTATAAAATGCAGGTGGGGTTTTTTTTTCAGGCATTTACCAGACACTCTGATCCAAGGTAACTTATACCGACAGGTGTAATGTTGCGGTTGGGGGATGGGGCTAAAGGTAACATCCAACCCCAGTTTCCAGCTCCTCATCAGGCGGCTCCACCGGCTCCGACAGGGGTTAAGCACCTTGCTCAGGGGCACCTCAAAACTATTTACTGAGACAGAGCAGCATTTGCTGATTTCCCCTGCCATAGCAGGGCTTTGAACTGTTGACCCTCCAATCATGAGCCCACTTTTCAAAAGCCCCCAGCTCAGAGTGGACCCTAACCCTCCACCCCCCCAAACCAGACCAGACCAGGCATGATTAATGCAGGAGGGTAAAGTGGATGAGACAGAAGAGGCACAGGTTATTCTTCCCTTTCTGTCTCAGTGTATCTGTCTGCCTTCGCCACAGGCTACCCCGTGTTATAGATGTTCACTGTTTACAGCCGTCCCTCAACACTGATTAAAAGTTCATTTAATCTGACCCTTTCTCTTTGTTTCTGTCTCACCGCCTTAGACTCTCTATCTTTCTTTGTCCCTGTGGCGTCCCCGGGAGTCCTCGACTGCTGAATGTTAAAGACACAAGATGCATCTTACTTGAACAGGGGGTTTGGTTCCCGGCAGCTTCGGTTGTGCATCGACTGGCGTGACCTTACATGTAGACGTGCAGTTGAAATGTCAACTCAAGTCTCATGTCATGTCAAGACTCATTCGCCTTGTGAAGCTCGAGGCTGAAGAACAAGTATTTTCTTCGTCTTCGGTGCTGGGTGTCTTTTTTTTTGATGGGTTTATGGACAGAGGACACGGGTCCAGCAGACGCCACGTCCAAAATAATGTTAGATTTAGTTTCTTTAATGGGAAGAAGGCGTCTATCAGTTGAACTCAACTCCTCACACGAACAAGATAGACACAAACCAATCAGAGACAGAGGACGGCAGCTGCTGCTAGAAAAGAAGTGAGGTCCATAATAACGCTGGTTGCGATCACTGCACATCAGCTTCACAAACAGTCTCTTGGACACATCTTTTCTGATGTCACATGTCAGGTGTCGACAGGAAAGTTCTGCTGCTGGATGTTCAGGTCCGGCTTGTTCTTTGTAAGTTGAACTAACACTGCATTGCACATGTTTTTATACAGCGAGTCTTCACACTCTGTATTGTGTGAGCTGCCCAAGGCTGCAGCAATGTCATTGTGTTTCAGTACCTCTATTATCTCAGTGTCAATGTATAACCAGGTCTCTGTCTTCTGCATTTACTTCCCATGGACTGTAAGTCTTGGAGTATTGGAACAATTGTTTGCAAAGGTTAAAAATGAATGAATGAGAAAAGTGTTTGCTATCGAGTGGAATGTCGTCTTTGTACAGAGGAGGATGCACTTTATACAAACAGTATCTATACAATATTCAGTCTCAGAGGGTTAAAACTTCTTGACAAGAATACATCTTATTTCTGTTGTTGACAAGAGACCAATCGATGCATGTGAAGAAGTCTTTCTCCCATGTCCAGAAAGCAGAGACCTCAGACTGGAACTGTTGAAGAGTTGAAGCGAGACAGCTGAATGGAGAGACCTTCTGTTTGCCGTCTCTCCTTTTTTTTTATCGATTTGTTCTCTTTCCTGCTGTTGTTGCCCTTGAGACTTCAGTCCTTAATTGATTCATAACTGTGCTTTCTCACCTTGGTCACCATAGCGTTCAGAAAACATAACAAGTCATGTTCCACACTGATTTACGAAGGACACTTAAAGTCTATACGTCTCCGCTGAACCACGAGTCTCTCTGCTGAAACACATGTTGACTTTTCAGCAGTGGTTAACGATGTGGTTTAAAGTGTCAAGTGATTTCATTTCTTACAACGAGAATCACTAGGAAATGTTTTCAAGCCGAGCACCAAAGGTAGGCAGAAGGAAACAAACAAACAAAATGTGTAAAAACTCAAAAGATATAGTTTTAACAATGACACCAGGGATACTGCTACTGCTCCTCCACCTGTTAGTTATCATCCATAATGTGTCATCTATTTGCAGACTAAAGCTCAAAATCACCTGTTTTCTTTGTGACACCAGAGAACATAGATATACAATCAGAAACATGAAATGCTGCTTAAACTGCTGCTGGATTTTGATTTCTTCTTTCTTTATGACTTTGTGTTTACTCCTCTTGGTTTATTAGAACAAATTAACCCAACTAGAGGCACAAGGAGTCAGTGGTGAGTTATTTCAAGTTACTAACACAGTGAAGTTTACGTCACGTACATAATGCAGGTATGAAGTTTCAGCAGTAACGTAAATCTAACCAAATACTTTCATGTCTAAACCTAATCGAACTGTGACTTATGCTGAAAGTCCATCACAACGGTCATTTGTTGTGAGAACAGTGAAATATGTGTTGTCTTTGTTACGTTTGTTACGTATCTCAGTTATGTTTAATAGTTTGTCACAGAAGTATCTACATTAGTAGTTTAATTTACTCACGTTGACTGTTTGGTTTCACGCAGGACGTGATCGACTCTACCAGGTGAAAGTTCTGTGTCTGGTGGACCCATCCAGCCGCCCTGTCCTCCCTATGTGGACTTCTTTTGGGGTCATCCCTATGTTCCTCGGGTCCTATGTTCCCCAAGCAGGGAACCCCTTTTTTTTTTTAGAAAAAAGGTCTTATGTTCCCCGTTTTTCCCAGAAAGGGACCTATGTTCCCCTGTAGCAATACATACCGGGGGGGTCAGGGTTAGGGTAGGGTTAGGGTTAGCCCGTAGGCCTACATAGGCCTATTTTCCATGGTATTTTTTAGTAATGGTGGAAAAAGTAACAGACTGGGGAACATAGGACCCTTTTTTAAAAAAAAGGTCCTATGTTCCCCAGTCTCATACAAAGAGGGGAGCATAGGACCCGGGGAACATAGACACGCTCCCCTTCTCTTTATACTTCTACACCTGACTTCCTCCTTTGTGACTGTTATTACTATTACAGCCACTAGAGGTCGCCACATTACAGTAAGTGTAAATATGGGCGGAGCTTCAGGGTTGACATATGGTTGAATCGGTAACTTCTCCCGACAGGTGTGATGGGGAAGGGCGTAAAGGTAACATCCAACCCCAGTTTCCAGCTCCACTGACTCCAACAGGGGTTAAGCACCTTGCTCAGGGGCACCTCAAAACTACTTGCTGAGACACAGTGAGACGAACCCTGTAAGTCCGTCCTCGTCTCCCAGTTTGTGATCGAAATGACAGAGAAATGAAAACAAGAGTTTAGACAAAAGGTGCATCTTCTATCATTCCCTGTAAAATGTTAAGGGACATCGATCGCCTCTACTTATTTAAACAGAACACATAATGCTGAGTTTGAGAGAAGTAAAGCCTCGGGGGTTCATGAAAAAACAAATAAGATATATTATTTAAACCGTATAATAATCATTTTGAGAAAATGTTTTATTAACCTGCTGTGTTTAAACAGTCCTCTATTTTACAAAAGGCTAAAATAGCCAACTTCTGGACAATTCTCAGCGCTGTATCGTAGACAACTGGACCTGTTTCACCTCTCATCCAAGAGGCTTGTTCAGTTCTAACCAACTGGAGAGGAGATGCAGGGTTTAAACTTTTTAAAATAACAATGAAAACACCTTAGAAAAAGGATGAAAAATCAGCCTGTCTCCTAGAAAATTACATAATCACATTGTCTTCTTCAGTTTCTGAGATACTACGACCAGTCCATTTTCTCTGATAAGAACCGATAGCACCGGCTTGTAAATGGGCTTCACGGGCTTTCACCTTTAAAATAAAGACCGACTGAGTGTCTGGCCTCTGCTGCTCGCTCGGTATCCATCTGCCTCAGACTGCAGTGATCAGGCTGAAATGGATCCATCGGCCTGGCAGAGCAGACGGAGAGAGAACACAGGCTCCAAGAACTAATGGAGGTGTGTGTGTGTGTCTGCTGTGTGTTTTCTAAATGTGTGTGTGTGTGCATCTTGTGTTGAAAGTGAAAGCGAGGCAGACACAAAGGCCAGATGTATGTGCCTGCTTCTCTGGCCTCCTCCAGGCTGAGCTAAAAGGGGTTAGCTGGTGTTGGTGGTGGGGTCAACCCCTCCTCAAGTCTATTTGTTTTTCTTTTTCAGTCGTACCAGCTTTTCCTCACGTCGCCCTCTCGCTTTCGTTAACCCTTCTGTCTGCATCGCTGGGACGTTCAGCTGGAGTCTGCAAGTGTGTCGAGTTAAATGAAGGCAAACAAATAGACAGAAGTCAACTTGAAGAGGTACTTCCATCAGGTTAATGACTCATTAGTTGTCATCGCGTTCTTGTTGTAGAAGTGGATGACTCTGATTGGCTCCCACCTGAGTTCAAGAGGTAGTAAAGAGACTGAAATAGACTGTGTGTGTGCACTGATCACATTAAAGACACTTTTGTAGATGAGAGTGTTTATCGTACGCTGTCAGACAGTAAGAGGGCCTTCATTTGAATCTAAAAGAGACGACTCCTCAGTTAAAATTTCACAAAGAAACGTGGCTTCTTTCTGCTCCGCTCCAATTTAAATGAACTATTGATGCTGTTGCTGCTGATGCAAACTCAACACTTCCTCCTAGTTTCATGCTCATCTTGATAAATCACAGCCTGGTCGCCAGAATAAAACACTGACCGTTAATGACGGAGGCCAGAAGGATTACAAGCCAGTCGAAGCAGTTTGTAAATGCGTTTCAACTTTTACTGATTAACACCAGAATTGCAACGAAAACAATAGTCATGTCTAGGTCAGCTGTGAAAGCAGTTTATTACGACTGTTTCTTTACGAGGTGGCGCCCTCTAGTGTCTGTAGTAGGGTCATTCCATGAAATCGGTGCCTTTTCAACTTTGAAAAGTTAAAATTTAAATTATATTTAATTGCTATTTTTTCAGTAGCCAGGAATTAAAGACAGTTTAAAATGACAAGAAATTATATTGTGCCATCTCAGCTATGGAATTTCATATTTTATAACTGTTTTAGTCAAGTCCTGTTACTGGAAAGGTAACAGGGTTGACAGTAACAGGGTTGACCATTTCAAGCTAATTTGCCCATTGCTAGCTAAAACAAATGTTAGCTAAAGCACATGCTATGTACTTTGAAAGGAAATTACATGTACATATTGATTATATTATGAGAAATAAATAATTGTTTGGATTTATATGTTAAAAAATGGTAACAGGGTTGACGTTGTATGCTTGTCCCCCCTGGTTCAACCTTGAAAAAACATCAAAAATAGCACATCAGAGATGAGCAAAACTTACTTGTCACTGAGCTGTTAGCATCCTGGTTCAGAGATGATGCAACCTCCTGTAAATCATGTCAAATCTGGAATGTACCGTTATTTTGATAGGGTTTTTTGGTTAGGGTAACAGGGTTGACACAAAATTAGGGGACACTGATAAATTGGTAAATATTTATTACAATGAATATATATTTTTACCAAAAACACTGTTTCACAATAAGATCATACTTAAAACAATATGTAAATGTGAACATTTTAACATTTTGCCAACATTTTACAAATTAAAAGTCCTGCTGACAACAACAACAGTGAGGGACAGGCCAAAAACCTCACCCTCATCAGCTTAAAATAATTTAAAATAATATTTAATTGATTTTAATTTGATGTTTTATTGAGGAGAGAAGACATGGTAATGTTATATTTTCAAATTACATCTTTGTTTGTTGTTACTGTAATTTTATGACTGATAATTTCTTGGGGACACAAAAGGCACCGATTTCATGGAATGACCCAGTAACTATTACGGCAGTATTGGAGGAAGTCGGGAGAAGTAGTATAAAGAGCGACACATACTGTAGGGAGGAATCACAGGACTCTCCCCCAGGAGAAACCAAAAGTAAAAGGTGAGCTATTTGAACTTAGAAAGGTTTTTAAACACTTAACAGCGGCACATTTGTACAGAGGTGTGTTGGTCATGTCCTACTGATCAATATCTGTCAACAGAAATACCTTTTTGTCCACTGATATGTTACTATATATAGAAAAGTAATGATTTCCTGAACCCACAGACAGTGAAGCTAGCAGCAGTGACACATGATCACAGTTGCAGATTCAGGTGTTAAACCCTCCCACACATCCAAATTGGCTGGAAACACTTTAGCCGGCGTTTCTTTGATGTAATTCTAAAGGTGCGTTTTATGTGTTAGGATGCATTAGTGATATTGGATTGCTTCCATTTCACTCAGAACCACACTCGAATTGAGCAGAATGAAATTGAATTGAGCTGAGAGACAGAATGAAATGAGTCTTGATCCAACAGTTGAGCCTTTTTTCTTTTGTTTGTTTGTGTGTTTGTATTTCATTTCAGCTTCCTGTCGCTCCTGCATGTCTGATGAGGAGAGTTTGTGATGCGGCAACTGTCAGATAAACATGCATCTATTAGCACAGTGGATGAGTCAATATCTAAATCAATAGATGCCTCATCTATGCACCTACGCTAAGGTTAACATTAGCATAGACACACACACACACAGAGTCAGTCAATCCTCTTCAGGCGGTGACAGTGAAGCGGTGTATCGTAGTCTTGCCGTCGGCTACACCGACTCAGCAGAGCTCCAGTGATAAGATGCAGCCGGGGGCAGTGTGGCAGCCGGGGCTGACGGCTGATCCCTGGGTTTAGACCGAGCCCGCCGCTGACAGAAGCACAGATGCTGCACACGGAAACATGCAGGTGACAAACAGAACAGGGAAATCAATACGCAGCCTCAGATTGCGGTGATGAGACGCTCGTCTGTGAGACAAACCCTGATTGTGATTCAATTATGGATGCTGAGGATATTACATTTGCATTCTCACAGGCTGCTACCGATCCTGACATCCGTGTGTCCAATCTGTAGTTCCATTTGAGCACAAAATTCTCTCTTTCATGGACAAGTTGTTTTCTTACAGAATATGCAGTCCAAATATGCCATTTTAACATGCCACCTCTTTAAAAATATATATTTTTAATGAATACTGGTTGGCTGTGTTGGACCCAGGAGCAGGGTTTGTTTCAACGTTGATTTGTATGAAGGTTAATTAACATAACGTACATTATTTTACACAAAGCATGATGTCTTCCTGATCCTATGTATATTCGTCCTTAAACCAACCAAACCACAACCTTCTGACAACATTAAGAAGAGTCCAGAAGTCAGAACATGTGATGTGTTTGTCAGCTAGCTTCCTTTTGAAAATCTGAGCGGACGTTGCGTAACACGTTATTGTACTTACTATTTTTTCCAGTGTCCATAATTTACTTTTATATTAGGGGTGGGTAAAAATATCGATTCAGCAATGCATCGCAATTCTTTTCCCTGCAATTCAATATCAATTCAGCAATCTTCTGAATCGATTCAAGCCCCTGGCCAGTGGGGGTGCTGTGAGCAACACCCTCGTGTGATTCGCGCTGTACGGATGGGGGCCGCACTAGACCAAACCATAACTTCTTCATTCGTCTTCATATGCAAGGACCTGTGGCCGCACAGTGTCGGCGAAAACGTGGGTTTTAAGAAGATGGTACACACGCTTGAACCACGGTACGCCGTGACACTAGTGCCCACTCGTTAGAAATTAAACGAGAGGTAATAGTTACGTAGGAGTCCGTCGATTTCAACAACTCCAAAACAGCGTCTTTTTCTCTTCGTACGGCTTCGGGACGGCGACTTGTGTCATGTGTTTGCGTGTTGGTATGGGTACCGTGGTTCACAGCACATAGATGTTTTTACTTTCGTATACCATATACTGGTATTATTGTGCTGATGTTATACTTTCAGATGTTTGTTTTTTTGCCCAAAATGCTTTGAGTTATTTACAGTTTCCAAGCGGAAAGGAATACATAATTTGTCACTGTCATTTTTTTAAATACTTTTGTACGCACCATGTACTAGTATTATTGAGCTGATGTTTTATTACTCAAAATTTTATGAGTTGTTTTACATTTTCCAAGAGGAAAGAAACACATAATTTAATTTTACGTGCTCTGTAGTTCAGTGTTAAAGCAGTGTCATGTTTTGTCATGCTATGAGTCATACCATGGCTGTTCATAAGGCATGAAACTAAATAAATAATTATTTTAAAAAAAATATGTGGTACTCTTGTGTATTTCTACTTGATACTGAATCGATATCGAAGCATTTCAATCAATATTCGAATTCGAATCGAAATCGAATCTAATCGTGAGATTCTTAACAATACCCAGCCCTACTTTATATAGTGTGTTGCCCAAAAAGCATGACAAGTGATGTAGTTTTTGTTTTGCCATCAACTGTAGGAGTAAAGGAGTATCTTAAGTAAAGGTGAACAGATTTGTTTGGCTCTCACGTTTAAACAAGGAGCAGATATTTACATATCCACACAAGCAGAAGGCCAGCGACTTTCACCGTGTCAGCACTAAAAGTGTTCAGGAAGCCCAGTTCAGTCTGACAGCTCCTGTGACACGGTGCTGCCACATGGGAAATACATTTCTGACAGGTGGAAATGAGCTGAAACAATCTCTCGAGATCTTCACTTGAGAAACAGACCAAGGACCTAATCATCATTACCGATGTGAGGAATGTCTCCAGTTTTCCTCACATTGCGTCAACACTGCAGCGATCAGGACATCTCAGAAGCTTCGAAAGATCGAACCCTGATATGTGTCGGCTTTGTTTACATGAATAATGAATCAAATAACTTCACCGACTGGGAAAGAAACAGGATGCTGGAGGATACTGAGGGAAGAGATGGGGAGAGGGATTATCAGGAGAGGAGAGGCGACTTGGAGCCAAAGCTAAAGGTCAGTATGGATCAAACACTGATCCTCAGCCCTCTGTGTTCTGCTGCCAGCCCTCCACACAGTGTGTGTGCCTGTGGTCAACAGTCCTCTCCGGACGTTTGGCGTCCCTTTGCCTTGGCTTTAAATGGAATAGGTCAACTGCTGCAACACACATGCATGAACACAGTGGCTGATGTGGCTGCGGTGTATCATCGCTCAGTAGAAGCAAGTCTTTATTCCCCTCACACTCCCTCCCTCTCTCCCCCGTTATCACCCTCTCGTCACGTTAATTGGTCGTTTGAAGGGAGAACAGCATTAGTCTCAACAGGAAGATGAAAAGAGCAGCGGCTTCGTGACATCATTGAAACAAATAAAAAAAAAGAATAAATTACACAATATTTTCTGAGATGTTTTAAGGGCACAACAAAAACAAAAACTAATTTACTCGGATGATTTAAGTGTTTGATTTTCTCAGAATGACTCATTACTGTAGTCACGGTGAATCAGGTTTGTGTCGCTGTCAAAGTAACACCGTAAGACGACATCCTGCATCTTCACATAATGTTCTCCATACAGCACAGAGGCACGGAGGAGGCAAATTCACTATTTAACAAGCCGTATTGTTATGAACACAGGAGGGATCCGAACGCGGGACACAAATGACGAGGTCTTCAAGCAGCAGGTGAGGTAGGAAGGTGATGATGGTGGAGGCCGGTGAGGCGTGGGATGGGCCGAGAGATGGCTGGCAGGGATGGTGTGACGGCAGGGAGGTTGGCAGATGAGGCACAAAAACATGTGGAAAGCACAAGGAGATAACTTCTGACTAACAAGCAGATTTGGCCTTGATGTGTGTACACAACAGAGGTGAAACAACAGTCTGGCGATGAGTAGTTGGACCAGACGTGGCCAACAGAGGGAGACAGACGGGGGCACGGATGGAGTTTGATGTTTACACTCAGAGCAGGACGTGGTTAACCTGACTCTCGCCAGATGAATTTGGTTCCGCCTAGCTCCACTCACATCCATCTGGGATCGCTCCATTGGAGATGTGTTTCAAAAATCCTTGCATATGATTGGATAAACCACTTGTCTGTCATCTTTATTGACGTGCTACTTCAACCACTCACATCGAAACCAACCTGTGATGTCGATGAGAGCGACGAAATGCATCTGGCGAGAGTCAGGTTAGGACGTGGTGGGAAGTTTTGCTATTGCAGGGAAAGATTATTCATGTCCACGCTCCTGCAGTCAGCATCAATCTCTCTGTAACTTCAACCAAAAACAACTTGTATCTTCATCACACCTGGGTCTAGACTTGTAGTCAAGACCGCCTAAACCGAGACCAAGACACTACCAAGACCAGAGAGTATCAAGACCAAGACCAAGACTTGTTCAGCTCGAGACCGAGACCAAAAAAAGACTATTTTTTTGCCATTTTGCCAAAAAATGCATTAAATTAAATGCAAAATACAAATAGTTTATAGTACAAATAGTACAAAATTGTACTTCAAATTGTACATTAACAAGAGGAAGAACTGGTCACCTTGATGTGTGCAATGGCATCTCAATTATAACACACTTTATCAAGTTGTAGTTGTAGCTGTAGTTCAGTGGGACAAGAACAATATAACACAGACATCACAAAGAACAGATACATAAACATATACATTCAAACTGTAGAACAAAAGGCAGACTACATCATGAATGCATTTATGTCTTGAGTAGACTTGTAGTCAAGACCGCCTAAACCGAGACCAAGACACTACCAAGACCAGAGAGTATCAAGACCAAGACCAAGACCAAAGACTGTCGAGGCCGTGACAAGACCAAGACCACGGAAAAGTGGTCTTGAGACCGAGACCGGTCTCGAGAACTACAAGTCTACCTGGGTCTCCACATTAGAAAAATTCTCATACAGGTCGTTATCACAAGGACTGTAACGTGTTCAAGTCGAGTCTAATTGCGTTTGAATTGATTTTGAGTCACACACACATTAATCCCCCATCCTCACTGGTGTAAAGACACCAGAAACCAGTCTGATCTGACCCACAACATGCCAAACTGTCTCCAAATTATTATCCTCTAATTTAAGTCTCCCTCGGCTGCAGTGGCCACCGAGTATCTGCAATGAAACACTGGATTCCTGTCAGTCAGCAGTCTGGTGTCAGACAGGTACTTTCTGAGAGCTGCAGTTGTCAAACATCCTTCAGCTGCTCTTCTGGGTTTCCCTTCAGTTCTGAAATGTAGGAGCTCTTGAAAAACCCACATCCATGAAACCCATCATCATTCGTTTGCACTTGGACTTGATTGCATCACGTTGCGTTCCCGGGGGACGCTGGGAGAATTAACCACAAGTGGCTGCAGTTCAGACGGAGTGTACTTGTGGCTTCGGGGCGACTGTCGGCTTCTCTGACAACGTTGTTTTACCTTACGGGAGGGAAGTCGACTTTAATCACTTATCTTTGTCATAAAGCATCTGTGGCATCGCTGTCGGTTGGTGTTTCGGTTCAGGCAGAGATGAGGATGACGGACTTGGCTTCTTTTTAACTTTTCACAAAAACAGTCCAGCAAACGCAGCGTTGATAAGAAGAGATCTGAGGTAGTAAAAATGTTGATTGAGTCACCCTCAATTATTACAATGCAGTCAGAGCAATTAGCTCAAATGGGATCTTTGCTGATTTTCAACCAGCTTTGTTTCACTAGTTAACCTTTCTTCCATTTTTACCAGCAAGAAAAACCCAACAGATTTTTGTGAATTGTTGCTGTAACACCTTATAGTGTTTGTTACTAGCTGGCCATCCTGCTGTTTCAAAACGAGCCGCGAGCTAAAACCACCCAACCGTATACCGTTAAGGCAAAAGGGAACACCACAGCCTCCTTCTGGTTTTCTCTGGTCATGTAGCACCAATTTCAGATATATTCCTTCTCCGGCGTAGCCAGCCCATTTCTACGGAAGCGTATTGCATTCACTTGATACATTTATTTTTTGGTTTGTTTTACTGAGTAATTATTTGTGTTTTTCTGAGTAATTTATTTTTTGTCTGTTTTTTGGAATAATTATTTCTGTTTTTCTGAGTAATTTATTTTTTGTCTGTTTTTTGGAATAATTATTTCTGTTTTTCTGAGTAATTTTTTTTTGTCTGTTTTTTGGAATAATTATTTCTGTTTTTCTGAGTAATTTATTTTTTTGTCTGTTTTTTGGAATAATTATTTGTGTTTTTCTGAGTAATTTATTTTTTTGTCTGTTTTTTGGAATAATTATTTCTGTTTTTCTGAGTAATTTATTTTTTGTCTGTTTTTTGGAATAATTATTTCTGTTTTTCTGAATAATTTTTTTTTCTGTTTTTCAGAGTAATTTTTTTTCTTCTGTTTTTCGGAGTAATTTTTTTCTGAAATATCGAGATACTTCGAACTCCCGCGAGAACATCCAACCTGTAACAGACTCCCGTTCTCCGTGGACCATGTCGTGGACCGATGGTGACTCCTGCCCGCGCATATATAACCTGATTCTCGCCAGTGAGTGAAGCCAGGCGGAACGAAATGCATCTGGCGAGAGTCAGATTAGCGCATACATGCCTTGACAAACTAATGATAATATCATCTATATGAGTTAAAGACAGGACTATCTCCCAGTGTCTTAAACCCAGATCAAAGTAAAACTTGATTAAACTGAACAAGTCGGTCGTGTTTGTAACCATGAAGTCGAGCTCTCAATGAATGAATGGATCTTCAGATGCTCCGTAAACTCAGGAAAAAAATTACTCCAAAAAACAAACAAAAAATAAATTTATCAAGTGAATGCAATACGCTTCCGTACATTTCTATGCAGGTGCCATCCAGAGATATTCCTCTGACAAGCAGCAGCCGGTGTTTCATAGACTTACTTCACCTGTGGTTTTGCCTCTCAGGCTATTTACAGGTTACCCAATTTTGATGGGGAACGATATTGATGCGATATGAAACCTGAAGAGAATACAGCAGATGCTGCTCTGGGCTGAAAAGAACCAATCATAGCTTTTATAATGGAGGTTTTTATCTACAGCTGATATTGACAGACTATAACATCAGTTAACGCCATTGATCGCTAGGATAATAATTCTGCTGTGGTATTATTATACTACTGAGATATCAGATGTCTATTGTGCACTATCAAGTATGTAAGAATTGTAAGAATAGAATTAAACACATAAAATATCTATGCACCGGCTTCCGTCATCATATCGCCTCTGTTATAATGGTTGTTTTGTGTTGTTGCAGTCCACAAAGGATTGCCCGCTGTGCTCTATAGCAAAGAGGAGCGATCAGCCTTTAAATTTAAATAGGAAGTCCCCCTGACAAGTAGATCATTTGTGTGCACTACAATTCAATAATGTGTGTGGCTCTCATTTGTTCCATTGTAAGGATATTGATGAATGCAGCTTTAGAAAAGAAAAGGCTGTCTGCTAGGTGAGAAATCAATTGATAAACTCACACTGCAGCATCTTAAAGCAGAATAATCTGGAGCTGGTGGTTTTAATAAAACCCTTGAGGAGGGGGACAAACGAGTCAAAATAAAAAGTTTAATATCAAGGACGAATCATTGAAGACCAAGCTTCAGTACCGGGTTTATGGTTCTGCTCAGAGTTACTAAGGTAGCCTGATGGTCCTGTTGAGAATGCTTCCATGAGGGTTTTGTGCATGTGTGCAAGAAAATCTAGATGCCAGGTAACATTAAGCAGGCAACTTAGCAACAAGGGTGATTCCTCATCTGTAACATCTGCAGGATCCTCAGAGGTGGCTGATGGTTAATTGGAGAGAGAGAGAAACTGAGACGTAAGCAGAGACAGAAAAGAGTTGACAAATTGAGGGAGGAAAGGGGGAGGATTTATCTCTCTGTTGGTTTGAATGACTCTTCCATCTCCCATCTGACCTCCCATGTGATAAGACAAATACAGAGCTCACACATTAAAGTTGGAAATGGGCCAGAATCAGAACCATTTCAGATGTAAAGCCAAGATACAAGATACAAGGTTCAGTTATTTATCATTTTACATCACAGGGTTTGTACAAACAAGTTGCAGTTCCCTCTATGCTAATCACAAAATAAATATTATACAGATGGCTGAATAAGTCATAAAAATAATGTATTGTTTATGGTGGATGAGCTGAGGAGTCTCACAGCCTGAGAAACGGAGCTGCTCTGTGGTGGTACAGCAGCAGATACTTCTACAGAGTGAACAGACTGTAGCTGGGGTGGGTGTTGTCTTTGAGCATTCGTTAGCATCTCTCTTTTAGGTACAGGAACAACGATGGCTGTCTTGAAGCAGGTGGGGACTCTCTCCTCTCCTGTCAGGGTGATATGATGAAAATATCAGTAACAATGTCAGCTAGCTGACTGGTGCATGTGTTCGAGGGATGTTATCAGGCCAAGCAGCTTTACTCACATTCACTGTCAGCAGGATTTATGTTTGCTCTAAAGGCCGCCACACACCGGGTCCGACGTCTTCCTTATCCGACTTCCTTCTCCGACCACTCCGTCGGATCCGTTCGGTAGAAAAGTCACATTGAAACACACCGCCCCGGCTACACAGCAGCGTATACGTTCTGCGCCTGCGTGAGATGCAATAAGTCTCCTGAAACATCGGGTGGCGCTAGTCTCGTGCCAGTCACCCAAAACATAAAAACAGGAAATGACAGAACGGCGTGCGGACCGTAGCTTATCAGAACAAAGCACACACAGCGTTAGCTCGGCATTACTTGCGTGATGTCGTATTACGGTGGTCTCTCTTCCACCAGGGCAGCCAGCTGCTCCTCAAAGTCCTCGGTCCACACAGCCATGGCTTCCAAACATACGTTGGTTTATCCCCAAAATAACGAACGGTGAAGTGTTGTTTGTAACTCTGTGCCGTCTCTGTTTATGTGGTTTGTTTACCATTGTCACTTCCGCCGCCCCTCCCACACGCCGCGCTGATTCGCTGGCACACCGCCAGTCAGAATGGTCACTGAACAGCTAGCTAACAACCAATCAGAGTATCCGACGGCGTCCAACCTCAGACGGCCGACTTCGCATGTTCAGTCGGATCAGACGCAGCTGAACACACCGAACAGAGCAGCTCCCGAACTCGTCCGACTCTCTCCGAACGCTTCAGACGTCCGACGTCGGACCCGGTGTGTGGGGGCCCTTTGGGTTAACAAACAGCACAACATATACTTGCTTAAATGGGTGAAATCCACTGCAGAGATCAATGGGCACCTTTGATAAACAGTCAGATTAAGTGGGAAGTATGGGATGTTGCAGACTCAGGTCAAAGTAATTCAGCCACACTTCAACATAAAAGTGTTGAACT
Organism: Lagodon rhomboides; assembly: GCA_039737535.1. Lineage (NCBI taxonomy): Eukaryota > Metazoa > Chordata > Actinopteri > Spariformes > Sparidae > Lagodon > Lagodon rhomboides. The sequence goes on from CM077787.1 coordinate 2,330,126, forward strand.
TTCAAAATGTATTAAAGATACTAATCAGTTAGTTAATCACTTTTTTGTTGTATTTGATATATTCGATACGTTCACTTAGATGTAGACTTGTAGTCAAGACCGCCTAAACCGAGACCAAGACCAAGACCAGAGAGTATCAAGACCAAGACCAAGACCAAGACAGACCAAGTCAAGACCAAGACTTGTTCAGCTCGAGACCAAGATCGAGACCGAGACCAAAAAAAGACTAGTTTTTTGCCATTTTGCATGAGTTGTAGAACCCGCACGCTGGTGCACCAAAAAATGCATTAAATTAAATGCAAAATACAAATAGTTTATAGTACAAATAGTACAACATTGTACTTCAAATTGTACATTAACAAGAGGAAGAACTGGTCACCTTGATGTGTGCAATGGCATCTCAATTATAACACACTTTATCAAGTTGTAGTTGTAGCTGTAGTTCAGTGGGACAAGAACAATATAACACAGACATCACAAAGAACAGATACATAAACATATACATTCAAACTGTAGAACAAAAGGCTACTACATCATGAATGCATTTATGTCTTGAGTAGACTTGTAGTCAAGACCGCCTAAACCGAGACCAAGACTCTACCAAGACCAGAGAGTATCAAGACCAAGACCAAAGACTGTCGAGGCCGTGACAAGACCAAGACCACGGAGAAGTGGTCTTAGACCGAGACCGGTCTCGGGAACTACAAGTCTACTTAGATGTGAAATGGAATATAAATGTAATGTACTAACAAATCCGAGCCAAGCTCAGTGAATGATTTCACATAAATTAATAATAAATTCCACCACTGATGAGGGTGTGTGAGATGTGTGGTCATGATTAACTCTGCTTGTGTTCAAACATGTCAGTTTCGGGTCGTGCACGAGTGTTTGCTGGTACAACCAACATTCATCTGTGTGTGTGTGTGTGTGTGTGTGTGCGTTTAGTTGTGTGGCGTTTATCAGAGCTGACATTAACAGACAGGCCTCCTGCTCAGAGACGAATGAGAGGGCAGATTGTGTTGAAGCTGATGAAGTGGCCTGATGCTCATTAGACGGCTGCTGATAGGCTGATGGATGCTTCGCAGTTTTAAGGCGGCACTCCCTTAATGATGAATGGAACTCTGCTTTTTAAGGCGGCACCTCTCTCTCTTTCTTGCCTCCCCTCTCCCAGACCAAACAACTATCTTCAGTGTTTATTGAACTATTTGATTTAATAAAGAAAGTCTCATTAAAACAAACGAGCTCTCTGTGTCTGATTAATGATATGTTCATCAATAGCAGAGAACAAGAATATTGGCTCAGGCTGACTTAGTTCACCAGTTAGGCTATTTATTTATTGGCTCAAGGTAAACGGGTGAATATTTCAGCCAATCAGAAGAGTTCGCAAAGTGGGATGAAAGTTCACAATCAAGTCTTGGGTTCGGATTGTCTTGATATATCGATCTCAGTTAAAGTCAATGTTGGGGATAATGTGCTGCAAAGGTAACGCTGAAAAGATTGTTGCACCTCCGTGGCTCGTTGCTGCAGACAGGTAAAGACCAAGAGTAAGGATGAATTCACTTTTTAATTGCAAATGTTTAAAAACGAACCCTGTGCTCTCCTCAGTTCTGGTGTTTATTCCTCCAGACGCTCGAGGCTCTTTCGAAAGGCTCTTTCCTCCAGAGCTCACCAGCTCCAGCAGCAGTTAATGCTAACAGGGTTGTTTGTTAATCCCAAACACAGATGTCCTTTCTTTCCACTCTGGTCTGTTCGTCTGTTATTTATCCAATTTTTAAATTAAAAAATATCCAAAAGGCACCAACAGGTGAGCCCTGCAGACATCTCGCAGCTAGCGATCAGTCAAGGCTGCCAAACCATTGATTATGCATAACATCAAGCAGTAACATAATCTAAACATGTGAGTTGTATACAAATCCAGTCTCCAGATAGTTTACATGAATGAGGAAATTAGCTATGACCAAAACCATTTTGTGTACGAAGCTTTAAACATGTATTTCTGCTTTTTAACATGCGGTCCGACTGGGATTGTCTCACTTTTGGATTATTGTGTGCTTCATTTTTCAGCTCTGGAGGACGGCACTTGATCAGGCCATACAATATCGCCCCTCATCAGATTTGTAACTGCAATACACTTGAGTTTCTGTGCTTTAATTACCCGCTATGAAACAATACCTTCCATAGTACTTCCATTCCCTAATAACTAGTCATACTTCCGCTGTTATTTTGGTGAAAGTAACTTAAAAGCAATCATTAACGCATTACTCTACACGAACAGTAATTATGTAATGTAACTGTTTAGTTGTAAATGAAGGTAACCAGTTCTATTAAATACACTACTGTACATTTTGAAAGTATCTTGCCCGACACTGATTTAAGTTTCATTATTTAAGGCATCTGATTTCTTAAATGTCATGTTAAAGACAAACCTAGATTAAAGAAATGTCCTAATCTGTGTCTTCTTACATGCATGTGCAAAGATTTAAGACTAGACTAGAATAGTAGAATAGTAACAGCAGATGAGACTATTTTACCTTCAATTTAAAATAATGTTTGCTGAAGGTTTTTCGACCTGTTGGTGGCGCTATGAAAAAAGTCAAGGATCACCAATGTCATCTGGGAATTATGAATCTGTGCAGAGTTTCATTGCAATCCAACAAATAGCTGTTGAGATATCTCAGTCTGGACCACCAGCAGCGGACTCATCGCCTCAGATGATGCTCAGTGATTATTAGATTATCACTTTAATAAATGAGAGTGAGACGGAAAGACAAAGAAGGGAGACGGAGGGAGACAGAAGGGGATCAGAGTGCGAGCTATTGATTTCCAAACCAGCGAGAACAAACAGGCTTTGAAATGATGCTCTGATTAGGCCAGGCAGCATGATTAGTTCATCAATAACACAAATGAAAAACAATCTCTCTCCATCTCTCCGTCTGTTATCATTCTTTAACTCCACCGTCTGCCTCCGTGAAACGGCTCTTTGCTGGAGAAATCAATAAAGCCACCGACACACTGGCTGCTCGCTTTGTGAGACGACAACATTTGAATGTCAACTGCTTCGTACAGTCTCCGGTGTTTTTCTCTGTCCTCAGAACTTTGTCCCTGCTGGGACTGGACCTAAAGAGACGTCTCTTTATCAAACAGGCTGCTGTGTCGTGCTTTAAAGGCAGCTTTTGTTTCTAAAGTTGTGCGGATTGGATCGTTAGCAGCAGGAAGTTAATTGAAATAGCTTTGGGACAAAGGTGGAGGACAAAAGTAAACATCCTTCATCTTTACTGAAACTGGCAAGAGCTAAATCATCTCTTAACCTTTTGAGCATGTCTCAAAGAAATTGAATCGAACACAACTGGATTTGTTTTTTGTCTTGAAGACGTTTCACCTCTCATCCGAGAGGCTTCATCAGTTCCTGCTCCCTTGACTAGGCTGAGACTAGTCCAACTAGCCGGTGTGGAGGTCCAGCTATTTAACCTCTCAGGAGGCGGGCACAAGGCCACTGATGCCTATGGGTCGTATGTGCTCCATTATTGCCAAACGACAGTCGTTAGTATGGTCGTTGGGGATGGTGGAGAGTTGGTTTCGACTTCGTTAGTGCTCTATTGTGTTGTAACGACAGTCGTTGGAGTCACATGAGGCCCTTTGTGCACAGCCGTTATTCTTAGAGGCTAAGTTGTTGAATCTCCTGGGAAGACATGAAAGGGCAGCATTGTAAATTGGAGATAGGTGGTGTCGCAGACCCCCTCCTCTGTTTAGAGATGGTTTTTCAATTTTTGCATAGATGGCTTCCTTTACTCCTCTTTCAAACCATCTATCCTCTCTGTCCAAGATGTGAACATTATTGTCCTCAAAGGAGTGAGCTTTTGAGCATGTTTCTTTTTTAGGGTTTGATGCCGTTTGTGCTTCTGTGTCCGGAGCATTAAAACCCCAACAGTCCCACAAATGGTCAGATTGGACCAAAAATCCATTTGTGCAGCAGCTTCACTCCCATTGCTCTGTTAGCTAGTTAGTTATCCCAACACTGAGATATAAAGGGCACATAACTCCATGGAGAGTGTGTTTTTGGAGCAGTGGGCTGTTGGACAAGTGGGGTTTTGGTCCGATTTAGAAATCCATGTGACTATTGGGGTTTCTGAATAATGGGCTGTCAGTCCCCATAAACAGTGATGAACACAGTCAGGACGGTGACTCATGAAGCTGGCTGTCCATTAGCTTTTTGCATTCTTATTTCTGCATTTACTGATAAACTACTTAGATTATTTAGATAATTGTGCTTGGTAACTGATGATATTTTAGATTTCACACCAATCAGTTCTTCAGAAGTCAATATTAGCAGGATTTCTTCAGATTCTGTTGGGTAAACCCTCGTATCTGATTAGCTGTTCATGGTTGATCTCTTCACAGCTGCTCTCGCTGCTGATGAGACACTTGACGTCTCTTGTTTCTTTTCATTTTTAGGCAATTCAGAAATTGGGCTCTTCAGATTATTTCGAGTGATTCTTTGAGGTCGGATAAAAATGGGCCCTGACTCGAACATGTTTTCATAACTTCTTTAGACGTCGCTCTTCCTCTTCACCATTTTAAATAATGTGAAACCCCATTAAAGCGATGTGATAACTGGAGTTATGTGGCAGGTATTAAACGATTGGTGTAATGTTTCCATGTGGGATATTAACCAGAGTGTTGTTTCATTTAATGGGTTTCACAAGACATTTGAACAGGAACACTTTGAAGCACCGTGAGTTTAATTTCTGACGCTTTCAGACCTTTTCTCTCATCTAATTTCAGTTTTTGTCTCACGTCCCTGAACATCTCTGCCTCCTCCAACCTTTGTGAAAGTGTGCAGAAGTATTTGAACAAACAGCACAGCTGCGTCACGTCACTTCACTTTGCTTTGAGATCCATCTTGTTTGCACAGGACCGTGGAAAATGCGCAGTCTGTAACTATTCAGTGTTACACAGCGGTGGACTAAGCTACATGTTAGCAGCTAACGCTACTTTGCACGTTAGGTCACTCCGAGTCCTCGGTGATCTCATATGATTTCAAATCAAGCTCTAAACATGACCTGTAATGTTTTCTTACCTGGTCACTAGGAAATGAGCCATGTCAGCATCTGTTTTCAGTCCCAGTTCAAACTGAAGCTGCCTCCATGAGTTGAACGCGTACCGATGTTTATTCTGGTTCCGGTCCGGCTTTGGTCGTAATTTCGTTTGGACTCACGACTTGCCGCTGATAAAACCTTCGTTTTCTTCTTAGTATGACTTTTTAGTGGACTTTGTGTGGTGGTGGGTCGTTTTCTGGCCGTAGCAGAATCCATTACTACACAAACACTAGTTTGGGTCCACCGCGCTTGTCTTCTTCCTGTTTACAAGCCGTCGAGGACGCGCATTCAGCGTCATCTGACGTCACGGCTGCAGGACTCCACGGGAAATTCAGACCACGAATTGCAGCACATGATGCAGCACACAGCCTGTTCAAGGCTCATTCTGTTTGTTTATGAACTCTTCATCACCCATTAGCATTAAAAAACTTAAAATGCATGTTTGTTTCACTGGACACACAGAGTTCAATAACTGCCGTTACTCTTCCGGCTGATGAGAGAAGAGTTCAGATCTGTTTGTGTGAGCAGATTACAGAAACAGATTCAACTTGCTCTCTGCGACTGACTCATTTCGCTGTCACCTTGTCCACATTCTCTGTTTTGTGAAAGAAATGTCGATTAATTAAGAGCTCCCGAATAAATAAAGCTTAAAAAACGAACCCGGAGTGATCGGAGAGTTCTGTATTCTGCTTTTAAAAGGTTTTATAAAAGAGGCACTTCAGCTCTCAGGGGAGAGAAGAAGAAGTGTGTCCTGCTGTAATACACCTTCTGGCAAATTACACTCTATAACAGAAACCGAGCATATGTGCCAACAATTTAAAAGCATTCACCTGAAAAACTTTTTTTAAGTCACCAGAGCGGGAGACAAATGCACCGCCAAAGTAGGACAAAGTACCAGAATTAGGTTTCTAAGCTGCGGTGACATACAGTAAGGAGTTTAAAGAGTAACACGCATTCGGTAACAATGACCGAGCCGGAGGAAAAGCACTCCGAGTTAATCTAATATAAACTTTATACATCGTACACATCAAACTCCTGACAGGAAAAACAGCCGGCGTAAGCAAATATGGGAGCGTAGTGTCCGAGACGGAGACGAAGGCAGACAGAGGGAATAATGAGAAGAAGAAGATGCTCAGACAAGCAGAGTACGCTCAACGTAAAGGGCCACGGCAGCCTGGAGACGATTACTCCAGTGATTCAGAACATTTCCTACACATTATGTAAACTTTATATCAGAAGGTTTCCAAACTTTGAGGCCGACTTCCTTCTCCGACCACTCCGTCGCCTCCTGTCTGACCCGTTCGGTAGAAAAGTCTCATTGAAACACACCGCCCCGGCTACACAGCAGCGTATACGTTCTGCACCTGCGTGAAATGCAATAAGTCTCCTAAACATCGGGTGGCGCTAGTCTCGTGCCAGTCACCCAAAACATAAAAACAGGAAATGACAGAACGGAGTGCGGACCGTAGCTTATCAACACAAAGCACACACAGTGTTAGCTCGGCATTACTTGCGTGATGTCGTATTACGGTGGTCTCTCTTCCACCAGGGCAGCCAGCTGCTCCTCAAAGTCCTCGGTCCACACAGCCATGGCTTCCAAACATACGTTGGTTTATCCCCAAAATAACGAACGGTGAAGTGTTGTTTGTAACTCTGTGCCGTCTCTGTTTATGTGGTTTGTTTACCATCGTCACTTCCGCCGCCCCTCCCACACGCCGCGCTGATTCGCTGGCACACCGCCAATCAGAATGGTCGCTGAACAGCTAGCTAACAACCAATCAGAGTATCCGACGGCGTCCAACCTCAGACGGCCGACTGAACATGTTCAGTCAGATCAGACGCAGCTGAACACACCGAACAGAGCAGCTCCCGAACTCGTCCGACTCTCTCCAAACGCTTCAGAGTCCGACATTTTAGCCGGTGTGTGCGCTGAATGTTGGACCGAGACCGGCTTCTACAAATCACCAATCATACCTACAGGCTCCTCCTTGTCTTAAAATCAGATTCTCGTTGTAAACTCTGATCAATCAATGTGAAAACAGCCTCCGAGTGTCGAACTCTGGAACTGAAACTATTTAAAAATGCTCGGCAAAGAAAGTCAAGTATACATTTTTGGAGTTAAAGAGGGAAAAGCTGCAAAAACGAAAAAAAAGAAAAAGAAAAGAAAATGCTGTTATGGTACTTTAAGATGAGTCACACACACAAACACAAACCTACACACACATAAACACACACACACGCACAACACCGGGGTCACATTTCCATACAGAATCTCTCCATCGGGATCGTAGCGTGTCGCCCACCAACCGCACAACAAGAACACATCACACACACCCTCACTTTCATCCTCGGGTTCATCAGACACACACACACACACACACACACACACACACACACACACACACACACACACTCCACATCCTCTCATCTTTCTCAGAACAAGACAAACACACGCAAACACACACACTTCATCTCCTCTCAGTCCTCATTACCTCTGCTGGCAATATCCATCCTACTCGGAACAACACACACACACACACACACACACACACACACACACACACACACACACACACACACACCACTTCATACACCCCACCTTGCCTCTTCTCACACCCTACACCTTTTTGAAACTAATGAAAAAAAGATGAAATGCATGAGAGAGCAGCCTCCCTCCTCTCCTCCATCCAGCCTGCTGCTCTCATCACTGCAGCTCTCTTCTTCTTCTTCTTCTCTCAGCTCTCCTCTTCTTCTTCTCTCTTCTTCTTCTTCTTCTCTCAGCTCTTCTTCTTCTTCTCTCAGCTCTCTTCTTCTTCTTCTCTCAGCTCTTCTTCTTCTTCTTCTCTCAGCTCTTCTTCTTCTTCTTCTCTCAGCTCTTCTTCTTCTTCTCTCAGCTCTCCTCTTCTTCTTCTCTCAGCTCTTCTTCTTCTTCTCTCAGCTCTTCTTCTTCTTCTTCTCTCAGCTCTTCTTCTTCTTCTTCTCCTCTTCCCTCCATGTATACCTATTGTCACCACTCCTCTCCCATCCCTTCCTCTCTCTCTCTTCTCCATCTTTCTATTTGCCTTCTTCCTCAGTTTTAATTCTCTCTAATCTTTTTTTTTTTACCTCCATCCTCAGTTCTCAGCGCTCCTCCTCTCTGTCCAGTCTCTTTGAACAAATGATGATATAATCATTCTGAATAATGTGAAATCCCGTTAAAGCGATTTTCAGAAATCATGACTTAGACACATGGCAGACATTAAACATGTAACGCGAGTCATAATCGGTGCTTAATGGAATGTTTCCATGTGGGATATTAACCAGGATGTTGTCAGAATTAATGGGTTTTACAAGACATTTGAGCAGGGACACTTTGAAAGCGTTGGAAATTAAACTCTGCAGACCTTGAACTGAACCGTTTCTCTCTTCGTCCAAACAAAACACTTCAGTTTTTGTCTCACGTCCCTGAACATCTCCGCCTCCTCCAACCTGCTGCTGCTGTTCGTCAAAGTGTGCAGAAGGATTCGAACAAACACCACAGCTGTGTCACGTCACTCTACTTTTAGGAAGCTTCATTTGTTTTTCTACAAATTATGTGTACTTTTACTTTTCTAAAGTTGTTTTTACAGGCGTTATGTTCTAGCTGGACTCTTTTACAGCATGTCACCTGATAATGTGTTTTACAAAAGTCATCATCACTAAGCTCCCAGAATAAATGTTGTCATGATGAGAGCAGAGAAGGTGGAACTCAAACACAGGCAGGAAGTACAAGAGATGAGGATTTATCAGGGATCACGAAGGCCGAATCAAAGACCGGACTTAAATACAAGTTAAACTAACGAGGGGATGAGATGCAGGTGAGGGAGGGTGGAGAAACACAGGTGGGTGGAATGAGTGGAAAAACACCAGAGTGTCAAGTTTCTGTTTCATGTTGTGTTTAGTTCAAGTCACTTCCTGTTTTATTTTGTAGTTCTTGTGTTCGGCGTCTCGTCTTCCCTGTTCTGTTTTGACTACCTGCACCTGTCCTCTTGTGTCTCACCTGTGTCTTGTTCCCTCATTTGTGTCTTGGTATTTAAGTCCTGGTTTTTGTTCAGTCTGTGTCGGATCATTGTTTTGTTTTGTAACCTCAGTCTCCTGTCCGTGCATCCACCACGTCAACTGCCACCACACCTGACACAGGGGAGCATTAATGAGACATGGAAGACAGGTGTGGAGGGAGAGCAGAGTGGAGAGGAGCACGAGAACACAGAAAAACAAGACCACAAACAGAAATATGTACTTTTTGTCACCACAGACTGAACTGTTATGATACTTTAAAGCCCCGTTTACACGAAGGGAAAACGCAGATATTTCCAGGCGGTTTGGCCTCTCATTTACACGAAAACCCAGTTTTTATCACAGAAAACGATTATTTCTAAAAACTCCGGGCAAAGCAGAGAATTTGGAAAACTCCGGTTATGTGTTGTCGTGTCAGCTGGGAGAAACGGGGTTTTAGGTTCTCACGCTCATTAGGCTATGCGCCAGAAAATGCTTAACGTCATGTGAGCGTTGTTTTGAAAGGAACAGGAAGTCGCTCGTGTTATTCGTTGTTGTTGATTCTGAGGATTCTGATTGGCTTGCATGGCTTTATCCTTCTCCCTACACTGCCGCCCAGAGGTTTGGCAGAGTTAGAATGGCGCTCGACGGCGTATTTATGCGAAACGATGTTGTGTGCACGATGTTATTTTTGAAAACGGAGGGGGGGAAATATTCATTTCTCTAAATACCCTGCTATGTATAAACGTGGACTGAGTTATATCATGATGTCACCAAACTTGACTTAACTTTCCTTTGCTCTTCACACAGCAGTATTTAAGGTCATGTGACATCACGTTGATTCATTTATGATGTAACGTGGAGTTATGTGACTTTATCTGATGAGATGTAGGAAGGGTCCACATGGTCACCACCTTATAAATCAGTGCTCTACTCTCCTGCACGCTGGACACGACAGTATAACGAGCAGACAGGGTCGACTATTGGAAATATAAAAAAACATTTATTCAAAGAAGTGAAGAAGAAAAAAAAAAAAACTCGAAGAAATAAATTAGAAACAAATGGTCTCACAGGTATCTGATGTCCCCTCTGAACACACTCGGAGGGCCGCTGCCTCTAATGACCGTCTGCGGGGAAAATGCTTTTTAGGATGCATGAGATTTTTCAGCTCCAGTGCCACCTTGTTAAACTGAACAGCAAGAAGCGTCCCACAGGGCTGCCCTTCACCACACACACACACACACACACACACACACACACACACACACACACACACACACCTCGTGTACGGAGCCTCCTCTGAATGAATAAATGACCCTCTCTCTGCTCAGCGTTGAGACATCGAAGCTCTTTCGATATCATGTTAATGTCCTCTCCTGGACATCTGCAGTGAGCGTGATGTACGATGGAAACGTGTGAGACGAGCTCAACTTCTACACTTACGAGAAATAAATAGATCTGTATTAACTGAAGCTCAGTTCGGATACGATGATATAGCATTTAGGGTTATACTCGAATGCTTCTAGAAATATTCTTATATCTGTTATTCGTTTTAATTTCAAGTAGAGTCAAGAAAGATTTTAATTCAAGTAACATAACTAAGTGAATGTGTGTAAATGACGTAAACAATGTTAAAGGGATATTCCGGTGTAAGTTTAATCCATGTTCTCATTACGTATGAATGAAAATGTCTGATTATTACTCCATTACTTCCGTTCTTTTCCCTGTCAGCTCTCGATAATAAGAACTGAGCGTTCCATGGAGTAATAATCAGACATTTTCATCCTTGAGCTGCAGAAATCTACTGCACTCGGTAATCGACTCGTCAGGGCTTCCCCACACAGGCAGGCTGCTGGAGGAGAGGGTGAGTTGTGCTGTGTTTTTAATACAAATCCAGCAAAGCTAGCAGATGTTTGATGCTTCGTACTGTGTGCTGGGACTGTACATGTACTGTTGCTGAAGTTTGCTGCTGTTCTCACCATTAATTGTGGCTTTTTGATGGCGGTTTCTAGTTGGAGACATAAGCTGCAGTGTATTGTTATCGTGCGGTCTTTTCTGAGGTTGCTAAAACTAGCTAAGCTAGCGGTCAGCTAACTTGACCTCTCGAGGGGGAGTCTTACTCGGTGTCAAGGTGTGTTAGACCATGGATTGTTATCACTGCAACACAGATAATGTGTGTATGTTTTCATGTTTTAATCACACGTTTCACTTATTTAAGCTCAGTCTCATGTATTTTTAAACACTGTGCATGTGCCGTATCTTCATGTCAAACAGAATGACGGAGTTTCATTTAAACACAAACACAGAAATATGATAAAGAAGCCACATTTTCTGCCTCTGCAGCCTAAAAGAGAAATCACATTTCGGATTACATCTGAAAGAATTGTACATCATATCGCACATGTAGGTCAGATGCATGATGGGGGATTTTCAGCCTGAACACCTCCGTGCTTTACGTTACATGTGCAGATTTATGTCTGTGCAGCACATTCATTGTAAGCTTATTCATGGACGGCGATACAATAGGTGAGTGGGATGTAAATGAGGTGTGCATGTAGGCTTTGTGGAAGCTGGAACCTTGTAAGTCATGTACAGGAGAAAAAATGTCAAAGCACAATGGCTTAACGATGTCCCTGCGATTATAGAGCGATTACGCAAGAGAAAAGTGTCGGGGAGAGATACAGCTACAGCGGGAAAGACAGAAATGGCTCTTCTGAGGAGAGAGAGAGCAATTACAGAACTATAGGGGAGATGTAATGTGGCTGTGCAGGGTGAAGGTCCTGCTTCACTAGATTAGTTTTCAGTCTCTGATGGAGGGTGAGGTGAAGCTGCGAGCTTACCCTGACGGAAAGGTCATTTTAGCTCATAAGAGCTGAGAGAAAGAGAATCTACTCTTGGATGAATATCGGAGACTTGGAGGACGTGCAGAGAACTTAGCAGAGGTGTTAAATCTAACCAGAGAGTCAAACCACACCTGGAGGATTACAGGTGCAGGGCTGAAGCTCTTGTTGCCTTCTTTTCTACTTTTTGTCACACGTAGATGTAGGGAGTCCTGTTTTTGTTGGGATAGAGTGGGAGGATGAAGTGTTTCGGCTACAAAACAGAGCTTCTTCAGATGTAATATGGTCCTTAATAAGCATAAAACGATATCTACATGGAGAAGTAAAGAGTAAAGATTGTAAAGAGAGGAAGCAGTAATCACACTGTGCTTATGAATCTGATTAAACCTGAAGGTTGCGTCCTGTGAAGCCCTCTTTGTCAACGGCAAATGACACAACCACAAAAGTACTGTACTGTGAGAAGAAAACTACAGTTCGTTGGTTTAATTAATTATGATAACATTGTAAAAAAGTAATTGCTTCACAGGCAGTCAGACATTCAGGCAAGGAAAGTGGTAAACAAACCCTCCAGGATAACCATTGTTAGAAACTGGAGTTCATCGTGAAGCGTTTAGCTCCGTCGCCCTCGCAGTGACGAGGCCGTGGGTTCAAGTCGAACAACCGGCGGAGACGATTCTGTGTGTAAACATGTTTCCTCCCACCTATTAAAGAAATGCAAACTCTTCAAGGTCTCATAATATGCTCATTTTACAGGTTCAGATCATTGCTGTGGCAGTTCTATATTTTTCTACTGTTTGAATGCTGTTTTATCTCCTGTCTCTTTTCCTGTAAAAAGCCCAGTCTGCTCTAATTGGTCAGTTCTCACAGGTCTGAGCAGGCACTGCCCTCCATGTTTCCCCATCAGCTGTGTCAGTGTTTTTGCAACCATTGAGGACCTGGCTGTCAGGTAGGCTGGTAGAGGACGTGGAGGAAGGACCCAGATGCACAGACGGGAAGCAGATCAAGGGTTGCGAGGTTCAAAAAGTGATTTATTTTTCCAAAAAACATGAACATAGCAGGAACGAGCCGTGAAGACAAACTAACAATGATGAGACACAGACTGAACGAAAACCAGGACTTAAATACATGACAAATGAGGGAACGAGAAACAGGTGAGACACGAGAGGGCAGGTGCACATGATTAAGACAGAACAGAACAGGGAAGACGAGACATGACACAAGACTACAAAATAAAACAGGAAGTGACTAGAACTAAAAACATGAAACTTGACGAGACAAAAACACAGAACATGACACTGGCAGCTCATTTGTTCATTTCTGAAAGACATGTAAATCTCAGTTTCTACAAAATGCTGCCTTTAACTTCAGCAGGGTATAAATATCAACCCATCAACTGTATCAGCTAAGACATTCTTGACATTAAGGAATCCCTGACATTCGAAAATTGGCTGGGTATTAACATGCACCATAAGACAAAATTAGAAGAGCGAAAGGTCTTTAATATGTTTCGCCTAACTGCACTGAAGCAGCTGACCAGGATATGGAAACAACCCAAAACACCAGAATTACATCTGTGGTATGAAACAATAGAACAAGTGTTTGAAATGGAGAGGCTTACACTCGTGGCTACTGGCAGCTTGGAGAGCTGGAATAGAGTATATTCGGGGTATATTGACAAGGTGATGATGTGCTTTGATAGCCTGGTGTAGGACGGGTGTTTTTTTCTCCACCTGGTCAGGGTTAGGAAAACATCTTCGGCTCAAAATATCTGTTTTGGTCGCCTCAAACACGGCTGGAGATTTCCCCACGGTCTCCTTTGAAATATCCAATGGTGTCACCCTTACAAATGTTGAAACACAGCGTAACTCCATCACTTTAAACAGTATAAACATACTGTATTTAATATGAACATGATGTGACACGTTTGTTTGCAGAGTCATTTCCTGCCGGGCGACCAGGCTGATAAATGTGAGATAGTTATTTATAAAGAACTTGAGTTTCTTAAAATCAAAAACAATGTACAAATTCTTGAGGTTATTGAAAGAAGTAAGAGTATCAAAAAAATACTCAAGTTCTTGAGTTTTTGTCGTATCTTGATTATTATTTCTTCCAACTTTTCTTAATCTTGTTGTTGATCTACGGACGGCTGCCAGATCTTTCATCACATCATCTGAAGTGCACCTGTTTTAGCTTTGAACAAAAAGCTGCTTTTAAAACAGGCTGAAATGAAAAAGCTGCGACGAGCTCATTAGGCTTTATCGTTCTTCAGATCTCGGTATGTCCACCGTAACTACTGAGGCCACATCAAGGACACCAGGACCTTCTGTGAAGGTGTCTTCAGAGGCCAGAAGCAGAGATGAAGCCGGCCTTTTTCTGCGTTTCACAGTTTCATCCCTTCATCTGTCACATGGCTCATGGCCACGGTAAAGCAGTAAGGAGTTGGTAAAGGTTAATGATGTGAGGATGCTTGGGTTTGGAAGCTTTAAGGGACAGAAGGAGCTTCGGCCTGCAGGCGTGAAGCTTTTTTACACCTGCAGCAGGAGTTATCCTCTGCAATCGATGTTTTCCTGTTGACTGTTTGAGGCACATTTACTCCACCGCCACATAACAAACTGTAGTACTTACCGGGCGAGATATGGATAATCCACCAGGAGAACAGATATTTAGAGAAAAGGAACCAGGTGCTTCTTAAAGCTGATCCATCGCCAACCACACAACCCGAGGCGACTCTCCATCCTCTACAAAGAGACGTGTAGGAAGGTTCGGGAAGGAAAATCAATGCCTCAAACATACTGCACCACCAAATGCGAGATCTATACAGAGAAAATATTGCTGCCAATACAACGCCGGGGCAACATTACGCTGTGAAATAGCCCGGGGAGAAAAAAATAGACCCATAAAGTGGAGCTGGACGACGTCACGGCCATGAAACATCCATTAAAGGCCGGTCCCTTTCCCAGCGAGTGGGCGAGGACGCCGGGTCGCTGCTGCCGCCATCCATCCAATATGAAGCAATACAGGCGCGTATGAGTGTTGGAGGAAAGATGTGAGGCCGGAGAGATGGAGGGTGGAGGGAGGGAAGGAGAAATGAGCAGTGATGGAGTAGACTCGAGACAAAAAAATCTTGATAATCAGAGTCGAATGGATGAGGTGGAATGATGGATGGATGGATGGATGACAGGGAGGACGGAAGAGAGAGCCATATGGGAGGAAGGAGGAAAAACAAAATGATGTGTTCCAAGATGGAGTAGCTTTAATCAGAATTACAAGGGCCTGGCAGATGGAGTTACAGTATGTGGAGGAATGGATGGAAGGATGGAGGAGCGCTACAGATGACTCGATCTCTGTATAATAACTGGAACGACGCCGGGCCGCCGAGATGGAGGCGAGAAACGGGGAAATGTGGCGGACGAGAAAAGTGGTCGAGCGTTAGCGTGATGACAGACAGATGGAGGAGGATTTAATAAGTGGAATGACAGCTGGTTACCACGAGGGAGATTAGACGAGAAGAAAAGTGGTCATCATACACAAAACTGGGAGAATGATTAGTTACATGAGAAAAATGAAAGCAGGTGATTATCAAAGATGGATAAAAATGGAAGCAAATGTGATCGGTGTATAGTTACTGAAACGATGTCGGGCTGCCAGCAAGGAGGAGTACGACGGAGTATTAGGGCCATACTAAGAGGAAAAAAAAAAATAATAAAAAAAAACATTGGGGGAAATTAGAATAAAGTCAATGTTATGAGAATAAAGTCGTAATGTTACGAGAATAAAGTCGTAATGTTAAGAATAAAGTCGTAATGTTACAGATAAAGTCTAATAATCGAGAATAATGTAATAATAATAATACAAGGGGAAAAAAGTTGTTTTAATGAGAAAAAAGCTTCGATAGACTGACGTTAATCTCTTAATATTGTGACTTTTTTCTCGTAATATTTTGACTTTATTCTCGTAATATTTTGACTTTATTCTCGTAATATTTTGACTTTTTTCTCGATAATATTATGACTTTATTCTCGTAATATTTTGACTTTAATCTCGTAATATTATGACTTTTTTCTCGTAATATTTTGACTTTATTCTCGTAATATTATGACTTTATTCTCGTAATATTTTGACTTTATTCTCGTAATATTTTGACTTTATTCTCGTAATATTTTGACTTTAATCTCGTAATATTTTGACTTTATTCTCGTAATATTATGACTTTATTCTCGTAATATTATGACTTTAATCTCGTAATATTATGACTTTAATCTCATAATATTATGACTTTTTTCTCGTAATATTATGACTTTATTCTTGTAATATTTTGACTTTATTCTCGTAATATTTTGACTTTATTCTCGTAATATTATGACTTTATTCTCGTAATATTTTGACTTAATTCCCGTAATATTTTGACTTTAATCTTGTAATACTATGACTTTTTTCTCGTAATATTATGACATTTTTCTTGTAATATTACGACTTTATTCTCGTAATATTTTGACTTCATTCTCGTAATATTTTGACTTTATTCTCGTAATATTTTGACTTTATTCTCGTAATATTTTGACTTTATTCTCGTAATATTATGACTTTATTCTCGTAATATTTTGACTTTTTTCTCGTAATATTATGACATTTTTCTTGTAATATTACGACTTTATTCTCGTAGACCTAATATACTTTATTCTCGTAATATTATGACTTTATTCTCGTAATTTCCCCTCCAAAATATATTTTTTTTCTCTTAGTCTGGCCTTAATACTCCGTCGTAGAGGAGAAACGGATGGACGGACATAAGAGTGTGTCGTCGGCGTATAATGACATGTATGATGACGAGAATGACCGATTATCTCTACAGCGAGGAGAGAGGTCCTTGGTCGTGATCGACTAACGTGCTGGCAAACCGACAGACGGATAACAGATGCTACAAGTGACTTCACAAGTGACTGTCTGAAACAATGATGGTTACCACGATGGAGGGATGAAAAAGGAGTTCGGTCACCTCTTTTTTTCACGGAAAACAAGAATAAAGTGCCAAAAATGAAGAAGAGGAAATGATGAATGATTACAGTGATGGAGGGAAGACACACAGCGACTGAGAGATAGAAGAAGTGGAAGAAAGAAAAAGGAAAATTTCACACACACATACTGATGCATAGCTTTGCCAGTGCTGGTAACGAGAGGAGGAGGAGGAGGAGGAGGAGGGCAGGCGGGCTGATGGATGGTGATGTCACCACGGTTACGAACGAGGCATTTATTCCCGCATGAATAATGTATACACTTAACCGTCAACCCTGTTTCTTTCCTCCCTTCATTCTTGCGTTCGCTCTCCGTCCACACCGCTGTCCATCCATCCGTATCGCTCTGCCCGCCTTCTCATCTCTGAGCACAAATAAGAACAAATTGAAGCTGTAGGGAGTTTGTACGTGTGTGTGTGTGTGTAGATTGTATGTAAGTGTGCATGTATGTATGTGTGTGTGTGTGTGTGTGTGTTTAAGGGAAGGCGGTAACAAATTGGCGTTGCAGACTCCCACAGAGCTCCTCTCAGCCTCACAGAAATGCAGCACATTATATGGACACATTTTTTTTTACCATACTGTAGTTTCACATTTAAAGTCAGTGAACCGAGTCATTTTTTCATTGTTTGCTGCAGGATTGTTGAAACGTACTCCCACAATTTCTTCGTGGAGCAGGGCAGTACTTCCAGATGGATCACCATAAAAGTCAGAGCGAGTGACCTCAATACATATGTTCATGTGTTTCACAGTTGGAGACCCGACTGCTGGTCTCCAACTGTGACCCTGACACATGCAAGCAGTGAAGCTGACAGAGGATGACCAGAGGAAACTCCACGAGTCTGCTGACGTCTGCAGCAAAGAATCTGACTCATTTTTAGGACTTTAATATGCAGGGTTTTCTAAAAGAAAAGGCTACATATGTAAGTACAATGTTTGTATACTGTGTTTATTACCTCTAGTGGTCAGTAATTATCACGGCAGCAAAGAATGAAGACAGGCGAAGTAGAGTACTACAGGGTTTACCAATCCCAGTCCTCGAGGGCCACTGCCCTGCATATTTTAGATGTGTCCCTCCTCCACCACACCTGATTCAAATGATCAGCTCGTCATCAAGCTCTGCAGTGGCCTGATAACGAGCCACTCATTTGAATCAGGTGTGGTGGAGGAGGAAACATTTCAAGCATGCAGGGCAGTGGTCCTCGAGGACTGGGATTGGGAAACCCTGTACTAGTAAGTTCAAACAAGCACAAAGCTTCCACCCTGGAGACAGTCACATGACATCATATACGTCACGTAACTAACACCGTGTCCTAACTGGATGCATCTGACGCTCTCTGTCCACACTGATATCGATGAATCCGTTGAATATGTGCGTCTGTTGTCATGGAAACACATCAGCTGTGCGCTCCACATCAGGCTGGAAACAGACCTACGTACTCGGTAGTTAAACCGTTCAACCGTGGCGATCTCCCGCCAGCCAGCTGACACCGCGTTGACATTTTTGTTCTGCGTTGTACAGGTAGCTCCTCAAATCATCCAAATGAATTAGCTGCTCCGCTATCAACGCGACGCGAGTGACAGTTTATGAAACCGGGTGTCGGACAGTTAGGACATCCCAATAGAAAACAACTGATTTTGGAGCTAATGCTCGCATCGCATCCAGTTAGGACACGTTGTCAGGTATGTTCAGGACTGAAGTAACATAAACTTTATTTAAACCCTAACTATGATGTCTTCCTGAACCTAACCAAACTGTGAGATGAAGGTCTGATACATCTGTCACTGGTACGGTCCAACAGCTACAATAAAAGTCACTGACAATCGACCCGTTCAGTCGTTCAGGTCCGAGGATGGGCTGAAACTTTTTGGCCCATTGAGCCATGACAGAAAATTGTATTTAAAAAATCAAAGAGTTTAACAGCCCTTCTTCAGACGGCTAACCTGACTCTCGCCAGATGCATTTCGTTCCGCCTAGCTCCACTCACATCCATCTGGGATCGCTCCCGTTGGGAGGGATTTCAGCACCAGATTTTCAGGTCGAGCCAATCAGGACCGCCGGGCGGGAGTTTCATAGATGTGACGTAGCGGAGAAGCGACTGTTTTGATTCAGACAACAATGGCGGCTCGCATCGAGGAAGCAAGCGTCAACATTGATGCTGCTGTTTCATCCGTGTTGTCCAATCTACCCAATATTTTTTCGTTAAAAGAACATCAGAGAGGCTCTGAAGGCTTTTGTTGGTGGAAACGATGTTTTTGCCCTTCTCCCGACCGGATTTGGCAAGAGCTTGATCCACCAAATGGCTCCGCTGTGAGTGGTTGAAGTAGCACGTCAATAAAGATGACAGACAAGTGGTTTATCCAATCATATGCAAGGATTTTTGATAAGGCCCAGCCTTCTGAAACACATCTCCAATGGAGCGATCCCAGATGGATGAGTGGAGCGAGGAGGAACGAAATTCATCTGGCGAGAGTCAGGTTATCAGACGGCTCCTTCACAGTGCAATTCTTAAAAATGTAGACACATGTTAGATGTACTGTTTTGTATTATTGATACTAATATGGATATAAATTCCCATGTGTCTCACCACAGTGTAACGCACAAAGAGAAAAGCTCATATCTTGCAGTAAAATCACAGTTACTTCTTGTTAATTAACTTCTAAAACAGCGTTTATGATGTGACGTGTTCTGCACACATTTTAAACACAGCAGCGCGCCGTGTGATCGAATCACATGATCCTGAAAACAAAAGACCGCCAGCAGCGCCGACCAGCTGCATGTAAGCGAGTCGGGTCGTCCTGCTGCGTCCTCCTGGTCGGAGACGACACCGGGACACGAGTGTCCGTCCTCCCCCCGCCTGCGTCCACCGGACAGGACGGGCTTTGATCTGCTGATCTCCCCGCAGGCGCCAACCGGCCGCCCAACACCCGACTTCCTTCCTCTGGCTTTGAAGAGACGCCATGTCGAAAGAGGCACAAACAACACACACACACACACACACACACACACCAGCTCCACAGCAGCGTGTGTGTGTGTGTGTCCGCGGGGAGAAGGTGAGATCAAATACAGGTGAACTACAAAACAGACATGTAACAAAAGGAAATGTGTTTCTCGCCGACAGTCGCAGAGATGACCGAGGCAATCTTCCTCCAACACTGAAGCAGAATTAATTGATTTTTTCTACCTCGGGGAGGCGGAACAAGCTGCACACGGCGAACATATCAGACAACAGCCGCTTATTATTCATTGGATATTATCTTTCCACTGATACAGTTTTTACTTTTGCACCTTTTTTTCAGACTCTGAAGGGACGATGTTCGGCTTTTTACCTTTGACTGAGTTGAGTTTTACTCTGATTTTCAGTTTAAGTGATCCTTCGTCCATCACGCATAAGTATTTGATCTACCGTATTTCACCAGTTAATAACCCGGGCGTTTAATACGCAGGATCAACTTTGACCCAGGCGTTTAAAAGAAGCAGGCGGCTCTTCGCTGCAGGCCTTTATTTATCTCTACACAGACCTGCACCAGGCCATTATTGTGATGACAGCTGTATTTCACAACTCCAAGCTTAAACGTAGCGTCATACTTTTTATTTTTCTTCCTTCTTACGTTATCATTTATGTCCATTTGCTGTCCGTTCTCCTCCGTGTTGACCTGTCCTCCGCTGTGTGAAGGTGGGCCGTTAAACTCGAGTCGTTCTCTCTGACACTTCCTGTTTTTGTCAAAATAAGAGTCAGTCGGTCATCTCAGATTACGGTACACCCTTTTCTAACGTTAGCTACTTCTCTTATTTTGACAGAAAACAGAAGTGCCAACTGTTTACTTCTGCAAAAATAATGCAAATAATCGCCCCGGCGGTTATTCGGGTGGGCGTTTAATACGCAGAAAGGGTGCTGACCCCAGGCGTTTAAAAGAACCAGGCGGCTGTTTGCGGCCCGGCGATTAATTGGTGAAATACGGTATTTGGGAAGATGAAGAACTGGGGAGTGGTTATATTTTAACCATCGTGTGCCATTTAGCTTCCATTTATTTTATTTTACTAACGTCTGCAGCACACAGTGAGTGTTTTATATCGTCAGTGTGTCTGACTGTTGGGGTTTGTGTTGTATTTAAAAAATCGAAATAAAATATTCAGAAAAAAGAAACACAGGACTCCGGGCTGTTGGAAAGACCCCCGGACATATCATCACTTTTCTGAGGACTTGACAAACGTGCTGATCACCTCAAACTCTACAAACTCTTGTATATTCACCTCCAGTCCGGCTGATTTTTTTTTTTTTGCTCTCCTGGGTGTCGAGGGCTAAAATGAGTCTCGGTCCCTTCCTCATTTCGGTTCTTGGCTGAAGACGAGTGTTTTAATGAGCTTACATCCCAGAGGAAGACGAGGATAAAATGCACACAGTCGGGGCTCCTGGGCTGAGAAAACTTTAATAACCTGCACTGTTGGGTTATACGTGGACGCAGAGAGTGAATACCAAACGTCCCCCCTCGCTATTAATACTGGGATCTACCTGCTGAATGTACGTTTTGAGCTGGTCGGTGAGTGAAACAGCAGCGGGGTCATTCCATGAAATCGGTGCCTTTTGTGTCCCCAAGAAATTATCAGTCATAAAACAACAAACAAAGATGTAATTTGAAAATATAACATTACCATGTCTTCTCTCCTCAATAAAACATCAAATTAAAATCAATTAAATATTATTTTAAATAATAAAAATGATTTTTAAGCTGATGAGGGTGAGGTTTTTGGCCTGTCCCTCACTGTTGTTGTTGTACGTCAGCAGGACTTTTAATTTGTAAAATGTTGGCAAAATGTTAAAATGTTCACATTTACATATTGTTTTAAGTATGATCTTATTGTGAAACAGTGTTTTTGGTAAAAATCTATATTAATTGTAATAAATATTTACCAATTTATCGGTGTCCCATAATTTTATGTCAACCCTGTTACCCTAACCAAAAAACCCTATCAAAATAACGGTACATTCTAGATTTGACATGATTTACAGGAGGTTGCATCATCTCTGAACCAGGATGCTAACAGCTCAGTGACAAGTAAGTTTTGCTCATCTCTGATGTGCTATTTTTGATGTTTTTTCAAGGTTGAACCAGGGGGGACAAGCATACAACGTCAACCCTGTTACCATTTTTTAACATATAAATCCAAACAATTATTTATTTCTCATAATATAATCAATATGTACATGTAATTTCCTTTCAAAGTACATAGCATGTGCTTTAGCTAACATTTGTTTTAGCTAGCAATGGGCAAATTAGCTTGAAATGGTCAACCCTGTTACTGTCAACCCTGTTACCTTTCCAGTAACAGGACTTGACTAAAACAGTTATAAAATATGAAATTCCATAGCTGAGATGGCACAATATAATTTCTTGTCATTTTAAACTGTCTTTAATTCCTGGCTACTGAAAAAATAGCAATTAAATATAATTCAAATTTTAACTTTTCAAAGTTGAAAAGGCACCGATTTCATGGAATGACCCAGCGTTCACCTCATCAGAGTGTGTTTGCTCTCTATTCTGTTTGTCGATGCAGCGAGGGAATGACTGACTCGCGCCAACACGAGCAGGTGGCTTCATCCATCTTTCTATTTCATCATCTCTACCAACTCTTCAATCTAAAGAACAGAAGCAGAGATGACGAGGGAGGCGAGGAGTGTGTGCTTCAGAGAAAAAACAAGATTACAAGTACAAACACTTTAAAAAACTTTCAAATATGCACACCCACAAATACATCCCGAGTGGGATCTGACAGAGGATAAGAAGGGGAAATTAGGTGAGAGGGGAGATAAAAACAACAAGAGGAGGCGGAGTGATGGAGAACAAATGAAGAAGCAGAAACGCAGCGAGGGAATCAGGCGTGCAGATGGCGGAACAGTTGTTGTCAAACTCTTGCGAAAACAGCGTGATGTGCTTAACGAGACGAGCCTCTCCTCTCCGTCTCCGCCACCTCCGCTCACGCCCGTCTCTTCCACTTCCTCCTTATCTCGTCCTCGCAGTCCCTCTCCTCTCTCCTCCCAAATTTGTCTCTCCTCCCCTCTCTCACCCCGTCCGCCCTCCTCGCTCGCTCTGCCTCCGTCTGAGCTCTTCGCTGCTAACTTTGTGTGCACGGTGCCGTGGAGCGGAACCAAAGTCCGCCGGTCTCTGGACTCCGTCAACGCTGCTGGACGATCAGAATTAATACAGCAGAACCAGAGATATCAGTGTTTCTATTCCACCTATCAGTCCTTCTGAAGCGTACATTACCCACAATGCCAATCACCTGAGGCATTTTATCAGATTACATGCAGCTTCCTCTGGAGCTGTCGATCTGTTGGGACTAATTCTTCATCATTTGACGCACGCCGAACATCGTCACACGAACAGAAGTCGTGTTTTTATTCCACATTTCTGAAAGAGAAGTCGCAGTCGGGAGGAGGAGGAGCTGGGATTGTTCCTGGGGAGTCGTCCCGCGTCACGACATCGTGCGTACGTAGAAAACAATGGCCGTGGGTGTTACGTCACGTCATATTCCTTCAGTGTGTGTTGCTCTTTATGTTCTATGTGAACCCACACAACAGCATCGTGGAGGAGTGATGTGTGAGACATGTCCCATTTCTTTCCAGCTCTGATGCTCCCAGGAAATCAGCATTTTATTCAGAGCCGTCCGAGCATCGTACCTGTGTTCTCCTCCCGTCAGGTGAAGCAGGTCTGTGACTGTACCTGACAAAACCCTTGCAGGACGACACAGCCACACGAACCAAACATGGTAGATTTTAACAAGCTGCACATGCACACCACGATTCAACACTGTAGAAACATTCCAACATGTTTGGCAGGTTTTGTGTTCACGTCACATGTTGAACCAAAGTTTTCTTCTCCTCACTTTCTTCCTGTCACTGTCACAAAGGCTAGAGGACAATCCTCGGCTAAGCTTTAACAATATTTGGACGTCGGCAACCCGGAGTCCTGCTTTCTGCAGATAATATTAGAAATGACACCGGCTGAGGAGCCTCGGCGACGAGGTCGACTCCTCGGGTGACAAATCAAGTGAAATAAAACACAAAAGGCTGCTGAAATCCAGGGCAGAGCTGCACTCTCGCTTTGTATTCTGAGCTTCACCTGCTGATGTGTTGTGTGTGTGTGTGTGTGTGTGTGTGTGTGCCAGAGGCGTAAAGTGACACACATATCACACAGCGCTGTGTGTCACACTGGAGGGTAAAGATGTGTTCTGATACGACGGAAAGCTAAACTCCATCGCACGACGGCACAGAATTCAAGCAGAGGCGAGCAGACGGATCGAACGAACGAACGAGAGGCCACATCGGAAAATGTTTTGACGCACGTGAGAAATTTAAATGTGAAGACTCGTCACACAGGCAGATAAACAGTGAGGTCGGCTCTCAGGACGATGGTTAATAATGCTAACACCAGCTAAAGCTAGCATGCTATTTCCATACACATATAAGCCCTCCTGGTTCTGAGAACACGCCTCCATTTCTACATTTTCCAGCAGATTTTTCTGGCTGAGCTGAAGATTACGGAAGCGTATTGCATTCACTTGATAAATTTATTTTTTGGTTTGTTTTTCGGAGTAATTATTTGTGTTTTTCTGAGTAATTTATTTCTTGTCTGTTTTTTTGAATAATTATTTCTGTTTTTCAGAGTAATTTTTTTCCTGAGTTTACGGAGCATTTGAAGATCCATTCATTCACTGAGAGCTCGACTTCATGGTTACAAACATGACCGACTTGTTCAGTTTAATCAAGTTTTACTTTGATCTGGGTTTAAGACACTGGGAGATAGTCCTGTCTTTAACTCATATAGATGGTATTATATATTATATAATATTATATATGCGCGGGCAGGAGTCACCATAGGTCCACGACATGGTCCACGGGAGAACGGGAGTCTGTTACAGGTTGGATGTTCTCGCGGGAGTTCGAAGTATCTCGATATTTCAGAAAAAAAATTACTCAGAAAAACACAAATAATTACTCAGTAAAACAAACCAAAAAATAAATTTATCAAGTGAATGC
The DNA here is from genome assembly GCA_039737535.1 of Lagodon rhomboides. Classification (NCBI taxonomy): domain Eukaryota; kingdom Metazoa; phylum Chordata; class Actinopteri; order Spariformes; family Sparidae; genus Lagodon; species Lagodon rhomboides. The sequence goes on from CM077787.1 coordinate 2,355,124, forward strand.
AATACGCTTCCGTAGAAGATAACCACATATCGATCGTTCTTTTTGTTTCAATGAAACCAGTTGAGTTTCCACCGCTGGCCAGCTGTCCGCCGTCTGTGTCCGAGCAGCCGGGGATTCACTTTATTAAGTTGGTTTAAGGAAGCCGAGCCTCAGATCCTGAAGTTTACTCCTGTCTGAAATCAGATTTAGGACCAAACCAAAAAGTATGACAGCAGATTAAATTCCACTAGAAAAAGGGACCAGGACATCAAGATTTCACAGACAGAGACAGGACGCCTCCTGAATCCACAATCCTGTTGTGCTGTTTATACGAGACGGTAACGACACTTTTCATTTCATTTCTGTCCTCAGATTTCTAGCTGATCTTCTCTCCAGTCAGAAGTTGAATGGTTTGTTCTCTCCTGACGGTGACGTTCTCAACATGAGCGAGTAAAATATGTTTTACTTGATTATGACTTGGATCAAACTTTCCCCAAGGCCGTCATGTCAAACAAAGAAAAAAGGGATAAATAAATCTCACTGGGGACTGGAAGATGCTCTTCGGTGACGGGGTCTTCACTTCAGTTATGAATATAAAAATCATGAATAGAAATGATTTTAAGAAAATGTCAGGGATAAATGAAAGCTGCTCTTCGCTAATGGTGTTTTGAATCTAAAAGAAAACGCTTGAATAACAAGATGCTGCTTGATTTTAAATTGGTGTGTTAAAGTGGCAGGAGACTGAGGCTTTTCTGTTTTTTCTAACTTTTTTATAAAGTTAATGTTGAAAAGAAAATGTAACCTGACGACTACAGACGATGAATCTTCAAAACAAGTGCAAAAAAATAAAATACATAGACATCAAACAGACATTTCTGGAAAGTGATGCTCAAACACACACATGTAGTGACCACTTATCACCACAGGTGTCGCTAAAGAGAACAAAACTAAATCTTTAAGAAAGTAACTTTAAGTTACAAACAAAATTCTCTTTGACGCAGATAAAACCTTTTTTATTTCCCTTGAAACCTCTCAAATAACCTTCAAATAATGTAAAAAAATACATAAAACACTGACTGAAAAAGAAATAAACTGTCATATGTAGTGTTTCCAGTAGTGAGACGATAACTGACGGTGTTATAAATGATGTTGTTGTGTTCATGTTGGTGTGACATCAGTGTTATACAGTATAAAAATAACCTTCGCAAGTTCATTGATGTGAAAAGACGCATGTGTGAGTCAGAGCAGCGATTAAAGGTGTGTGTCGGATTCGAGTGCGAGATGTGTGTGAGAACGTGATGAGTCTCGTGACGACGCAGTTTGTCG
>CM077787.1:2361428-2401428 GCA_039737535.1 Lagodon rhomboides
CTCGTGGTAACAACGTGCAGGTTTCACATTTCAGTTGACTCTTTGATGACTCTTTGGTGACTCTTTGGTGACTCTTTGGTGACTCTGGTGGCTCTTTGGTGACTCTTTGGCGACTCTTCGGTGAGTCTTTGGCGACTCTTTGGGACTCTTTGGTGACTCTTTGGCGACTCTTCGGTGAGTCTTTGGCGACTCTTTGGGACTCTTTGGTGACTCTTTGGCGACTCTTCGGTGAGTCTTTGGCGACTCTTTGGGACTCTTTGGTGACTCTTTGGTGACTCTTTGATGAGTCTTCGGCGACTCTTCGATGACTCTTTGGCGACTCTTCGGTGACTCTTTGGCGACTCTTTGGTGACTCTTTGGCGACTCTTCGGTGAGTCTTTGGCGACTCTTTGGGACTCTTTGGCGACTCTTCGGCGACTCTTCGGCGACTCTTCGGCGACTCTTCGACGTCTCTTCGGCGACTCTTCGGCGACTCTTTGGTGACTCTTTCATGACTCTTCGGCGACTCCTTGGCGATTCCTTGGCGACTCTTTGGTGACTCTTTGGCGACTCTTTGGCGACTCTTTGGCGACTCTTTGGTGACTCTTCGGCGACTCTTTGGCGACTCTTTGGTGACTCTTTGGTGACTCTTTGATAACTCTTTGGTGACTCTTTGATAACTCTTTGGTGACTCTTTGATAACTCTTTGATGACTCTTTGGCGACTCTTTGGCGACTCTTTGGCGACTCTTTGGTGACTCTTTGATAACTCTTTGGTGACTCTTTGATAACTCTTTGGTGACTCTTTGATAACTCTTTGGTGACTCTTTGGTGTCTCTTTGGTGACTCTTTGGTGTCTCTTTGGTGACTCTTTGATGACTCTTTTGTGACTCTTTGGTGACTCTTTTGTGACTCTTTGGTGACTCTTTGATAACTCTTTTGTGACTCTTTGGTGACTCTTTGGCGACTCTTTGATGACTCTTTGATGACTCTTTTGTGACTCTTTGGTGACTCTTTGGTGACTCTTTGATGACTCTTTGATGACTCTTTTGTGACTCTTTGGTGACTCTTTGGCGACTCTTCGATGACTCTTCGGTGACTCTTTGGCGACTCTTTGGTGACTCTTTGGCGGCTCTTTGGCGACTCTTTGGCGACTCTTTGGTGACGTGATCTGTGAGTTAATAAGTAGTCATCAGCAGCAGCTGACTCTTCTTGTTAACCTTTCATAAATATCACATGAATGATTCAAACTCAGCATAGTGCTGAATCAGGAGCAAGAAGCTAATGAGAAATAACAGGTTTTTTCATTGTGTCATTTTTAATAAGCTGCTGCTCTTCTCATTTACAGGTTTAACCTGCAGTTTGTATATTTATAACATTAATTTAACTAGAAAGTCACGTTGAGATAAAACAAAACAAAAGCTGATGTCAGACCTTCATTTTAAGTTATTTATATTTTAATAAAACCAATAAAAATAACAATAAAAACACAGTTACATTGTGTTCTATAGCTGCTACACACCACCTCACTTCCTGCTGTGTGTGTGTGTGTGTGTGTGTGTGTGTGTGTGTGTGTGTTGGAGCAGCTCTGCAGACAGCTGGCTGACAGAGACAAGAGAACAACAAGATAAGAGAGAAGAGGAATCACCTCGCCTCCACACAATACACCTGACAACACACAGCAGCAGCCACTGCTCTCTCACACACACACACACACACACACACACACACACACACACACACACACACACACTTTATTTGTCACTTAGCTGGCTGTGACTCGTTGTCTGTCTCTGTCTTTGTTTGGACTGCTCTTTCTGCAGAGCGATAAGAAGAATCGGAGGCCGCAGTGTGTCACCTGAAAACATCGATGAATACTTTATCTCCTCGTTCATTGTGACACCTCGGCGCAAATAACCTTAAGCAAATGAGATTACGGCGGACTCTTGTCTCACACCAGCAGCATTGTCACTGTTGATCTTTGTCATACACAGATAAACTCAAAATTAAAGGCACAGTTCACCTCGAAATACACCCACCAAAACTAAATACTGCACAGAAGGCAGCGTACATCTGCTCGTGACGTGAACGGCGTCCTCCTTGGCCGAGTTGTAACGGTAGCTAGCTTAGTTAGCTTTGATAGCTAGCCCCTTCAAGAGAAAAGTCATCTAAATCCATAATAGTTAGAGAAAAGGTCGACATCTCTGCTGACAGTATCTCCAAAAGTCACATAACACAATCCAGACAGAACTACAGGTAAGATGTGAGGTAAAATGTGTGTTTCAGGGGTAGAACCATCTCTTTATTCTCACATGAATCATTTAGCTTCTGTCATCGTAGCTGAGCGCTGATTAACGAGCAGCACTAAAAGTTTTAATCAAGGAAAGTAGACGTTAACATGAGAGCGACTGTCCAGGGAAAATTAAACCCCAGTGTGGTGACAGCAGACGGGGTTGTACATCGATCTGGCAGAAAATCAAGTCCTGTTTTCAAGAGGTAGGATCAGTTTTACAGATCAAATATGGGACGTGTCCTTCCTGACCAAAGGTGATGGTCAAGGTGATCCTAACTGAGCATCACAGGCCGGAGCTGGATGATGATTGATGAAGACACAGAAACAGAGTGGGAATATTTCTCCTTATCAATTAATTCCCAGGACTCTCAGGGATTTTGTTGAATTGAATCTCACATGGAGACACTTCATCCTAATAATTCATCAATGCTTCCACCACGGTTGTTTTTGTTTCCTCCCTCTTCACCTTTCTCTTGTCAGGACTTCATTATTTACACGTTGAATGGAAAGATTTGTCTCGTCCATCATCGCTGTGACGGCAGCTTTGAGTCTCAGAACACGTTAAACTCTTCTGTATTCAAACAGTGTCGGAGGACATGTGATCTGTTGAACATCACTCTCACCTCGAGGTTTCAGGCTCCACGCTTCAGCAGACAGATGCTGAAGCTGTGGTCAAACTGGACCTGGACAGTCGCCTCCATATTTGGATCGATGACACGGTGCCGTCAGTAACCCGTCCATCTGTGCAGAGCGTCGCCACTGTTGAGATGAATTACTGATCAGGATTAAACGGCTCTTCTGAGACCTGAAGAGCTTCGTGAATCAGCGGAGTTTACAGGGTACAGACGAGCGATGATGAGGAGTGTGTGATAATTGCACCTTCTAATCATCTAAGCCCTTTTACATCTATAAAGACTGTGTGAAAAATGACCTTGAGTACCTGACACACACTTCTTATCTGTGCGCACACACACACACACACACACACACACACACACACACACACACACACACACACACACACACACACACACACACACACACACACACACACACTCCGGGGTTCACGTGGCTCCGACTCCACACACAACTGCCAACATTAAAGAGTCATTCAGAGGGCAACTCTCCGACTCTGCCTGCCGACAGGAAACTTCCCTTTAATTGGTGGCAGCAAGTGTGATATTTTTCTTGTTGCTGCAGCTCTCAGGGATTAGTGCAAAAAAAATAATTAGTGTTTCCACTTCAGTTTGTAGCCACACTATGAAAAATATGCAAATCTGGGTCACTGTATAGGAAACAAAATGTGCACGTTAGGATGTGAATTGTGTTTGAATTCACATCCTAACACACACATTGTGCGTCTAGGATGTGAATTCAAACACAATTCACACATCTTTAATCGATGGTGTGTGAAGTTTCCACTAAAACACTTCCAGAAGGAGGATGCAACACTTTCTTTGTTCACATTACACCATAATGAGAGTAATTTAACTTCCGATCCAGCAGATCAGCCAGAGAAACGCGACTTATTTAATGAAATTCAGAAATTTATTGCAAAAACTGTGAAACTGAACTGTCAGACATGTTGGGAGGAGGAGCTTCACTCCTCTGACTGACTGAACTGATTCATTATTTCTCTCAGTGCAGTTTTTCTGCAGAAACTCACACTGAGTCTTTGTTCACTTTGTTTCTCTGCTGGTTCTGATTTGACTTCCTTCTGTCTTCACTCACTGACGGCCATCAGATGTTGGATGTGATGGTGACTAATTGAAGAAACACAGCTCGGTGTGTGCAGTGTTCTAAAAATTACCCAGCAGTCATGTTTGAGTGAAAGTAAAGATATCGTGTAAAAAAGTCTCCTGTACAAATAGTGCATGAAATGAAAAGCCTGTACAGTGAACCCTCGTTTATCGCGGGGTTACGTTCCAAAAAGAACCCGCGATAGGCGAAATCCGTGAAGTAGAAACCTTTATTTTTTTACAGTTATTATACAATGAAATACTCCATAAAACATTGAAAGCAAGGAACAAAACCTTTTTACAGGCCCAAGCATTTGTTTAACAAATAAAAGTACTGTATAAACGTTTGTTGTTGTTGTTTTGTTTATTTGTTTGTTTTTTTTACAAATAACTACTGTACTGTACTGTAAAATAATATAGTTATAAATAAATAAATAATAATTTTAATCATCAATACGAACTGAAGGGTTAATATTGCGGGGATCAGCACGCCCCACCGTGACGGATTGGAACGGGAGAAAATGAAAAATGATTATGAAAAAAAATACAAAGTACAGTAGGACAAATAGTGACTCACGTGTACAGTACAGTATTTCACTGCTCTTCTGACTGAGCCGCTGCATCCTGACTCCGCTCTGTGGCGTTTTTTTCTTCTAAAGCCTGCGGTGCAGGTGTGTTTTTTGAGAGAAGAACATAGTTATCGGTAGTTGTTGTCGCGGTTTTACGTACGTGTACATATTAAACCATAACGTTATTGACACACAGGTAGAGAAGACGCGGAGAGACTGTTTAGCCAATCAGAATGCAGAACACAATGCATGATGCAAATCCGTGAAGCAGCGAGACCGTGAAAAGTGAACCGCGTTATAGCGAGGGTTCACTGTATATATTTACATGTATGTGAGAAAAGGGTGGAAGCGTGTTTGAGTAATTCTAGGACAAATCAAGTGAGTTACTGAACTCATTCATGACACATCTGCACATTCAAAGTACGACACGGTTATTGAAAGACTGCTGTTACACTTAACGGCAATAAAAAAGCTCCACCAGTGTCACATGAAGTGCTTCACATCCCTGAAATCTGCACAACCACAGCTGGAAGTCCATAGACAATAAAAGTCCACACAAATCATACTGAACTCACTCCACAATTTATTTGAACTGTGTTTCAGATTTTAGTTTTAGAGATATGCCCATTTTTATATGAGCAGTTTTGATAGTACAGCATTAAAGGTAGTAACTCTACATAGATGAGAGGTTTTAGTGGCTGTCTGACTCCAGAGGTGAGCGGAGAACGATGAATAGAAGAAGTAGAACATGAAGAAGAAGAAGAAGGGAGTCTGTGGTTTTATTCACCCAGACTCAGAAAAAACAAAAGTCCTGGGAGCATTAGCAAAGAGGAAACAAGCAACTACACTCCCACAGCAGGTGTGTGAGTGGCTTTATATAGACTCCCCACCTGGCCCCGCCCTAATTGGACTGAACCACTACAGAAGGAAGGGGGGGAACCAAAGAGGGAAATGTACACTGAACTCTAAACAAACATGTGAAACACCAAAACAGACGAGTAACTCTGAGTCACGCTTTAACAAACTCTGTCTCCATTAAATACCAGTCAGCAAACATCACGGAGGAAATAACATTTCACCAAACAACCACATGAACCAGGTGAAATCTCCCTGCGTCACTTAATACAGCAGCTCACAGCTTATTGATGAGTCCACCTGTGACTGAGGACACACAGGTGTCCTGATGAAGCTTCATGTCAGTGATGCTGCAGGATCACCTGAGCAGGTGAAAAGATTTTATACCGTCGATAGTTTCACCTGCAACACAAATATTTTCCAACCATTTGTTTTGCTTCCGGTGGTGTTTTTTCTTCCTGGAGACTCTTCAAATGTTCAAAACACACTCTGCTAAAAACACTGACTCTGTTTCTCTCAGTCTCTCTGTCGCACGTCACGCTACGTAACGTAATGCAGTCATCACGTGCATCATGTTGATCGGCTGCATTTCATTGAATAAATTCAGTGGAACCGCAGCAGATTTACTTAAAGAAGCATGTGTAGAGTGTTTTTGCATTTGATGCACAGATTTGGAGCAGTTCCACATCATTCTGACGGAGCTGACCTTTGAGATGACAGAGAGAACTGGAGGGTCCAGACTGAGGGAAGCTGTGTGAGCCCGTTACGTTACGTACACGAGCAGCACACGTCTGTGTGACAGAAGTGACAGATTCAACTGATGCTGCAGGAATCAACTCACCGAGTGTGAACGACAGTCACATCTGTTAAAGAGCTCGTCATCACATTCTGCTGCTGCAGGAAGGAATAAGAGATGGGAAATTATAATACCTGCAACACACACACACACACACACACACACACACACACACACACACACGTACGTAACCTCTGGTGTCCAGTTTGCAGCAGTTCAGAGTTGAGTGTTATATCTCCTGTCTGCAGGGGAGGTCACCTTTAAGATAGCAATTTAACAGCTTCGCACCAGAGACCACACACACACACACACACACACACACTCACACACACACACACACACATAATATACATCTATATATACACACACACCCTGGAGCCCACACGGTCACAGATAGAGGACTTGATAGCAAGAGACAGCAATGGATTGTTCTCAACTCTCACTACGGTTCGTAGGTTTGTCCTGCGTGTGTGTGTGTGTGTGCGTGTGTGTGTGAGCGTGTGTGTGTGAGTGTGTGTGTGTGTGTGTGTGTGTGTGTGTGTGAGAGTGAGAGAAAGAGAGAGTAAGACCAAATTAGAGCTGTCACGAGTCTGATAACAATGTTAAGGCGAGGAAGTCTGCTGCTTATTACACACACACACACAGACACAGACACACACACACACACACACACGTGCACACACACACACACGTGCACACACTAACACAGCCACCCTGACAGGAAAGGTGACTTTTGTCCAAGAAAGAAAGAAAGAAAGAAAGAAAAGAAAGCGTCCGATAAAAGAAAGAGAGGAGCAGCGAGAAAGACTGAAAGAAAAAGATAAAGACTAAAGGAAAAATAAACGGCAGCACAAAGCCGAGATGATCGAGAGAGTGTGTGTGTGTGTGTGTGTGTGTGTGTTACTGTAGAGAGAGAGAGGCTTGTCATTTCTGACTGACAGCCTCTTCAAAGCCAGAAGGATTAAATCAACAGATAAATACTGCAGCCGGAGCGACGGAGGGAAGACGGGAGGACGAGGTGCTGAAAACTGGAGGAAGAAGACAAACCATGATGTTCTCCTCACCCTAACAAGTGTTTGTTGTGCAGAAACATAAGAACAGCGAACAGTGATTGGCTGAAACCTCCGTCAGCTTCCACCTCTGGATCGTCGACACAAAGAGAAGATCTGTGAGAAAGAAGTGCTGAAGGTCAGTTCGGTTACGGAGGATCAAACTGATGTCAGATGTTTAACTTGTGACTTCAAGGTCTGCTGGAGGAAGAAGAGGATGCACACAGACAAACCATGATGTTCTCCTCATCCTAACAAGTGTTTGTAGTGCAGAAACATAAGAACAGCAGGAGCACAACGATGAGACGAGAGAAACAGAAAAGTCAACCTGGAACAGTCCGTAAGCTTCCACCTCTGGATCGTCGACACAAAGGGAAGATCTGTGAGAAAGAAGAGCTGAAGGTCAGTTCGGTTACGGGAGATCAAACTGATGTCAGATGTTTAACTTGTGACTTCAAGATCTACATTAGCAAGTCAAAGTGCCTCTTCAGACGCCTCGTGGTGGATTTTAGACATCTGCTTTGTGTCGAGGAAACGCACCCAGGGTTCACATCTTCTACTGATGATATCCTGAAGTTAAACTTCTGGAAACAAAAGTATGAATTTCACTCTTTCACCCCTGAATGGCCTCTTCTGACGTTTTTTTATGGACTGCTGGAGGAAGAAGAGGATGCACACAGACAAACCATGATGTTCTCCTCACCCTAACAAGTGTTTGTTGTGCAGAAACATAAGAACAGCGAACAGTGATTGTCTGAAACCTCCGTCAGCTTCCACCTCTGGATCGTCGACACAACGAGAAGATCTGTGAGAAAGAAGTGCTGAAGGTCAGCTTCGAGGATTAAACTGATGTCAGATGTTTAACTTGTGACTTCAAGATCTACATAGCAAGTCAAAGTGTCGTCCTCTTCAGACGCCTCATGGTGGATTTTAGACGTCTGCTTTGTGTCAAGAAACACACCCAGGGTTCACATCTTCTACTGATGATATCCTGAAGTTAAACTTCTGGAAACAAAAGTATGAATTTCACTCTTTCACCCCTGAATGGCCTCTTCTGACGTTTTTTTATTCATACGTTCGAACCATTTCTGTCAGACTGTGGCAGAAAGGAGGACTCAGATGCAGATAGGCAGCGGTTAAGGCAGGCTTTATTTCTCTGAACAGCTTTCTCCGAGACAGAAGTGATAAATGAACAGGCTGTGAAACTCTCTATGGTCCGAAGACACACTAAGAAAATAAAACGAACACAGAACAAAAAGCGCTCCTGAAGGAGGAAAAATAACTACACTGATCTAGGTAGGAATATTCTATGAAATTTAAGAAAGAAAACAAAATCACTCCGAAGAGGAAAAGCACACGGGCTATGAAATTATCTACACTGTTCTTAAGGTATAAAATTACAACAGAAAGCGCTCCAAAAGGGAGGAAAACAATGCTACAAAAATTATCTCATCTTAGAAAACAAAAGAGCTAACCAGAAAAACTATGAACAAAAAATCACTCTGAAACAGAGGAAAAACCAATTCAGAACAAACAAAACTTGACGACTTAACTTGGGCTCGATATGACGGTGGACAAGGCTGGACGTATTTGACAGGACGACGAAATACTCTGGCAACGAAGACAGGGGAAGACAAAGACTATATACGCATGGGGGAGGGGAACACAGGTGGAAACAATCAGGAATCAGGGAAGACGCCAGACCGTGACACAGGAGGAAGGGCAAGTTTTTTTCATTACTTTTCAAAATAAAACCGGAAATTCACAAGACAAAAAACCCAAGACAAGACATCCCTCACCGCGGTGTGACAATTTCTGTGATCTCGTATCCATCATCAGGCCGCTGGGCTTTATACAGAACACAAAACAGATCCGAACACGAGCAGCGTCTTATTCCCACTCCTGTAAACTCTGCTCGACCCGTCTGAAAGCTCGTTCTGCTCCTTTTGTTCTGAGTCCAGTTCTCTTCCCTCTGCACGTTCTCGCCTTGGTTTTAAGAGGCTTAACTCGCGGTGCCACTCCATTTTTACAGGACGTCCAAAATATCAAAGTTTCCGTGCCAGCAGTTTGGGATTGTTTGAGCGAGCTGGCAGCGGGCCCGGCTTGTTAGCGACGCCGGGGGAAGCGGATGGGAAAGCAGCGCGTTTGTATGCAAGCTGTTCGACGGGCCGCACAGATGTGGACGCTCTACGTTTAGCTGCCGGCTTCCTGAACTGTCGCCGCTTTACAGCTTCAAACCACAGAGGAAGAGAAGTGTCTGGGTTCAAAGTGAGACTTTAAACATGTGGGAAACAAACGCTGCTGTTACATCAGCGCTCCGTGACAACATATGGTGTTTTCTAAATTAAAGTACTTTGTCAAAGAAAAGCCTGAGTTATGTGATGTCGTATCGATACTTCAGATACGACAAATCAAGTGAGGAGAAGTGTGTAATATTCATAAAGACGTTCCAGCTCTGTGTTTAATCAGGGAGGTTTTCCTCATTAGTGGAAACACGAACAGAATGTCTGAAAGATGAGATTGTACAACGACAGTCATGTAAGGTACTGCGAGAAGGAAACAAGCTTCTTGTCAGAAAACAAACTAATTTAAGAGGAGAGATGTTTTATCCATCTGTGTGGATCTTGTTTTAAAGAAACGTCACTCCTCAAGGTTCACTTCTTCCTCACAAACTACTTTTTCTTTTTACCTTCATCTTGGTTTGCATTTTGTTGAGCAGTGATGCTTAAGAAACGACCCACCAGTGAGTGTGTTCTGATTCTGATTGGACAGTCTGGGTCGCAGCAGCAGTCACATTATGAGAATAAAGGTGCTGCAGGTCGCCTTTGGTCTTCAACGCTCCAAAACAGTTGTCCTGTATTGTGCGATGAGACCAGTTTGATTTGGAAGGACGACGTTTCTCTCACGATTGTCAACTTTCAGATCAGACTCCTCAACGTTAGACGCTCTGATGGCCTTAAGGCTCATTAACCCATTCAGGCCTATGACGCCTGGAAAACCTGCCTGTAAAACCTGCGGGCGATTTCAGAAAAACCCCTAAAACCTGACGATTTTCTGGAAATTCAACAGCTACTAAATGATTGATTTCTCAGCCTCTGTAGCAGATAGAAACAAAATTCAAAAAGTATTTGAGAGCTTACACCTGTGGCTTTCCTCAGACATTGCGTTTATTTAGATAAAGTGAACACACAAATTGTCAGTGTCAAAGTAAAGTGTCAGTGCAGGAAAATCAGTGAGAAAATAAATAAAAATCAACTAGAAATAAAGAACAAGAACAGAATGTAATGACTAACAGTCTGCCTTAGATGTGCCGGCGATAGTGCATCCCGAAGCTCTCAGTGTGAGTTGAGTTTGTTGAACCTGGTCACGGTAATTATTAGTCTCGGTAACAAGATGCGCCCAAAGTTCCTCCGTAAAAATCTGATGAAATGCCTGCAGCGGTGTGGCGTCTGCAGGCAAATCGACTTTCCCCCCTGCTGTGCGATTGAAAACACTACGCTGATTACTGTGGTAGTTGTCAGTCTTCCACTCACTTTCAAACCCTTCAAACTCGTCGTCGTTATCATCGTCATTGTCCTCAAACATCTGCCTCAACAATAACTCCCGGTCGATCTGGTCAGTGTGGTCAAAGCCCTCCTCAGTGATTATGTCAGCGAGGCTGTCTTCTTCGAAGCCGAGAAACTCCTCGAAATCGCTGCCTTCCGAAGAAAGACGTACCCGCTTTCCCCGCTTTAATGGTAGAATTACGCAACAGCGCCCCTGGTTTTAATGGTAGAAATGCGGCAATGCTTTCCCGGCCTGAATGGGTTAAAGACACACTGTGGAATTATTTCTCCCATCTAGTGGTTAAATGTTATTCTGCATCCAAACGAATGCTGCTCTCTAGCGCCTCGCGTTTTCAAAGGTGCGTTGCAGCCTGTTGGAACTACGGCAGGCGGGATGTGTCAAGATTCAAGAAGCTGTGACAACAACATGTCTTCAAACAGCACTTCATCAAGTTTAGTTTCGGGTGATGAGGTACGTTATTTCAAACAGACTTCAAACTGCAGCTGACGAGCGCGTCTGGCTAAGCTCCTTCTCCGTTCCACAGTCACGCTGGCTCTGAGTGAAAACGCCTTTAGCCTTATCTGTACCACGTAGAGCTTTTTGTCCCTCTCACCAGCTCATCGTTTTTTATAGAGCGGAAGCACATGGAAGCCTCCGTAGAGCTCGCCCGTCCTATGGAAATACAGAGAAGTGATTCTTCCCTCAGGAGGAGAAGTGAGATTGTTGGCAGAGATCATTTTACACCAATGAGGACTTATTTATGAATGAAGACGCTGATTTGAGGTCATAAATTACTTAAAACACGACACAGTGGACCTTTAAGGCTTCAGGTGAAGCTGGAACATCGACAGAGAACGTGGACTCGCACCAACCCAGAATGATTGTGAGCACTGTCTGTTTCTGCTGAACATGGTTTGGTTGAAGCTACTGGAAACGTCCCCCGCTGTCCTTAAAAATATCCAGTGGTGTGACTCGAGCTGTGGTCGGCTGTTTGGCAGCCTTGTAGCGTGTAAAATATACGATATGTGTGACAACTTTGTATTCACACACAAAAATAGATATAAAGATATGTGACTCATATGACACTCAAACTACAGTGTAGATAATATCGAGTAATATTGCAATATGTAAAAGTCGATAATGGTTAAATAAATGCTACAAACCACACAGAAATATTGCATTTCACAGTTCAGACAGAGTTATACATGACTGATGGAGTTTACAGAGAGAAATAAGTCCTGACACTCTGAGGGAGGAGCTGAAAAGTCTGATGGCCGCGGGCAGGAACGACTTCCTGCGGCGCCGAATGTGCTCCTGTGTCTGACCTGCACGTAAAGAGGGAGGGTGGGAGTCATTGTCCGAGACGACACATGGTTCGGACGGCATCCTCCTTTCAGACATAACCGGCAGGGAGTCCAGGTCCGTCCCGACGATGTCACCGACCTCTGCAGACAGCAAACGTCACATGTCACTGTGAAGTAAAGTGGATCCTGGTTTAACTTTTTGCAGCAGGAAGGAGGAAGGAGTCACTTCATAGACGGGATGAAAGGAAGAATCATGACAGCGACCACTAATAAATGTTGCCAGATTTGACTGAAGCCCAACGAATCGCCACGAAAGTAGCAAAAGTAAAACTAAAGCTGCTACAATCTACAACAGTCCGGTCACAAATCCTCCCTTCATTAAAGTTAGGATGTTTAGTTTTTGCAGAAGTTGTTTTAGATGTGTTGATGCGAGCTTTTATTCCACAACTATTGAGTGATACTATGATACAACCAGCTGTAAAGAACCGTAAAGTTTTTGGTTATTTAACCTTTGATCGCACCTGTTCTTCCTCAACAGAAAAGGTGTGAGCTGGAAGAAACAATTTCAGGGAATTCAACCGGAGCGTGACACTTTCCACCATCGTCAATGCAATGGCTTCCACAGTGCATCAAGGCAGCGGAGGAAGGAGGAAGGAGACGGTATGAAAGGAAGAATCATGACAGCGACCACTAATAAATGTTGCCAGATTTGACTGAAGCCCAACGAATCGTCACAAAAGCAGCAAAAGTAAAACTAATGTTGCTACAATCTACAACAGTCCCGTCATGAATCCTCCCTTCATTAACCCATTTGTGCCCAGATTTTTTCGGAGTTGTAAGGCAGATCATTTTATCAGCTGAGTCCCTCTGAATCATGTTGTGTATTTATTTTTTCCATTTTGTACTTTGTTTTGAAGAAAATAGCATTTTTATGACTGGCAACAATTGTCGCCAGTAGTCACACAGCTTGTCACCTAATAATTATATAGAAATAATAACAATGATATAGTAATAACAAAATATTAATATAGTCATAATAAATAATAACAAAAAGGTGGAGGGGGTAAAACAAAAGAAAATACGTGAAACTGTACATGGATACCGATGGATATCATCATTCCAGGAAGGTAGCTAATGATCGTGGTTCAAACCTTGGTTGAACTGCCCATGAACAAAAAAATATTCATCCTAGGTAAAATGTTTGAGGGTAGGGTTACTCTAGAGACTTGAATGATTAAATAATTATAATATGTTTGCTGGGAAAATCATAAGAAATGTATGAAAATGACCTCTTTCCAGGAGGATTTGCAACCGCCATGTCTTCAGCCGGAAGGAGCAGGAAGCAGATGATGTCATGCGATAGGAAGCACTTGGAAACGATTTTTTATAAATCAAAACCTTTGTCTAAGTTGTCTACCAGCATATAAGTGGAAAAAGTTGCATGAGTACCTCTGAGATTTTTTATTGTGAGTCGAAAATGACAGTGATACACTTTGGCAACAATTGTTGCCAGTGGGGCAAAACGGGTTAAAGTTAGAATGTTTAGTTTTTGTAGAAGTTGTTTTAGAGGTGTTGATGTGCGCTTTTATTCCACAACTATTGAGTGATACTATGATACAACCACAGGTTATTTAACCTTTGATCGCACCTGTTCGTCCCCTCGCACCTCAGCAGAAAAGGTGTGAACTGGAAGAAACAATTTAAGGGAATTGACACTTTCTACCATCGTCTGAGTGAAGCCCAGAGTTAAAACAGAAAGAAATTTACTTTCCTTTCGACTCGCTCTTTGTTTCCTCCTCCTCAGTTGAATATTCTGCCAGAAGTTCTGCTCCGCTGACCCGGAGAGCCATTAAAACATGAAATAAAAGTGGATAAAAGTCAAAGTTTCTCTGAGCTCTTTGACCCCCACAGATCAACGTGAGAGAAGAAGAAGAAAGGGTTCGAGTGAGCATCTCTGAGAGAGAGATTCAGAATTAATGGCTTGCTCAAGGGCCCGCTGACAGTGGGTGTTTAAGAATTCATCCTTGGACTGATATTCAAACGCGATCGGTGGATTCAAACTGTTTCACACCTGCAAGCTTCGCTCTAATCTGCCAGATGCACACTCACAGACACACACTCACATAAAGTCCTGCTTTTATTCAACATTACACAAAAAAATTAACAAAGCCTCCTTCTTTTATTCCGCAGAGCACTTAAAGCAGCGCAGGACGTTTAAAATGACAAAGGGCACTTAAAGCAGCTCAGGGAATAAGTCCACAAAAAGGCAATTAAAGCAGCACAGTGCAATCAAGGACATCCGGGGCAATTAAGCACACACCTCGTGTGCCCCGAACTTAACTTCACAATTCCTATTTAAAGGTAATCCATTATAAATTTTGGTAAAAAATAATTCAGCTGTTCTGTTAATGGAGAGGAAGCTGCTGGGTTTTGTAAAGTAGAAGAGCTGCGGAAAGTAGTTTCTAAATGTTGCCGGGTTGGGTTTTAACCATCGAGGTTACAATTTAAAATGTCTAAAAACGAGCAGACCTTGATTATGTGTTGTTGAGTTGTGTGTTTGCATTATCTCAACGCACAGACCCAACGAGATCCACAGGTTCACTCAGAGTAAAGGTGTGTTTTTATGTGGTCGACTGTCGATAATTCTGGGAGAGGGAAGTCAACGAACGAGGAACTTAACTCGAATAAAACTTCATCAGCAGTGGTGGTTGTTTAAAGGTGTATACATCAACAGTGAGTACTGAGTTCCCTCCCCAGACAGCTGAACAACACCTGGCCCTAATGACCCGATGTGAGCCGGTTGGGTCAACGATGCAGTAGTGACCCTTACGACTCTGAAACTCAGAGCTCACAGGTGTCCTTAAAGGGATATTCCGGTGTAAGTTTCCATTACTTCCCTTGCCTGTGAATATTCTCATTCATCCAGGTCATAGTTATCTCAAGGAAATTGAATCGAACGCAACTGGATTTGGTTTTTGTCTTTAAAGACCTTTCACCTCTCATCCAAGAGGCTTCATCAGTTCCTGCTCGCTTGACTAGGCTGAGACTAGTCCAACTAGCCGGTGTGGAGGTTGCCAACGACAGTCGTAACAACTGTCGTTGGCAATAATGGAGCACATACGACCCATAGGCATCAGTGGCCTTGTGACCGCCTCCTAAGAGGTTAAATAGCTGGACCTCCACACCGGCTAGTTGGACTAGTCTCAGCCTAGTCAAGGGAGCAGGAACTGATGAAGCCTCTTGGATGAGAGGTGAAACGTCTTCAAGACAAAAACCAAATCCAGTTGCTTTCGATTCAATTTCCTTGAGACATTACTTCCGTTCTTTTCCCTGTCAGCTCTTGATAAAAAGAACTGAGCGTTCCATGGAGTAATAATCAGACATTTTCATCCTTGAGCTGCAGAAATCTACTGCACTCGGTAATCGACTCGTCAGGGCTTCCCCACACAGGCAGGCTGCTGGAGGAGAGGGTGAGTTGTGTTGTGTTTTTAATACAAATCCAGCAAAGCTAGCAGATGTTTGATGCTTCGTACTGTGTGCTGGGACTGTACATGTACTGTTGCTGAAGTTTGCTGCTGTTCTCACCATTAATTGTGGCTTTTTGATGGCGGTTTCTAGTTGGAGACATAAGCTGCAGTGTATTGTTATCGTGCGGTCTTTTCTGAGGTTGCTAAAACTAGCTAAGCTAGCGGTCAGCTAACTTGACCTCTCGAGGGGGAGTCTTACTCGGTGTCACGGTGTGTTAGACCATGGATTAAACTTACACCGGAATATCCCTTTAAGGACTCTGTGAGGACACACTGAGTTTAAAAGCCTGCAGCTCCTCCAGTTAGTTTGGATGAGATGGTGAAACGTCCAGTTCAGTTGTCTACGATACCGCACGCTTCTGTTATACACACATGTTTTTTCAGTACATTGAAATATATTTTATAGGCATTTGTTATTAAAGGCGGCGAACATTAGGGAGGAACGGAGCCATTAAATGTGTTTATTTGCTGCTGAAACACTGAAAATGTAATGTGCAGACGGACTGTGAGTTAAACATCGTGAGGGAATGTCTGAAACCAGAGAAGTTGTTGAAAGATGATGATGCTGATGATGATGATGATGAGGTCCTGTCAGGACGACCACCGCTGTGAAGATGACTGCTGAAGACTCTCTCTCTCTGCAGAGTCCGTCTGATGACAGCCTTAAGTGCTCGAGCGGGAAGAAGAAAGCAGATTATCGCTCGACTCTGCTGTCACACTGTTGTCTGCACTTTGTGTAACTTCTGGGCTTTTTGCTAGTTTTCTTATCGTAAACTTTCTCTCTCAGTAAAACCCTTCGAGCGAACGTCATCACAACAACCCATCATCTCATGCGTCAGGTGGTGTGAGCGTCTCCTTCATGAGAACGTTGTGTAGTCTGATGTCCGTTGAACCACACGGGGAATTGAACTAATAACCCCGACAGTGTTCGAGCCTCGGGCCGTGTCCAACCTTTCCACTGTACGATGCAGCGGGATCACAGAGAGAGACAGGAAGCAACACAATACTGCTTCTGAAGGCTTAATTGGAAAAACAACAACACTTTCATGTTCAAGTTCAGTATTTTATCCCACACACAGAGCAAGCCCAGTCAAAACATTTTATGATATATGATATTTTCAACGAGGGACCGAAGCATTTAAACATCTGTAAGTGCGACACCACTGGATTTTCTTCTTGCAGGGCTCCGGACAATTTCCAGCTGTGTTAGTGACGACAGTAAAACATAGATTTGATGGTAAATTGTGACTCCAGCTGTGTTTATGGTGACAAAACAGGAGTTTTAAGCCAAAACACGACCTTTTCCAAGATAATTGTCCCTCAACAGAACCAGAACATAAGCACAGCGTTGTCACAAGACAGTAGCCCCTTTCAGATAGAAAAGGTGGCACATGTGCAGCAAGGTAAAGGCTGCAATGTGCCTCCTTGTCTGTCTAAAAGGGAGGTGTAATATTCCTCCTTTTCCAAACAGCCTCCACTTTTCCTCCTCTGGTAGGCGTCAACATGTGACGTGACGTGAAGCAGGAAGTTGGGCGTGAAGAGAAGCAGGGCAGTTTCTGCTTTTCTCCCAAAATCCTCTTCCCGTTTAACATTGGGGCTTATGGGGCAGTTGCTGGAGTTTGTGTCGGTTAGACGCAGATAATTCAAAAACCGTACATCCTCCCGATAAAGTGGACACGTTGCCAGACAGAAGACAAGTGTGGCTACGTTCTTGGAAAATATCACTATTGTAGTGTGAAATCTGTGGCTAGGATCGTCATCTAAAGAAACATTTTCGGAGAGTTTTTTTCAGGCTCCCCCACTCTGCCAGTTGGTGCTGCGCGAACATTCCGCAATACACACACATTGAAAATCCTGAATTTTTTCGAAATCACTCACGATCAATTAAGGGTCACCGTTCAAAAACTAAACATCGTAGAAAGAAAGTTCAAATACAACTCAAATAGATAAGACTTGTGCCTACATTTTAAAGTTTGAATGGTGTCTCTAGGTCAAAGTCTGCCAGAGCAGGAGATGTTTGAAAAACGTCGATGATTTTGCGACTTTTTGACCCCGTCCCATTCATTCCTTATGGGACATTTTTCGCAGTTTTTCTTCAAAATAAGAGCTTTACATTGCACCCCATCGGAGTTTAGAACTGGGTTCTTAGCGGGGGCTTTTAATTTGAAAGCAGCGACCGCTATTAGCTCGCCGCTACAACAACAAGCGGACAACCAAGACAGCTACAGAGAGCGAGGAGACGCTAGCATCTCCCGGATCTCAGCGGCTTTCCAGCTGCTCATCTTCGTGGATGAAGTGAGGAACTGACTGCTGTGATCAGCTGTTTCCTGGTTTTAAAACTCCCGGCTGTGGGTGCGCAGCAGTGCACGTCATCCACACCTCCGCCCATCTCAGCATTTGCCACCACATTGCCGCCTCGGATTTACAGCAATGGAGGCGCAAATAAGTGTAACGTTACCCTCCGAGGGGAAAACTGGAGGAACAAAACAGACCACCAATTTGCTGCCTTCTGTCTAAATCCGCAGAGCGAGCCGCCAAAAGGACGGCAGATTGGTGGTTTACTGCCCAGAATAAAAACAGCTAGTGTTTGTAGTTGGGAAGTGCTAACAGAGATTGTGGGACACATCACATTTTAGGGACTGTACATCAAATCTAGACGCCCTTAGAGGCTGGTTTGATCCGATGGGACGATATCTGGAGTTCATGGCGGTCGTGGCGAAGAGAAACAGGAAGTGAACAACAGTCTCCTGCCTCAAGGTCACAGGATTTGTTGATTCTTGTGAACCAACAGCTGAAATTCAGTGTGAAGGCTCCTCGTCTCCACCGTTCAACTCGTCAAAGAGAAGATGAGTTTGTTAACAGGAGGGAATCCTGCATTCAGGGGGAAGTGTGTGTGAAATGTCAGAGTTCAAACAGGGAACAGCGGTGATGACAGAGCGCCGCTGTCACATGGCGGGGAGGGTTTTTTCATCTTTTTTCTTCTGTGGGTTTAAAGTTTTTATTTTGTCTGTCACGCAGTGTTATCTCCACAGACACAGGAGAGGATGAGAGGTTCTCCTGCCTCCTCGTCTCGAGCCGGCGGGCCGATCCTGATTGCAGCTTCCTTTCATCAGAGACAGGAGGTTCAGCTGGGACTCGAGCCGAGGACAACTTGTGGAACGTAGACGTAGAGGTCTTAATCTCTGTCTCATCCATCTATTCACAGATATTCACACACGGTAATGTAAAGTTATTAGCTGTTGGATTTGTGGGATCGTGTGATTATCATCTTTCCAGGCATCAGAATATGTGCAACCAATTCAACCAATCAGTGTCTTATGAGAAACGGTTCGTTTGACAACAATGGCGGCTCCTCTAGATGCTGGCGTAGCTGCTATAGCAACGGTTATATCAGAACTGGGGATATTTCATTGAAAGAAAAGCTAAACGCTGAAGAATTTACTCGATGGAAAACGTGTTTTTGCTCGCTCGACTGGCTTCAGTAAGAGTTTAGTTTACCAACTGGCTCCGCTCTCCTACTGTTGATATGATTGGTTGAATGATAGACGATAATAGACAGATGGTTCATCCAATCACGTGTCCCTTTTCCTAACAGTTTCTAGCAGCGCCTTTCCAGGTAATTCTGTGTCAGGTTACAGGCTAACGTGTTGGCTAACATGTGAAATATACACGTTTAACAATTACTGAGTGACATCATCATCCAGGTGGAGCTGTGTTTGTGTCCACCAGATGACTCTCGACTGGTCAACTGTGAAAACAGCTTATCATCGACCTCTAGTGACTGTAGTAATTATTCCGACAGTGAAGGCGAAAGTCAGGTATCAAGAATGACAAGTACGCGTCGTGTAGTTATGTAATTAACGTTATGTCCTGAAGTTACTCAGTAAGATCGTTATTTTAACCCAAACCACAATGTTTTCCTGAACCTAACCAGGCTGCGAGAGTATGATCAACATCTGGTGCACCTGGACCTGGTAAGCTGCAATATTCAGCTGTTCTGGGATCAGTGCTGCAGGACAATCTGTCACGATGGGCTGGTAGCGGATGTGGAGGAAGGACCCAGATGCACAGACGGGAGGGAGATCAAGGTTGCGGATTCAAAAAAGGATTTATTTTCTTTAAAAAAACCAGGAACAAGACGTGAACACGCATGAAGACAATTACAATTAATGACCAGACACAGACCGAACAAAAACCAGGACTTAAATACATGACACAAATGAGGGAACAAGAAACAGGTGAGACACGAGAGGGCAGGTGCACGTAATCAGAACAGAACCGGGAAGACGAGACATGAGACATAAGACTACAAAATAAAACAGGAAGTGACCAGAACTAAAAACATGAAACTTGACGAGACAGAAACACAGAACGTGACACAATCAGCCTGTTCAGTGGTTCTGGTACGAGGATGTGTTGGTGAACCGCTTAACGACTGTCTGCCGAGCAGGTACAGCAAACTGGGTCTCAGAGCTGTTGGTTCTGGTTCTGCTGCATAAGCAAAACTATTTAAGCAATAAGTTACCTCAAACAGACACCGACACCGAGAGCACAGCGTCAGAAAAACAGAAGCAGGTGGTTCAGGTTTGGTAGCTGAAGCAGAATCCTGCAGGTGAAGAATAAACAATGTCCCTCCCTCACACACACACACACACACACACACACACACACACACACACACACACACACACACACACACACTCCCTCGCTCGCTCTGTGGGGTTGGGCTCTCTGATGGGGGACTTCCTGTTTATGTGTCTGAAGTTTTCTCAGCCTGCTGGTTCTGAATCCACAGGTCACATCGCTCTGCAGGCTGCTACTGTGCATAGGTGTGTGTGAGTGTGTATAGGTGTGTGTGTGTGTGTGTTGCTCTCGCTGCTAACATCAAAGGAGCACCAGGCTGATCCTCCCAACACGACACTAATGCCTCCCCTCCCTCCGTCCTCTCCTCTCCTGGCTTCCTCTCATCTTCACCTCCTCTCTTCCTCTCATCACTCCCTCCTCCTCCTCCTGTCCTCATCTCACCTCCTCCATTGTTTCTCCTCATCCTCTCCTTTCACCTGTTTATTAAAAATTTTATTTTCTGTCTTCAAAGCTGCTCTGCCTCACCCCTTCCCTCCCCCCGCGACCCCCCTCCTCCACCCACCCATCCCCCCTTTCTTCATCTCCATGTTTCAGAGGAAATAAGCAGATTTTTAAGTGGAGATTGGATCTGAATGCACAGCAGGAAACTGATAATTGGGATAAGAACTTTTCAGAACTTCTGTTTTTCGCTGAAGTTTGCCAAACGTGTGTGTGTGTGTGTGTGTGTGTGTGTGGACCACCATGTTTGTGATGATTTGTCTCTGTGGAGGGTTAAAAAGCAGAAGAGTTCGGATACGCTGCATATTAAGTGATGTGGTTAAGGCGAGACGCTACAGGTGAATAGGGTAATTTTTTTAAATAACAGGTATCACCGTGAAACTTTCTCAGTTGATCACTTATGATTAGATGAGAAAAAATGTATTGCAAGTTTATTGTGTTTTAATGTTTGAATATGCAAATGAGGCATTATCCAATTAAACATGCGCTCATTTGCATATATTTTAATAAAGCCAGGTTAAAAATTCCTTTTTCCTTTTGTTGACATATTAGATGGGAAAAGATTACAGAGGGATTTATGGATATCTACTTTTGTTATCCTATAAATCAGAAAATACTGTCAGTAGCCTTAAAAAATCGATTTTCGCCATGTTTTTTGGGATAAAATGTTATATAAATCAGGCTAGGAATAACATATTTACAAATCCCTCTGTAAATGTCTTCATAATATAGCTGGGTGCAAGACTGGAAAGTTTAGTGCATATAGGTGCAACTGAAGTGGAGATTTTTTACTTGGAGTATGAGAAAAAAGTCATTTTGAGAAAATGGCATTCAAAGATTTATGTTCGAAAATCCACACATTTCTATTAGAAAAGCATTGCTAGCAAATGTGTGTGTCTGTTTATGTTGTTGTCTCCAGTTCTCTGCAGTGGAAGACCTTATATACCTGTTGTGTTAATAAATTATCCATTTTCATGTATTTGGGATGTTGTATATTGTTATTACCAAGGACCTGACTAGTTATTTTAGTCAGAAATCTAGCAGACAAAATGTGATTAAATATACACATTAATGTATAATTAGGATATTTTCTTTATGCTAGTTTGAAAGATCACATGTTCAGGGAGCGAACTGGCTCAAAATCTCAAAATTGACCACTGCAGGAAAAATCTCACTTGACAATTAAAGGAACAGTTCACCCAAAAACAAAGCTTATCTTACTAGAATATGTCCTGCAGACGATCCTTTCTCTTCCTTCTGTTGTATTTCTATAGTTTTGAACACATGACTCCAATTTGCTTGATGACGGATCAATTGTTGGGTTGCTAATGTGTTGCTAGCATGTTGCTAATATCAAACGACAGCCTTCAGACTGCAGGTGAGACTCTTTTAGCTCGACAGCTCTCGACTTTGCCACGAGTAAAGACTTTCTGGGCAACATTCCACTTCAATTTTCTCACAGAAAGACTGCAAGTCACAACGGGAGTCCCTAAACATATCAACAACCCCCCCGTACACACACACACACACACACACACACACAGACACACACAAATGCACAAATGCACATCATGCACAGAGGCACAAACACATCAGCACTAAATTGCTGTTGATTCAGTCGCGTCTACTGAGTGAGTGAGTCACAGCCCCCACAGGCGCTCTGTGATTGGCTGGGAGATGTGAGTGTGCATGTGTGTGTGTAGTCATGTGTGTGTGTGTGTGTGTGTGTCGCCCAAAGCACCCTAATAGGTCTTGATAAGAGTCAATCAGAACGAAGAGAGAGAGCAAAAATAAAGACAGATTGACTGCAGAGAGGCCGTAGGCGAGAGTCAGGCAGCCGCCGAGCAGAGCGGAAGGATGAGCGACCGTCGTGTACGAAGGGCGAGCGAGAGAGCCGAGGAGGGCGAGAGACATCGGGAACGACTGGCGAGAGAAAAGAAAGAGAGGCGAGAGGGGTGGAGGGGAAAATTACCACTCGCTCAGAGAGTCCCGAGAGGAAATGATGAGGAGTGTCCACGTCTACGAGAGCTGACACCTTCTCTCTCTCACACACACACACACACACACTCACACACACACACACACACACACTCACACACACACACACACACACACACAGGGCTTACGGGGACACCTGAGTCCTCTCCATCAGCCGGCGGTGAGCAGTGTGATACGGAGGATTATGAGCTGCAGGTTTGTTCATTAATAATTCTGCAGCGTCGCGACACTAACAGATGTTCAGACACTCCGACAATTAAAAGACACACTTTCCCGCCACCTTTCATCGATAAAGAGATGAAGCACGGTGATATATTGATATGTTTTCTGCACTGAGGCCGCGGCGTGACGTGAAATGAATCCATCTCTCCAGAAGCCTCGAGACCTGAGCCGTCAAACGTCTTTACAGACCGACACAGAAAAGACTTCAGGGTGGAACAAACAGAACAAATATCATCCGGAAGATAACAAAGCGTATCTTAAACCTCTCAGGAGAAAACAGCATTAACTCAAGCAGGAGACCTGATGAGAAACATGACACGAGTGTGACTTCTGATCCTCGACAACAGGGTTTCATAAACTATTTTCTTATAAGAGGACGGACTGGAAAGCCCACTGAGGCCTTTAGAAATAAAATGATTTGGTCTCTTTCTGGAGTCTAATAACAGCGTTAACAGTGTATATGTGCCCTTATTTCACCGCAGGATCAATAAGACAATCTTGATTTCTTTTTAAAGTAAGCAAACATCATCCGAACGCATTCATATCTCACATTTAGCCGTCGTCTCCTCACAGCTATTGAATCAAAGCTTCACAAAATCAAAAACTGTCAAAAACGTCAGGCAACAACATCAAAAGTGGGTTCAGAGAAGAGTAACAGAGAACTGAGGAGCGATAAAAACAATATTCTGATCACTTGAGGTCCAAATAAGATGAGATTAAAGCAGAACTGAGCCTCTGTGGAGTTCACGCTTGTTTCCATCTGACCTTACATGTCTGAAAGTGAGTGCTGGAGGTGTTCGGTGTAAAATATGACAAAGAGGAGTCTGCACACATGACTTCCACAGTGTTTTACATCCTGTGTGAAGCCAGCTGGTCGGCCTCCCTCTGGACGTGTCCGGGGCTCGACCCTGCAGGGAGGAGACCCCCGGGGGCCCGGTCCAGGCCCGGCTGCAGGGAGAACATCTCCCATCTGTTCTGTGTGGAGATCCCGCTGGAATAACTGAAGGAAGCTGCTGTAGTAAAGCAGAGCGAGGCTGCTCATCCTGCAGTAACACTGACCTGCTGGAAAAGAGGCTGAAAAGTGTAAAATGGACACAAAAAAAATCCCCGGTAATTTTGAGGCACTTAGAGGAGCTAATGGGAATCACAGAATTGCAGCAGTGTGTTAGATGAAGTCCCACTTTGCAGAAACAAATCGAGCTCCATTAGTTTAAAGTGCTCGGTGGTGGTGGATGCTGGACTCGTGAGGTTAAGTGCCGACCTTCAGCTGAGCTGTGTGAACAGTCCTGTGTGATGTGGACTGAATCCTTTTGTTCGTCCGGTTGATTATTGAAATAAAAACTTATGAGTTGTTGAATTGTTCTTTTTTTCTAATATTTAAAAAACTCCTCCGACTCAGTTTGCCAAAGAGGCTCTGAGTTGTTACACTGATAAAAACACAGGGCTTGATCTACTTAAAAAAGTAAGGCAACTTTCTGCATCATTTTATCCCGTAGATCAAACAAGAGTAGTCTTTGTTTGTACAACATTCATTTTGCAAGTAAAGTCAATTTACTTTTGCAAACAAAGTAAACTCGGTTGTGTTAAGTTGACTTTAGCAAAAGTAAGTTAACATGACTTGCAAGATTAATGTTGTACATACAAAGACAACTCTTGTTTGATCTACATGATAAAATGATGCAAAAAGTTGCCTTACTTTTCTCAGTAGATAAAACACATGATATTTTTGTCACGGTGAGCCACTTAAATCAAGTATGTGATCTACGTGTTGGTCAATCTGTCCAATATAAACATTACATGACATTTTTGTCTCATGGTGCTAGAAAACAAATGCCAACAACAAAATTAAGAGGGTGAATTCCCTGGAAACCATAAGTACACTCAGCAAACTGTGTGAGAGTTGCACTAGAGGAAAGGTTATAATAAGGCATAATACCCAGAAGTACCCAGAATGCACCACACGGGGCGGGGCGTAGTTGGAGCAGAGTAAATACAACAAGCAAATAGTGTGTTGTGTGGATCTGCATAAGAAAATGTGTTGAGCCACTTACATACAGCTTGTTAGGGAAAAAATCTAAATGACTTGTGTTTTGAACAAATGTAGACTAATTCACAACTTGATATATTAATGTCAAGAGACAAACTTTGTTTTTTATTGTTATTATCATTATGTTACAAATACATATTCTTATATTCACTTTTTTCAGTGTAGACAGTTTGAGGGTGTCACATGATGTTACATAACTTATTACAGAGTCTCCGATCTGATCTCACGTTCAGATCTGTGGAAATAACTCAGTCTGACATTCTGAGTGTTTCTCGGCGTCTCTGCTGTTATGAAGTTGTTTAATATAATCTGAGATCAATAAACCCCGGTTATCTCAGCCGTCCTGTGAGTCGTCCAGTCGTCAGAGTCCGGTGAGCGTCTGAAGGAGACGTTAGATGAGATTTCACCATCACTGGGAGCTCGGCGGCAGCAGGAGGTCACGTACATCTGAATAACGTACATCCACACTGAGCGAACACGTGGGAGAGACGGAGGTGAGAGCAAATCTCCCCTCACGCTGTTATTTCAGTCTCAAATTGCTGCCTCATCTGTTTTTTGTTTCCTCTCCAGAGTGGAAGAAGCCAACGTAGATTTACATGTCAGCTACAGTGATTCCAGCATCGCCTGCTCATGCACGAGGTGTTTGAAGGAATCTTTTACAGCGTACATGCTGTTTGAGCCCGCAGAGTATTAACGAGGAGCTGAGCCCGGCTGGATGACTGAATGGACCGAGTGTGGGTCCAACGGGTCAGCAGGACTAACTGTGAGACTGTGAGATGACAGATAGACTCTCACGTCTGTCCAGTACACATGAAGCTGCATCCAGCTAACCTAGCTTAGCACAAAGACTGGAAACAGGGGGAAACAGCTAGCCTGGCGACATCTCTACAGGTCACTAATCCAAATACTTATTTGTTAATCCCTAAAAGATAGAAAGTGTAAAATGAGAAATGACCATTTTTCTCTGACTATCTCTTGGTTGGGACTAGTGACTTACTGAGGACTCTACTGGTTTTCAGACCAGGAATAAAAACATTAAGGTCAAACTCAGTTACATGTTTGCATCTCAAACCAACGAGGTGAAAAAACAACACGTCTCCACGTTTCCCTCTTGTTTGATTGCCTGCACCTGCCCTCTTGTGTCTCACCTGTGTCTTGTTTCCTCGTTACTGTCTTGGCATTTAAGTCCTGGTTTTTGTTCAGCCTCAGTCCACATTTATACATAGCAGGGTGTTTAGAGAAACAAATATTTCCCCCCTCCGTTTTCAAAAATAACATCGTGCACACAACATCGTTTTCAAAAAAGTTGTCATTTACATCAACCCGCATAAATACGCCGTCGAGCACCATTCTAACTCTGCCAAACCTCTGGGCGGCAGTGTAGGGAGAAGGATGAAGCCATGCAAGCCAATCAGAATCCTCAGAATCAACAACAACGAATAACACGAGCGACTTCCTGTTCCTTTCAAAATAACGCTCACATGACGTTAAGCATTTTCTGGCGCATAGCCTAATGAGCGTGAGAACCTAAAACCCCGTTTCTCCCAGCTGACACGACAACACATAACCGGAGTTTTCCAAATTCTCCACTTTGCCCGGAGTTTTTAGAAATAATCGTTTTCTGTGATAAAAACGGGGTTTTCGTGTAAATGAGAGGCCAAACCGCCTGGAAATATCTGCGTTTTCCCTTCGTGGAAACGGGGCTTAAGTCCTGGTTTTTGTTCAGTCTTTGTGGGATCATTGTCTTGTTTTCTCATGATCTTGTTGCTTAGTTTTTTTCCATGTTGCTGAGTATTAAATCGTGTCTTATCCCTGCAGCCTCGGCCTGATGTCTGTGCATCTGGGTCCTTCCACCTTGTCTCAAACACTCCTTGACACTGATGGAGAAAGTATATTCAAAAGTACGTGAATAGACTTTAATTTGCCTTGTTTCCATTTATTTTATTACTGAAAACTGAAATAAATCCTCTCACACAAAACAACAATGAAACAAAAAAGCCGGGAGCGAAACTGCATCCGACTTTTTAAACTCGAATGCGATTTGTTTTGTATCTGACATTGATAATTAAAGCTGGAGTGGTGACTGAAAAAGTTAAGAGAGGAGAGAAGATGACGTGTGTAAACGAGACAGTGAGATAAAAAATGAAAATAGAAAAAGAAAGCAGCAGCGAGGACGGAGGGACAGGAAGAGACGACGGCAGACGACTGCTAATGTCCCACACACACACACACACACACACACACAGACACACACACACACAGTCACACTTGTGTTGGGCGGTTGGGAGGAGGGGGGCTATCAAAGAACAGATACGTAACGCGGTGAATACTGATGCTGCTGCTGAGGAGTCTGAGGAGGGTGAGGAGAGGATACAGGACCAGAAGGGGGTGAGGGGTGAGGAGAGAAGAGAGGGAGAAGAAGAGGAAAGGATGGAGGGGAGAAGAAGAAAGGAATGAGGAAAGAAAGAAGAACAAGTGAATGACCAAGTGATGAGAGGATGATAACGAGGAGAGAGAGGTGGAAAGGAAAGGAAAGGATGGAGGAAACAGGAAAATGAGGGGAAAGAAAAGAGGAGTGAGGAGGAAGAGAGGGAGGAAACAGAAGTGAGGATGAGAACAGAGCGGTACAGTAGAGATGAGAAGAAAGATGATGAGAGAAGGAAAAGTGGATGAGAGAGAGAAGAGGACAAGAGACGATAATGTGGATAAGACGATAAGGAAAGTGAGGAGAGGATACAGGACCAGGAGGGGGTGAGGAGAGAAGAGAGGGAGAAAGAGGAAAGGATGGAGGGGAGAAGAAGGAGAAGAAGAAAGGAATGAGGAAACAATGAATGAACAAGTGATGAGAGGATGATAATGAGGAGAGAGAGGTGGAAAGGAAAGGATGGAGGAAACAGGAAAATGAGGGGAAAGAAAAGAGGAGTGAGGAGGAAGTGAGGGAGGAAGCAGAAGTGAGGATGGGAACAAAGCGGTACAGTAGAGATGAGAAGATGAGAGAAGGAAAAGTGGATGAGAGAGAGAAGAGGACCAGAGACAATATTGTGGAGAAGACGAGAAGGAAAGTGAGGAGAGGGAAAGACTTCCTCTTCATGAGAATAACGAGTGTTTAACTGCCTCTCAATGTCCTCTGTGTGTGTGTGTGTGTGTGTGTGTGTGTGTGTGTGTGTGTGTGTAATGATTTAAACATGTACATTGTGAAAACGACTGAGGATATCGAGCGACTCACGTCCGTCCAACAATAACTCCATCTGACCGCGACGTTATGGATTGTCGATTTCCTCCGCTGGTGTTTGTTCGGTGTCGTTTTCCTCCCTCGCTGTCAGTCGTCACAACGAGCTCATCAGTTTCAGGAGCAACACACCTGTGCTTTCTGCAGAAACGTACATTGCCAACATGTGTTCTGGAGATCGTCAGGTAGTTTCCAGCGTGACAGGTGAAGCAGGCTGCGAACAGAAACCACAGGAGAGAGCCGACAGATTCATCTCACATCTCTGTGTCAAACAGTATCACAGCTTCAGTCTGCTCACACGGAGATTTGCAGTAAATTATATTAGAAGAACTTTGCTAAACAAACAGAATTTTTTATTCTCAACAAAAGTTTCAGCTCGACTCAGCCTGTGAAATCATATTAACTCATAAATAAGTGAATGATGAATCGTTTGTTGGGAAAATAATCCAGTTACTTCATTTAATCTGAGATCACAGAGATTTAAAGTGGTTTCAAAGCGTCACTGAGCACTGAACGCAATCAAATCAAAGAAATGTTGTCATGCAGAAGATCTGGAATAAAGGAGGTTGTGTTTCTTCAACACTACGTCACTTGAAGTGTTTTGATTTAAGAGTTTAAGACGGACACACACAGAGAGACGTGGACGTGACGAGGACACCGGACAAATAGCTGTCAGGTCCAAAACATACGAAGCTGTCTGAGCTGTGACGAGTCCGGACTCCTCAGGACGGTCGTTGTCACATGTTACAGTCACACTAACACATCTGAAGGGATTGTCTCTTCTGACAGGAGCTTTACATTCATCTGTCTTAAGACACTGCAGGATTAACTTTATATCCACATTGAGTCATTAAATGTCATCTCTCAGACATTACGAGGAAATATTTGTTAGATATAAGAAGCTTAAATATAAATCCAGATATATGTGGTTGGCAGAAAACATCAGGATGTCGTTAGTTTTGACATCATCATGACATCACAATCAGTTTCTCTGAATTATTCTGAAGCTTTCAAGAGAAGATGAAAACTTCTTCCACACACTCGTCCTGTCAGACGTTTTAGTGACGTTTATCTGAAGTATAAACTGTCGAGATGAGATGTTCTGGAAACTAATATACCTAAACACACACAGACTGAAGCTCTGACAGGCTCATGCTACGTCCACTGATTCCCCTAATGAGTAAATGTACACAAAGCATTAGTTTAAACACTTAAACTGAAGGTGGAGGTGAACAGCACTCCATCACTGACACAGAGAGACAAAGACGTCCAAATCCATGGGATTAAAGACAAGACACTGAATCCAGACAACAAAAAGACACTAAGTTAAAACACAAGAGGACAAACGAGCTGCTCCCTTCAAACGAGCCTTTAAGCTCCGCCCCTCCTGACCAGGTGCACCTTGTTGAGCAATTAGCATGGAGCACACCTGAGAGAGGCAGAGAGGAACCACACACAGCTGTATCAGCTTTAACAGACCCGTGTGGACCGGAGAGGATCAGAACCACATGAGAAGCTGCAAAACAGTAAATTGTAGAAGCTGTGTGTGTTCAAGGTTCAAACCCTCGTGAGGGGAAGACACCTACATCAATATTTAGACTGAAGTTTGCATTCGTAGACCTAAGACATGTACAAATCTGGATAGACAGTGTAATGACAGCCTGCAGAACTGATCATATGTTGAAAATAAAGCGGTCGAGTATCATTAAAATCAAGGTTATAATCTGAACGTGGTCCCTCCTCAGCGTCGATGCATCTCTCCTGATCACAGTCCTCCTGCTCCGATCCTGCCGCCTCGTATTTCACCTCAGATGAGCTCGTAGAGGCTGATTAACTTCCTCGTTCACTCTCTCTACCTTCACCTGTCGGTCCGGGTGTCTGCTGACCGTGATTAAACCGAACACCTCTGCCTCCAGCGTCGGCGTGAACGCCGCAGTAATGGCCGCAGCGCTTGAACCACACGAATCAGTCATCTCGTTTGTCTGTAATGACGAGACCTTCTCAGCGAGTGCGATGCACAGGATCGTTTGCTAACAGCATCGCTAACAGCAGTGAGCGCTGCCTCGTGATCTGCAGGTCACATAGCACATTCTGGACTCTAACGCAGGCACTGTTCTGGGCTCCGCGGCGGAGGAAGAGTTAATCCTGAAGGCGAAGTGTTTGATTTATGACTTCATATCCCCGCCAACCCTCACCTGCGGTCATGAGCTCTGGGTGAGCTGAAATGAGTTCCCTTCACGGCGTGTTTGGACTCACCCTCAGAGATAGCGCGAGGCGCTCAGACATCCGAAGGGCAAACCGAGGGCAGTCTCCAGCTGATAAGCTCGGGTATATTTGACTTTACAAGTTGTCGGGGAGCTTGTCTCAGGCTCGGCCTTCAGCGCCTCAGACAGGAAGAGGACGCTTTGTTGGTCCGACGCTTTGGTGGATCAGACCGCAGCTCTGGACCGCTGAGTGTCCCGGTTTGTAGTCCAGACTGACCTCTGACATGGTGCTGTGTGTGTGTGTGTGTGTGTGTGTGTGTGTGTGTGTGTGTGTGAGACAGAGATAAGCTCATCTCTGTTGTCTGCTTTGTCCTGTGTGTGTTTGTTAAAGGACAACTGTGTGTTTTTATGTGTGAATGATCATGAAGAGAGGGAGAAAAAGAGGAAAGGATGGAGGCGAGGGGAGAAGAAGGAGAAGAAGAAAGGAATGAGGAAAGAAAGAAAAAAGTGAATGAACAAGTGATAAGAGGATGATAATGAGGGAAGGGGGCTGTAGAAAGAGAGAGAGAGAGGGAAAGGAAAGGAAAGGAAAGGATGGAGGAAACAGAAACGAGGAGTGAGGAGGAAGTGAGGGAGGAAACAGAAGTGAGGATGAGAACAGAGCGGTACAGTAGAGATGAGAAGAAAGATGATGAGAGAAGGAAAAGTGGATGAGAGAGAGAAGAGGACAAGAGACGATAATGTGGAAGAAGACGAGAAGGAAAGTGAGGAGAGGAAAAGACTTCCTCCTCCTGAGAATAACAACGAGTGTTTAACTGCCTCTCAATGTCCTGACCGTGTGTGTGTGTGTGTGTGTGTGTGTGTGTGTGGGCAGGTAAAGCACTGTGCATAAGACACAGCAGTCTAGCTGCCCACACACACACACAGCCTACGTCACACACACACACATATATATATATAACTACAGTGTGTCGCTGTCAGCGGACAGATGGACTGAAGCTGGATTCAACCCTGCACCTGAATGTGTGTGTGTGTGTGTGTGTGTGTGTGTGTGTGTGTGTGTGTGTGTCCACCCAGTTCAGTATGGAAGCTATTAAATAAGTCATGGGGGGGTCACAGAGGAGAGCTGGAGGCACAACACGGCCGTCTGGACCGTCACACACACATAAAACACACACCGACACAAATAAATATAGAAAAAATATGTTGAAGCTCTATTGATCAGTCTGTCTCATTGATCAGTCTGTGCAGGAGTTCTTGGCATTAACACAAAGTCAGCTGATCCCTAAGTTCCCCCCAAAAAAACTGTCCATCAGTGAATCTATTAATGATCTTGTCACTGTCACGTTCTGTGTTTTTGTCTTGTCAAGTTTCATGTTTTTAGTTCTGGTCACTTCCTGTTTTATTTTGTAGTCTTGTCTCATGTCTCGTCTTCCCTGTTCTGCTTTGATTATGTGCACCTGCCCTCTCGTGTCTCACCTGTTTCTCGTTCCCTCATTTGTGTCATGTATTTAAGTCCTGGTTTTTGTTCAGTCTGTGTCTCGTCATTGTTTATGTCTTCGCGTCTTGTTCCTGTTTTTTGCCTTATTAAAATTCTGTCAAGTAGGCTGGTAGAGGACGTGGAGGAAGGACCCAGATGCACAGACGGGAAGCAGATCCAAGGGTTACGGGGTTCAAAAAATGATTTAATTTTAATATTACAACACACACACACCGACACAAATAATATGTCATGGATAAATATAGAAAAAAATATGTTGAAGCTCTATTGATCAGTCTGTTTCATTGATCAGTCTGTGCAGGAGTTCTTGGCATTAACACAAACTCAACTGATCCCTGTGACGTCTGTGACATCCTGGTCAAGTTCCCCCAAAAAAACTGTCCATCAATGAGTCTATTAACGATCTTGTCAACAGTTTTCAAGGTATTTGATTGTGATGTTCATTAAAGGTTGTTTCATGTGAGTGTCTGTCTTCTCTCTCTATTGATGATACAAGTTTATTTCATTAGGATAAACCCCTTGAGATGAACCATCTCCTGAACATACAGTACAAACAAACATTACAATAACAAGACAGAAAAAGGATACAAACAAACTAACAGAAATATTACAAACAATAAAATAATAGAAAAAATAACAACAACAACAAGACAATCCGTACACAATCAAAAAGATGAGTACATTAATGAGCACAACCCTTAGTTGGCCAAAAAGAGTCCGTGAGTAAATTCTTGCCCAGCAAAAATAGACTAGAGAATAAAGAAAATAAAGAAAATAGAGTTTTCAGTGGTTTGTGTAATGTATATAGGTATAGTGTCATCTGAAACATCTCAAAATAAGAAGACACGCCATTTTTAAACATGTGAAATGATGTCAAAGATCGTAAAGGTAAATTATTCCAGTCTGAAGGAGCCTTAAACATAAATGCCCTCTTTCCAATTGCTTTCCTGACAATAGGAATGGAGAAGAAGTATTGGGTAGAATGCCTCAGATTATATATATATATATATTAATCTCGACACAGACTGAACTTCTGAAATCTCATTAGTGTCGTCCACCTCCAGCGATCGTCCGGCTCGTCGTCTCATCGCGATCGCTCGCTGGAATCTAATCTCGTTCAGGTGAAACCGAGCTGTTTCTCTCTGATTTATAACTTTGCAAACATTTTACTTTCTGGATTAATTTTCCTCTGATAACAAAGCTGCCGGTGTTTGTTTTCCCCCCTGTTGGCTACTTTCTCTAATCACGGCTGAATCCTTCACATTCCACAAATCAATTTACATTTCAAGCTCCACGGTTTAATAATTTACACAAGTTTACTCGCATCGATCGCTCGCCGCGGTCGCTGTTGTTGCAGCTTCACATCGACACACAAGCAGCTTAGAAACAGCTTCGTTTTAACAGAGATGAACAGTAATGATGCAGTTTAACACACAGACGCGGTGGACGGATGTGAATGCTGTGGACGGTGCAGGTCGTGCAAACACTGAAGCATTTAAAGTCTAACTTATGCTAATGTGTCCACGTCACCAGCTCTGAGATGAATGCACAGTTTGTTTGTTTGTTTGTTTATTTCATAAAGCTTTTTTTCTTTGAAGATAAATAAGGAGGCGACGGAGCCGAGGCAGCGTCCTCGCTAATAATTAAGGAGGATTTGAGTGTGTGTTGTGGTGACGAGGAGAGTCGCTTTCACTGTTGTTTAATCTCGGAAATTGCTAAAAGAGAAATATATATATATATATATGAATATTATATTTATACATCCAGGAATGCAGTGGAACACTTCAGTGGGTGCAGACGCTCTGATCCGCCTCCAGCTGTGTGAATTAAAAGGCTCCGTTAAGACTTTATTAGCCACAAGTTTCAGGGTTTCATTGGCTTATTTTCAGTCCGACGGATCTTCAACAACAAAGTCCTTCTGCAAATAATCTGCCGTCTGTTCACACAAACACACAGGAACATGGCTGCACACTTTCTACCTCTTTAAATGGACAATTAAGTTGTGTACATGTGGAATATTGTCCCGTCACCTTCCAGTGGTGGACAGTAACGGAGTAAATTTACTTGAGTACTGTACTTAAGTACAGTTTTTGAGTATCTGTACTTTACTTGAGTATTATTTTTGGGGGATACTTTTACTTTCACTCCACTACATTTCTATTGATGCTCTCGTTACTCGCTACTTTTGAACTTACGTCAGCTGATAATTTTTTTTTATATAATTATTTTTTTCAATATTCTGAGAAAATAAACTGTTTCTGCTGATTCCTGTATGGTTTGTCTGAGTCGTATTGCCGTACCTGTACTACGTCATGCTATACAATCCATACAATGGAGGAAGAAACATGGAGAAACTCCCACCGAGCACCCGTGGCCTTAACTCAAACCCATGTTTGAGATTTTTGTCACAAAAACTGATTTGTTTCAGATTAAATGTTTGTTGTGTTTACAGCGAACAAATTATATCACGGCTTACAAAAACTCGTCTCACAACCTGAAAAAGCACGTTGCAGTATGTAAAGTAGCTACTGACGTTAGCTCGCTTCATGTTTGTTAAATGGCAGATGAACATTTTAAACGTAACTGTATGAGCTTGTAGTATCATAATTTTTATACGGTTTAAAAATATGGCAGCTGTTGCAGTGCAGTCGAAGGATTAAGTTGACTTTCTGTTCATGTTTTTATACAATTCATATCAAAGAATCGCATCAGTGTATTGTATAATGACAATAAAGCTGCTTTTCTTTCCTGTATTTCCTGAGATATTTTTAAAATACTTTTACTCAAGTAATTTTTTAAGCAAATACTTTAGTACTTTACTTAAGTAATATTTTGACTAAGCTACTTTTACTTGTATTGGAGTAATATTTGACAAGGAGTATCTGTACTTTTACTCAAGTAGTGAAGTTGTGTACTCTGACAGTCCGACACGTTTCCTTAATGATGAGCTGAGCGTTCGGAGGCGACAGGATGGAGAGGAGGAGGTGTGCAGGTGTGTGTGTGCATGAAAGAGGAAGTGTATGGCTGTGAGGGACTGTGTGTGTGTGTGTGTGTGTGTGTGCATGGTGACAGTGGGTGCATGTGTGCAGAAAAGTGTGTGTGTGTGTATTGTGCATTTTAATGTGTATTATCTCTTGGCTAGAGGGAATCTATTTTGCAGCTCAGTCCATTTCTGAAGGATTTAGATGCCCCCTACGGCATCCTGTTGTGTCTGATATGAGTGTGTGTGTGTGTGTGTGTGTGACTGTGTGTGTGTGTGTGTGTGTGTGTGTGTAATGGGATTATTTGGCTGGATAGGGTAGCGTCTGTCATCTGGGAGGATCCTAACCGAGGCTACGGCTGAAATACATAAATTGTAAAGAGGGTGATTCACCTGGGATCGCACAATCATATTTCACAGGCAAACACACACACACACACACACACACACACACAAGTTTCACACTGTCTTGTAGGTGCATGAAACACAAAATGGCTCTTGGTCTCTCTCTAACACAAATTACCACACACACTCCTCCGTCTCTCTCACAGATTCAGACTCAGAAACACTTCAACATTTTGCAACAGTTTTCCAGTTGTTTTATAAAAAGCTACTAAATATTTAAAAACTTTGTTAAAGTTCAATATTTTGTATTTGCTCTCAGTCTGAGAAGAAGAGGAGAAGATCAATTTCAGTTTCATATCGAGCTGGATTTCCATCATCGGTGCCCTCAAAATCCCTGAGTGGGTAAAAACATGTCAATGTTAGAATAAATACATATATCAGTGTATTTTTTTTTATCCTTGTGAAGAAAAACACAACATGGCTCCGTCCAAGGATTAATAATCCACCAACCAGCACCTCTGAAGATCCCTCGTGTACGTGTCGCATTAATCCATGCAACTACAGAAGCTTAGAAATTAAAATATATGGTTTAAGGTGGCCTAGAATAAAATGTTAGTCATAGGTTTTACATACAATACAAGGAAACCTGAGGTGAAACGTCTTCAAGACAAAAACCAAATCCAGTTGCGTTCGATTCAATTTCCTTGAGATAACTATGACCTGGATGAATGAGAATATTCACAGGCTTCATACAATACAAGACGTTTCATATCACGTTCACATTACATGTTGATGACCTGACTTTAATGTAGTTAAGCGAGAAGGATGTGAAGCCAGCGACCACAGTTTGAGACCGAGTTTTCACTTGATATCTTTAAGGAGACCTCCGAACGTTTTCTAGTTGTGTTTGTGGCAACAACAAAACTGATATTTGTAACGGGAGGTCTCGACATCGTCAGGTTTGTATTTTAAGCCACGAGGTGATATTTTCTGAACCCCAACCAAGTGGTTCTTGGCCCTTAACCCAACCAGGCCATCAGCATGGCACTGTCAGAAGATAGAAGTACAAAATTCAAACTAGAGAAACATAAAGATGCAACATGTGTTGTTTGCAGAAACGTACCCGACCAATTGGGATTGGGGTTTATTGGGTCACGAACCTCTTTCTCTCTCTTATGAAGCTGGTTTAGTATGAATGTGCTCAGCGCCTGTATGAGATGTTCTGGGTGGATGGAATCAACATGCATCTCCCCCTGAAACCACCATTTTTAACACTACCTACCCAACAGTCTGCTCATGTGAAGAAACAAGATCGGAAAGTAAACGACGAATGAGAAAAGAAAGGATGAACAAACAGCAGGAGAGAGACATGAGAGGAGAGGAGAGGAGAGGGAGCGATGGGTTGTGGTGTCGTACAGAAAGGTGGCCAGGTGTTTCCGACTCCTGGCTCGGTAGAACCGGACCCTCCGGCGCCTCCCTGCTGCGGGTGTGCTGAGGCTACTTCCAGCTCTGCTCATTACTCTCTTAATGGAACAGAGACATCTGCTTCATCTCTCCTTCCCCTCCTCTTCTCTCTGTGGGTCTCTCATTCGATCTCTCTCTTCTTCTTCTTCTTCTTCTATCATCCCTGGAAACTTTGCGACGAGAGAACGGATGAGTGTTGCCAGAGTGCACATTATGGAGAGGAGGAGGAAGAAGAGGGATAATGGTGCCAGGTGTCGAGAAGGGACTGTGGTAAAAAGAGGGGGAGATGAAGGCAGGATCCCGGAGAGGATGGATGGTGTGCAGAGGTAGAGAGAGGAAGACGAGAGGAGGAGGAGGAGAGGTGCCAGCTCTCTGCCCCAGGCTGGGTAATAATGATGCTAATGAGTTAGATCAACACGAGGTTTGAGTGCCACAGATTAAGATATTTTCTGGCAAACGGCCTCGACTGCCACGCTGTAAAAAATGACACTTTCAGAGAGATTTTTGTGCCTCGTGTCAACAAATACAGTAGGAACGCTTTGCACATATGTTTCTCTTTTCATGTTTTCATCATGGTCGTTACGGAGCTGGACTCGCTCGAGGTTCTTCTTCTTCAGCTCCAGTGAACCGGTGGGGAGTCCTTGGCAGTTCGACCTCTTGTGGGGTCATTAACATCGACTCCTAACGACCCCACAAGAGATTAACTCAGGAACCCGGAAGTCCAGTTGCTTTGGTTTGGCACCAGCCCTGACCTTGATGACTGAGAACCTCCACGGACGTTCATTAATGCGGTGATTAAACTTGGATCAGTGTTGGTGTGTAGCTGGAGAGTGTTAATGTGCAGCACATCAAGCTTGAAGATCAGAATAGAAACGAGTCGTGCCCTGACATAAGTCTCTTTTTATATATTCCTTTCGTGTACTGGTTGAGCATGAACTCAGAAATTAACAGTCTGCAAGAAATGTCGTCCCTGACCTAATTTTCTTAGGTTTTACAGATATCAAGACTGAAAACAACCCTGAGTTAATGTATTTTAAAGGAGTCTCTGCTGTCTGTGGCTGCGGTTATATTCTTGTTAGCAGGTAAAAATTAAAAAAATCAGACTGACCCAGTAACCACAGCCAGTGCCGAGGTCTTCATTAATGTAAGTCCATGCAGGAAAGCACACTGAGGCTAAGACAAATGCTCACACAGTCGATCTGGTGCTGTCTGTGTTTCTTGCGGTCTGATAGGGCAGTTTATGAGCAGTTATTTCCCCGGTAAACACACCAACCTCTCTGGCCGTCATTCATCCTCCAGAGCTGCTCTTCACTGCAGGAGGGTCTCTGGGCTTGTCAGGTGGAGCGAATAGGTGGAGGCCTATTAGAAGGCCTACATTAGAGGGTGACACGGAAGTGGATTTTCACTCTTGTCTTGTCCCACTCCCGTGAAAATTCTCCCGTCTTGTCCTGCTCACGTGATGAAACGTTTACAACTTTCTTGTCTTGTCCCGTCCCGTCACAAATCTCAGGACTGAATCTCGACTCCTGTCCCGCCCCGCCCCTAGCCCTAAAACCTATTATAATTTCCTCGACTGACATGGCTGCTTAATATGCAGGAAGGGCGTGTGCTTTGTCTTGCTCTTATTGGCTACTCTGCGACTAGCAGCAGCCAATCAACAAAACAGCAGCCAATCAACAATCGTTGGTGGAGCTTATTTTTCAGAGGTCTGTTTCCCGCTCTTGCCTGATCCCGAGTAGGTCCGCGTCCTGCCCGTCTTGAATTCCACGACCAGCAGTAAAATTACTCCCGTACCGCGGGAGTCCCGAGAATTTGTCACCCTCTAGTCTACATGCACAGGGACACTGCAGCCGAGACAGCCAGAGTGGGTGGTGTGATAGTTTTATTGCCTTAATTTAACTAAACTGCAGACATACGATGAAGGTCTGGTACGCTGCAGTGCATGTTGGTACGAGGATGTGTAGGTCTACATCTGTGTAGTGTAAATATGGGTCAAATTGTGACATATTTGGCCAAATAAGCTGATTCTGACTCAGATTCTATTTAAATAACGTCTTCAGACCAGACAGTCTTGTTTTAACTCATCTAAAATAAAACTACAACCGGCGTAATTACAGTGTTGGGAATATTACTTTGGAAATGTAATTGGTTACAATTACAAGTTACCCTGTTGAAAATGTAATAGTAGTGTAACTATTTCAATTACTTTTTTAAAGTAATGTAACTAATTACATTTGATTACATTTTAATTACTTTTCTTAATTTTGAATGAATGCTCTCAACTGTTAACCATTTTCACGTTTTAAGACCTGATAGTGTTTTAACCTTTCAGCAGTACTTCAGACTACATAAAGACAATATAATAAAAGACTCCACAAGACTGAACTTCAGTAACTTGTCTTTCCTGTTAGAACAGCTGTATACAGTACACTTACTGTAACATTTTTCTCTTTGTTTGGGCCCTTATCTGCTGTCTGTTCGAAGTGGTTTTTAAATTTCCAACTCAGGAACGTATTCTTCGCCTCCGACATTGTTGCTGACTGCCGTTCAGCTAGCAAGTCAGTTGAGTCTAGCAGCAGAATGGCACATGACCAGAGAGAGCCAATCACAAGCGTCGGTATGATTCCGTATCTAACTTGCGGCTTTAGAAGGAGGAAGTTGAAAACGATTTGATAAACCCGAGCTTTTGCGGCGATTTTTCAAATGTAACTAAAATTGTAATCATGGAAATTTCCAAAAGCAACTGTAATTTAATTACACAGTTTCCCTCAGTAATGTAACGGATTACAATTACGTAAATTTTGTAATTAAATATTACGTAACGCCGTTACATGTAATTCGTTACTCCCCAACACTGCGTAATCCTACAGACCAGTTTGTCATATCTTTAATAAGTGACGGTTCAGTTATGTGTCATTGTGGTTCAGTCATTATCTTGCCGTTGTTTGGACATGATGACATAAAGCTGAAAACAGGTTTAATTGGGGTAATTAACGGCCTTCCAGCAGCGACTCCGGACCATCTACCTCCAGGAGATGTTTCCGGCTGTGGCTCGGTGGTGATGATGGATGTTTCCTCCACCTGGGTGGAAATTGTGTGCATTGCATTTCCACCTGGCTGAGATCCCATTCCCCTCCAGGACTTTACCTGACAGATTCAATCCCGATTCTATCTCTGTGGACACTGCGGGCCTTTAGACCTTATCCAAAATAAGATAGCCGATAACATTTTAATACCTAATATAAATGTAGTGAAGGCTGTGGCGGATACAG